>CM068749.1:7869908-8097606 GCA_035084275.1 Hydrolagus colliei | reverse complement strand
CCTTAACAGAATAAAAATAACTCGGTCACTCATTCCATGACTGTTTGTGAGACACTGATGGGCTATCATGTTTCATGCACAAAATACACAGTGCATCCACTTCACAATATATTGTGTGAAACACTTTGGGACGTCTCAATGATGTGATAAGGTGCTATATCAAATGCAAGGATCATTATTATTATTATTCTGATCATCATCATTATCTCAGGCCACTTCTCACGCCTCAACCTCTCTGCCTCTCATCCCTCATATCTCAAATGGAGTGAGGAAAAGGAAAGAATTCCTCGTTGGGATCGCTTTCAGTGCAGAATATGCAGAGTTTGACTGTCGAGTTGCGTAGGAAGCACAGCAGAGCCCTCTGCAGGCCTTCCTGCACTGACACAGTTACACTGCATAGGTCCCAAATTCCACTTGGTCTAAGCTGCAAGATTGATTGTGAAAAATTGTTAAGCGGGTTTCTTTTCAAAGAAGCTAAGCTAAACTGGCTTTGGGAATAAGCCTCAATTTGAGAATTGTCCTCGATTTTGCTTTTAATTTTTAACGGAAGAAGTCTTTACAGGCAGAGACTAGTTGCTGGGGTGTAAGAAATCAGAGATTCACAAGCTGTGTTTGTTTAAAGGATTAGGGTCTCCAAACACGTGCTCACACACATGAAAGAGGACCATAAACATATGGACATATATACAAACAAACACACATTCAATTAGATTTATACAGCGTCTTTCATGCTGGAAAGCACCTCAGCACTTCAGGCATTGGCAGCATCAGCATCCATGGATGCACACTCCAACTCACCAAGCCAGTAAGGAACCTGGAAGTCTTGTTCGACCCTTAACTGTCCTTTCTCCCCCATATCTGTGCCATGACCAGCACCGCCTTCCACCACCTCCGCAACATTGCCCAACTCATCCCACCACTGCCTCACCCCTCAGACCGCCAAAACCCTCATACACGCACTTGTCACCTCAAGGCTTGACTACGAAAACTCCCTCGTCGGCCTCCCCTACTCTTCCCTCCACAAGCTGCAGATCATCCAAAACTTTGCAGTTTGTGTCCTCTCCTCTTGATGTCCTCCAATTTTTTTTGTCATTGTTGGAAGGCTTAAATGTACATGTACATGTATGCACAACACATACATGGAATCACACGCATAACAAATACACGGCATACATGCACACATACATACGCACACACACAAACACACGCGCACACATATACAAACAAGCATACAGATATGCAATTTTCTGATCACAGAGTTGTACGTACACGGTGACCTCAGTGAAGGTGTTATTGGGGGTGTACAGATAGCAGGAGGGGAAGGAGTGGACGCCAAACTTTGCGACAAGGCTTTCTTCACTCCTCAGCACTCTGCGCACGGCGATGTTTTCATACTGCAGCATGTCCATTGTCACCTGGGGACACAACCACAGCAATTCCCAGTTATACAGAGCCCTTCACACAGGATAGCATCTTGAACACTGAGAGCACACACACAACCCCCATCACCACAATAGGAGGCTTGCTCAACCCAACAATAGAAAAACGTGTCAAGTGCTCTATTAAATGTGGAAATTAATTTTTGTAATATTCTGAAATGTTGGGGCAAGGTATACTTAGAATGGCGTCCAATTCCTCCATGAAGGACACATGTAACCACAAAATATACAGTCCATTCACTTTACAGTATATTCTGTGAAGCACCTTGAGACAGCACAATAACGTGATAAGGCGTTATATGAAATATGAGGATTATTATTATTATGTAAATTGGAAATGGGATTTTAGAACTGCATGTTTATTTATTACATAAGCAGACTCACCTCTCTACCCAGGAAAGAGTTTTCCTCCTCAAAGATCAGCGCCAGATACTGATCATTGTTGGTGTTGAAGAAGCTTGTTATCTCTGCCATCCTGCAGGTTAAAACAAAGCAGTCAACGAATTGTGGAGTCCTGTAGGGTGGTGGTTAGCGCTTCTGTCTCACAAGTAAGAGCAGCAACATTTGAATCCTAGGCGGGGCAAAACCTTAGTTAAAAAAAATCTTAAGTGTTTCACCCACAAAATGCACAGTTAAATCACTTTACAATATATTCCGTGAAGCACTTTGAGATGTCCGAAGAACATAATATGGTGCCAAATCAAATAATAAGGACTATTATTATACATGTTTCCTTCCTTCACATATCCCTGCTTACCTAGGATTAAGTAGGAGCCCAGTTGTTATATGATTGACGGATCACTTTCCAGGGCGAACAATCCCTCAAAACAATAATATGTGATACAATAATCAATCCATAACCATTTGTGGGACACTGCTGTGTGCTATTGGCTGTCCCATTTCGCCCACAAAATGCAAAACCAATAAATGTTTCTATATATTCTATGAAGTACTTTAGGGCATCTCAGCGATGATTATCAAACGCAAGAATGATCATTATTGTTGGTTGTACTAACCACTGATCTTAAGACTAAACTTGGAAGAGCAACCTTATTGCATGAGTGAAATTTCTCCTCCCCACACACACAATATTTCTAAATACAGTACTGTACTCAGATGTTCTCAGACCAAGATGACTTTCCTAAATATTCTCAGGATTGGGTCGGCTATCTTGAAAAACATTTGAGGTCCAGGTAACTGCTTTGGGACGCTACCCTGTGTGAGGGGCTCTACATAAATGCAAATTACTATTGTTGGTATAGTAGTAACTGCATTGCAAGCCAAACAGCGGAAAGCCAAACCCTTGAATCAAAGGGTTGCCATGGATACGCAGCACAGCAGCCTGTCAAAGTAGGCCGCAGCCACAAGATGGATTCCCCCCTTTGCCACGTCGGTGATCTTTGACCGCCGGGGGTCGGACTACATTTATTAAAACATCAACCTCTGCTTCCTCCTCTGGAAAATCCATTTAACACCTTGAAAACCAGACAGACGCCGCACGCTTTCAGAGTGCTACAGCTCTGACCTTTGATCCATGTTCCCATATATCACTAGGACATTGCGAGAGCAACAACACACTGTCCACTGACCTGGGGCAGTTTACTCACCTAAATCACCTCTCTCTGGACCTTGTTGCCATTTTGACTTATTTGCACCTGCAATTCTCCACCTCGCCCCCGCTTCCCCCCACCCCACCCCACCCAGCTACAAACACAACCTAGAATTCCCTGGTCAAAATGTTCAGGATATTCTGTGGTCAACAAATCATTGCTCCCACCATTGGAAAGAACATTAAGTTAAACTTTCCACAAGAATACAGTCCAGTCCCCATTCTTCCCTGGTGCCAGATGACACATAATAGTTTCGCTGATTTGATTTTTCCTCTGATATTGCAGCCCCAAGGCCATGATCACTGTGTTTTAACTTGGTCTAACACACCCAGAAACTCCCCACTATGCTTACGAGTACATAAAGCTCTGAGTTCCATGCATGCCATCTACACACGCTGTCCTGGTGGAATGCACCTTTTTTTCTACTGAATCCTGGTATTAACTAGTAAAAGCTTACGATTGGGGACCCCAGAGTGTGCATTGAGGTAACTGTTGGAGTTTAACCAGCGAAAACCACTTTGCTTGCAACTGAAGGCAAGTCAGGTTGCAATTGGACCAGTGTCCAATTTTGTGCACCGTGTTACAGAGCAGACAAGACACCCTTGGCGAGAGAGTTTACAATCAAGATTCACTTGGATAATATCCAGGATGAGGGTGTGTGATTATATGGAAGGTGTTGAAAGATTGGGGCTGTTTCACTGGAGCTGAAAATGTGAGGGGTGCAGTGAAGCTAACATTGAGCTGTCAAAATCGGGCCCTCTCTTTCAACTATTAATCCCTTCTCTCGCTAGCTCCGCCACAGATCTTTAATCATCTACTAACCCGTTTACTGCCTCCCCACACCACCACACCCCCCCCCTTCCCCCACAAACACAGCTAACTCTGGCCTACTACGAGCCCTCTGTCTGTCCACCCCTTCATCGGCGACCGAGCCTTCAGCTATTCTGCCCCTCTGGATTCTGCAATGCCTCTCTTTGTCCCTCTGCCTCGCCCTCTCGTTTTTTAAGCGCACTGAGAGATTATCCAACACGAGGGGTCCATGATCACCTGGAGCCCACATCCTGAGCTTTACTCTAGCATGATATCGAGGTACAATACGTGGTGACAGAGGGCAGAGCCAGCACTCTGGGGGCAGGCAGCTCAGTGCTATATACCTCAGGCTCCTGAATGATGGCTGAACCTCAGCACTGAGCTCATTCTGCCAGGAGCTCAAGTTTGGGAGACGATAAGAGAATAATATGTCCTCTTAATAAATTACAGGTCAACAGCCTCTCTGTTCTGGAGGACATTTGCTAAAAGCATTCCCTCGTTCCCAACAAGGTGATAGATTGCTTAACCCTTTCAACAATGGAATGCGTAGCCTTTTCCATCACAAGGAGGGGTGTAGGGAGCATGATCTCCCAAATAATCTGAAATTCTCCCATCGCGGGCCAATTGCCGATGCCCAAAACTCTGAAATTTAACTATTGAAATAAACGTAGTTGGGAAAAAGCAAAACCTTTCAGATTGCTTTCTCACAAAAACAGGATTTAGCTTGTGTTTAATGCCCAGTGAGCTTGGTGTTAAACCACTAACATGCATTTGTGCCTGTGATTGTTCCATCTTGTCAATACCCTGACCAATACTCTGTCTGTCCAGCTCTGGCATAATCCCCACACAACACACCACACTGTTTGGTGAGCCACAGTGCTGGCTCGGACAGTGGCCGTCACTTCGAAAATTTATGTCCAGCAGTCCATTAAAAATTCATTCAGCAACTCAATCTAAAAGACAAGAGATTACTCAAAGAGAGAGAGATTACAGTGAGTGAGTATGTGTATTTGTGCAGGAGCAAATCCATACCTGTGTGAGTGCATGCCTATGAGAGCATGTGTTATGAGTGAGCATGTGTGTGAGGGAGTGCATGCATTTGAGTGAGTGAGCGAGTGTGAGTGATTGTTTCATGTGTGAATGAGCATGTGTGTTTATGTGATCGTGTGCGTGAGTGAATACATGCGTGAGCGAATCCGTGCGTGTGAGCGAATGCAGGCGCGTGAGTGAAAATGCATGTGTTCAAATGCATGTGCCTGCATGTATGTGTGTGATTCCATGCATGTGTGCGTGAGTGAATGAGCCAGCGAGAGGGCACACAGTGAGTAAGGTGAGTAATAGAGCAGAGCTGGCAGTGATGGTGTGACTGGCTGTAGTGGCTAGCCGGAGCTTGGGAGCATGGTTACCTGGCGGGTTCCAGTGGTGGACAGGCGGGCGGCCACACATCCTCTTCATGTGTTTCCATCAGCTTTATGATGTTGTGTCTGAGCTTCATCTTGTCATTGCTGACGTCTGCAGGGTTTCATAGAACAGGCAAGATTCAACTCACCACTCCCCAGGCAGGTCACATCCAAACACACACTCCAAACTAAGGTGCAACTGTCTAAATTGATACTCCAATGCAGGGGAGGGGATGTTGCATTGCCAGAGCTGCTATCCATTGGATGAGATGCTAAACTGCGATCCCCCTCCTGTCTGTCTGTTCAGTGGACGTTAAAGATCCCGGGGTACTTTAGAAAAGGCTGTTATTGCAACCACGAGTTTCCAATGAAACAATGGAGGCAACTGGAGAGCTGTGATTGAGGCGCTTGACTTCCGAGGGAGCAGGTATGATCTACTTCTGCTTCCTGTCAGCGCTTTTCAACCAATCAGGGGCATGCCATGAGCACCATGTCTAAGAGATGGCAGTGATAATAATAAAAATAATCCTCACATTTGACGTCGCACATCGTTGAGACATCTCAAAGCACCTCAGGGAACACATTGTAAAGTGGTTTGACTGTGCACACTGGACTAAAATAAATGTCAAATAAATGATAAAAGGAACCAACCTTTGAAGAGCTGTCCTATGAAGGGCTCTTTGGAAAATGCTTTGAAGAACTGCAGAGAAAGTAATAGAAACTCTGAATTAGGGTAGTCATTGGAATAGTCATCCATATCTATCTCACAGTTAGGAAGGTATCCTCACTCTGTCCCACAACAAGAACAAAATTACATTTGTATAGAGCCTTTCACATCAGGAGGACGTGCCAAGGTGCTGGACAGTCAGTGTTTCAGACCCGAGCTAGGGTTAGGCTCAGGGATCACAAACAATCATGAAGTGAATGATCAAATTTGTCTGGGGGATTTATTGGCCAGGACACCAAGTCGCCTCCTCTTTGAATAGTGCCACAGGATGTTGCTTTAACCTCCACCAGAACAAGCAGAAGGAACTTCGGTTAAAGACTCATCAGATGGACAGCACATTCAACATTGCAGCACCCTCCCCCCAGCACTGCACTGTCAGTGTATTCCATACAAGTTCAAATTCCAAACGTGGGGCTTGAACTCACAACTTTCTGACTCTGAGACAAGAGTGATACCAACTCAGTCTGGCTGACAAACGCTTCATACAGAGAGTTGTGTAATTCGGTTTCCATAGAATACACAGCAAAGAGGAGGCGATTTCACACTGAGTCTATGTTGGTGTCCATTAGAGATACATACTATAATCCTAGTATCCTGTCGTTTTCCTGAAGCCTTTAATTTCTCTCGATACAATTATTCAATTTCCTGTTAACTATGGTTACGTCCTTAGCTCCAGTAGTGTCACTGATTAGTGTTCCATCTGCAAATAACTCATCGTGTGAAACCATACATTGCTAATCTTGAAATATTACCCATTTGTATCACTGTTAATGACATCCATCCTTATTGGTCCTGAACATATAATGAGGGTGTCAGGAAAATTAAGAGAATCAAATTCACAGATTATATAGTAGTGTAGTCACTGTATTGTACTGTCTAGGCATAAGTCACTTCTGTCAATCATAGGAGCCCTGTTCCTCCATCAACAACATATTGCATTCGGGGCAGGGGGAGCGGAAAAGTGACTATAGCCAAAGTTGACGGAACGATGTTACATGTGATCTGAAGATGGGGAACTAAGGGAGCAAGACGGTGGGATTAAGAGAATGAGTTCCAGAGTATCGTGGCTGAAAGCACGGTCGTCGATTATGTGTATGTGATAGAGAGCCAGTGGAGATGGCAAGGAGTTTGTTGTGATTGGGGTACAGAGTTTAGCGTGGGTGAGGATGCGTATGGCTGGGTTTGGGAGCAGTTGGATTTTGTGGATAGTGTGGGTGGGGAGACTGGTGAGGAGGGCATTTGAATAGTCAGCTTGGGAGGTGACAAAGGTATGGACAAAGGTTTCAGTGGACATTCCTTGATACACTGGCCACGATTCATCTGTTGCTGGACAACTGAAGAAACAGTACATCCAGGCATTGTCAGTGAAGCTGTCCTGAGCACCCACTGCCATCTTGCTTTACTTTCCCATGATTAAACTTGAAGGAGATTGGCAACACTGTACCTTGACTGTTGGATAGAACAACACTTTGAATGTGCTGCATAATGGTCGATTCTGTGAGTCAGCACAGTCGATGGCAGCCAAGCTCACCGCAGGCTTCCACTCTGAAAGAACAAAGTATAGAAGGCTTAATATGGTTCCTTAGAGCCGTAAGTTTGAAAATGTACCCCCGCACACTCCCGGGAGGCTTCACCTTTGAGTCTCCATCTCACGTACATCACTTCAATATCTCTTCCATTTGATCCCGCTGCTCACAGTAATAATCCTTGTATTAAAAATAGCACTTCATCACACCAACCATTGAGATGCCTCAAAGCGCTTCACAGGATATAGTATAAAGTATCTATAATTTATAAATAGACTGCATTTTGTGAGCGAAACATGACAGCCAATTGTGCACAAAAGTGTCCCACAAATAGTCGGGGATTGAGTGAGCAATTTCTTTTTGAGGGATTATTACCCCCCAGAAAAGTGACGTGCAAATCGACTAACAAGTGTTGTTAACATCCCAGCCAGGTGGTTGGGATGGATAGGATGTTAAACCGAGATACCAGATATGTGAAAGGCGCCACAGCAATGCAATTTGTTATTGTTGGCTGGTGTTCTGTCTCCCTGTTTGGATGGACATTAAAGATCCCATTTGCACTGCTCATAAACAGTAGGCAGTTTCCCCTCTGATCATCAATCCTCCAGATAAATTGGTATTTCACTTCATGCCTGTTTGTGAGTCCTTGCTAAGTGCAAATAGATTGACTGATTTTCCTGTACCAACAATACCTCCATAAGCAGAGCTTTGAGATGTTTCATCAATACAGGCACTATATCAAGTGCATGCATTATTATAATATTGATAGCGACACCACTGGATGTAAAAAATTATAATAATAAATATTTTTCAAATTAATTAATATTTTAAAGGGATTTTTACCCCCAGAAAGCGATCCATCAATAGATTAATAACTGGGTTCCTACTTACTGCTGGGTAAACAGGGTTGTGGTGTAAAGAAATTTGCCTAAGGTTTTGCTCTGTTCAGGCCCACAAAATACACAGTCAATCCACTTTACAATCCATTCTGTGAAATGTTTTGAGAGGTTCCAACAACATGATAAGGTGCTCTAAAAAATACAAGGATTATTATTATTGTTACAGTATTATTAAATCAGCAATAGAAGGAAAATAACTACCACAAGGTGGCAATCTCCCGTACTCGGTCAACATTGAATGACAGCTCCGGTGGAACCTGAATACACACAGCTCTATATTTGAGCTTGGGCACATAGCCATTACTAAGCAATTGTGTCTGCACAGATTTCAAGCTGTCTACTCCAGAGGTTGAGTTCAGTGGAGAAAGGAAAAAAGAGAGGAGAAGAAAAATAAGAAAGGGGGGGGGGGGGAAGAGGGGGGTGAAAGAGAGGAAGAGAGGGGAAAGAAGAAAGAGAAGGGAGGAAAAAGGAGGAGAGGAAAACAAAGAGAAGGGGCAGAAGTCCCACTACCTCTAGTCTCTGCTCATAGGCCAAACCACTGAGAATCATTAAAGCAAATTTCCTTTGCACCCCTCTATTGACTTGACATCTTTCGAATAGTAGGCTAACCGATACTGGACACAATACTCTTAACAGCGGTCTAGCCTTTGCTTTTAGATTCTATACTCTCATTTATAAAACCTAAGATGTCATCCAAGTAACATTATATTCTTATAACAATTTGTTGCCAAATTGCCATTTCTCTGCCCAATTGACCAATCTATCAATGTTCCCCCGAAGTTGCTTCATCGTCGCTAGCAATACTCCCTATTTTTGTGTAATTCGCAAACTTATAAAGCGTGCCCTTTATAACAGAAAATTTCAAATTTCACCCGTCACCGACAGATGAGTTGCTGGTCAATGCCCTGCACCATTAAATCTGCACAAGATCCTGGACCAAGTTTGATCAGGCAGCCAAATAGTCCAGTATCTTATTCCCATTCTGCGGTCAACAGTTTTATGTATGTGATCGCCACGCACGAGTGCTTTCAGGATGCTGTGGCTATTGCTCTCACGTATTGCTTTTTTTTAAATTTCAAGTTTGTCCCTACACCTGAGTTATTGTCTGACAATCCAATAGAAGATACACAGGAACACATGCTCCTGGCCCCAGCAGCCAAATGTCAGGGAGCCAAATGGTCAATTAAATAATAGTCATTAAATCAATAATAATAATTATCCCTGTATTTCATGTCAGTAGGATGTCTCAAAGCGCTGTGCAAAAATTACTATAAGTTACGGTGACTATTTTGTAGGCGAATGTAGCAGTCAATTTGTCCTACAAACAAGTCAATGAATGTCTATGATGTCAATGAACACATTTTTCATGTTCTGGCAAAGTACCATGAAAATACAGCTCAACTTCATGGAGAACCCGCTTGCTTACCCCCATACGGAGGATAGTCACTACTTGGGCATTCAATATCAGGCAAGTGTGGGTTCGAGACCTCACTAGGTGGATATCAGGAACTCCCTGCCAGCTTCCTGGTGAGAGGCACAGCTCAGCACAAAATGTGCATTGCCACAACATCCTGAAAACACTCATGCTTGCCAACCACTCACATAAAACCACTGGCAGCAGAACGTGAATAAGACACTGGTCCACTTGGCTGCCCGACTCGAGCTGCGGCCAGGACCTTGTGCAGATCTACTGTTGTCAGGGATTATCCAGTAACTCAGTAACTCCAGGAGCTCCCGTGGCTTAGTGGTTAGAGCACTTGTCTTGCAAGCGGGGGAGACCAAGCTAGGGAGACCTGTGTTCGAATCCAGGCAGGTCTGGGCGAAACCTTGGGCAAATTTCCTTACTCCACACGCCTAATAATAATCCATCCAAAACAACCACAATAATAAAATTGCTCATTTCAATCCACGATTGTTTGTGGGACGCTGCTGTGCACAATTGGCTGCCGCAATTTGCCCGCAAGTATACAGTCAGGTTATCACTGCCATGTGGTATTCACAGGCGAATGATCAGCTTTGTTGATTGCTCTCATCTGCTCCAACTTCATTGTGGGAATTATTTCAGCTCAGCCTATCCCTGCCTGACACATCTCCATGCTCATCTTGTTGCCTGGACTTAGGTTTCCTCGCTTGATTTGGGATTGGTTTGACTTCTTTGATCAACTAAGCTCTGTGGATGCGGCTGACCAACTCGAGTTTTTCCTAGAACAGTTTTCCTGTTGTGGGGGAGCAGATGTCAAACTCTAATCCTACTGCTTACCAGGAAATCCATGATCACAGCAAACTTTGGTTAGTATGCTGAAGTCATATGATGCACCTTCACACAGACAAACACACACGCACACATAACGCACGCATATACACACACACACAGACACAGTCAGTGGAACTGAAGTATCTTCTTTGACTCTCAAATATCCTTTAAACCTTTGCTTTCACCCATTCAGCTTTCATTTCCTCCCATCTCTGCCACTACCTCTCCAATCAGGCCGTTGAGACTTTTATTCATGCTTCTGTCAGGATTGACTACGTCAATTTTCTGCTCACTAGACTTCCCAATACTTCAACAACTACACTTGGATTTATATAGTGCCCTCTAGGGTCCGGCGATATATCGATATATCGCTAAAACCCAATATAATTTTCATATCGATACGCCGATGTAGGCATTTCAAAAATATCGATATATCAAAAAGTCGATATATCGAGGGAAAAAATCGGAATGCACGCACACTGAACTACAAGACCCAGAAGCTCATCTCTATACACAATGCACAGACCGAGGTGCAAAGCCGCCATATTGTATTCATAGTCCTAGAATACAATATACAGGTATGCAAGGGGTGAGGGGAGAGAAACGGCTGGGGGGGGAGGAGGGGGAGAGAGATGGCTGGGGGGGGGGAGTGGGAGAGAGACGGCTGGGGGAAGGGGGAGAGAGACGGCTGGGGGGGGAGGGGGAGAGAAATGGCTGGGAGGGTTGGGGGGGGGAGAGAGACGGCGGGGGGGGGAGGGGAGAGGGACGGCGGCGGAGGGTGGGGTGGGGGGAGAGACGGGGTGGATGTGATAATATACAGATAGATAGAGATGGGGGTGATGTGAGAGAGGAGAGAGACACAGAGACACAGACAGAAAAACACAGAGATGGAGAGAGTGAGTGTGAGAGTCACAGAGAGAGAAAGATATTTACCTCCTGAGGAGATAGGCCCCAACGCGGCGCACCCTGAATGTGCGCACCGCACACGCAGTGCAAAAAACCCGAAAAATCGATATTTCGGTATATCTCGATATGAACCCATCAATATATCTAAATCTGAAAATTTCAATATCGACGGACCCTAGCACCTTCCATGCTGGATCTTAGATTCCCTCCAAAAGCTTTAATTCCCTCCAAAAGCTATAGAACTCAGAACTTTGCAGCTTGCATTCTCTCCAGTACCAAACATCCCAAACGTATCACCCTCATCCTTGCCGAGTTCCACTGGCTTTCCATTCCCCAGAGGATCGAGCTCATGATCCTTCTCCTCATTTTTAAAGCATGCTCTTGCCTCACCCTAATTCTGTGATCTTCTAAAACCTTATTAACATCACACTCCCTCCCTTCAGCCATCTCCTCCACCAACTGCGGTGGAGGAGATCCACTCTCTGGAATTCGCCTCACCCCACTATTGCCTACTTCAATGTCCACCTCAAGACCTTACTCTGAGAACGCAACTTTGGCCACTCACCCCAAAATGGCCCCCACTCTTTCCTCATCCAATCCCAACATGAAAGGCGCTACATGAATGCAAGTTGTTGTTACATATTAAATAATAATAATAATCCTTGTATTTGATATAGCACTTTACACATCTTATTGACGTTTCAAAGTACCTCACAGAATATACTGTAAATTGAATTGACTGTATATTTGTGGGAGAAATTTGGAAGCTAATTGCGCACAGCAGTGTCCCACAAACAGTCGTGATTGAAAATGACCAATTTTATTACTGTGGCCTCACTGATCATAAACCAGCCACTTTCACACACAGTCACTACACTTAACATGTAAATTCTGTGAAGCACTTTGACGTATTTCAAAGAAGCGATGAAGTACTTATCAAAAGTTCTCTGCATCTATTGCAGGTAATTCTTTTGAGAAATCTGTTTCACATGACCAACTGGTGTGCTGGGACAAAAGACTTTGATAGTCTATCCTGAGCTCATATTTGCTGCCGAAGCCTTTGGGAGCCTGAGCACAAAACATCAATCCAGTGAGACACATGAAAAAGAGGATAGGACAGATACGTGCAATGTCCACAGGAATGGGAGCATAATGGAGCAAGTGTTCAGGTACAGTCAGATTCAATGGTTTGCTTCAAATGGGAGTGAAAGCGATATGTATATTTGTCTGCTCACAGCTCCTCTTCTATTACACAGGCCTGATCGGCAAGACAAGTTTATTATTTTTTGGCCTCCTCGTGTCTGGCGATCAAATGTCTGACCACAGCTTGAAAAAGGAACAGTGCCTCCATTGTGGGATATTGCTGGTTGAACAGAGATTGTACCGTTCAATGCTGAATTTTAATTTCACTGCAAAGTGTACGCTCGAGGGATTCAAAATAAAATACATGCCCACCAGCAGCCCTTGTGTGCCAGCTTGCATCAGTTGGCAGCACTCTTGCCCCCCCACCACCTCATCATCTGAAACTCTTTGATATGTTTCACTGTGCTAAAACGCTATATCAAATGCAAGGATTATTTATTATGGCCCTGGGAAATTTGGTTTTGAAATAACAGCAACAATTTGCATTTATATAGTGGCCTTCACGCAGGGTAGTGCCTTGGAGCACTTAATAGTGGAGCCTGATGCTGAGGTGGGGGAGGGGATATGGAGGGTCATAACTACGGTCAAAGAGGAAGGTCTTCAGTTGTGATCTAAAACAGAGTGCAGTGTGGAGGGATTAAGGGAGAGAGTTCCAAAGCTTCAGGGTGAAAGCATGACTGCTGATGGTGGAGCTGAGGTGATGAGGCACAAGCAGGAGGTCAAAGCCAGCTGAGTGGAGGCAGCAGGTAGTGCAGTGTGGGGAGAAAGCAGGTCAGAAATGTATGAGGGTGCCAGGGCATGAAGTTATCTGTAGACCAGTGAGAGGATCTAACACACATGATGTTGTGGGGAGGCCCCCACCAAATTTATGGTGTTAGATATTACCAAGAGCAAGAGAGAAAACAGGCAAGGGATAGACCGATTAAAATCTTGGGTTAAAATTTTCAACTACTGTTTGGACACTGTCTTCACACCTACCAGATCAAGAAAGGAAACTTGCCAAAACCAGAGCAACGTTGAGACCAGTCTCTATGCAGACCCACCACAGAGCAATGTCCAGCTGCAGGGTGCTTTGCAGGAGGAACAGATACTTTGATTAGGAAAGAAGGCAGTTGAAAACGGGAAATGGAAATCAAGGGTTTGTTGTGGCCGAAACAAAAAGGCTGAACTGAACTGGTTTGTCAAGCTGATAGCCTCCTGCTCCCGTGAACGTTTGTGCTAATGTGCCTTACTGCACAAAAATAATCCAATATCAATCCTTGCATTTGATATAATGCCTTGTCACATCATCAAAACCAACAATAACTTGCAATTACAGAGCACCCCTGATGCAGGGTAGTGTTCCAAAGCAAGACATCTCACAACGCTTCAGAGAATACATTGCAAAGTGCAATGGTTGTGTATTTTGTGGGCAAAATATCTCAAAATGCCTCACTGATCAATGCATCAGGGCTGATTTAATAGGCAACTGGAAGCTACCCAAGGTCACACAAACAGCCATGAGATGAACAACCTGTTTTACTCAGTGAACCCATAACACTATTTGGAAAAGAGAAGGAAGTTTCTTTCTCCCTGTCCTGGCTAACATTCCCCAAATAAAATTGGTCACTCGCTCCATGACTGTTTGTCAAGCGATGTTTGTCACTCCATGTGCAATTGGCTGAACTTTGCACCCAAAATATGGTCAATCTACTTTACAATATATCGGATCAAGTGCTTGGGGATGTCTCAATGATATAAGGCACTATATCAAAGGCAAGATTATTATTCTTATTATTATTACTACATAATGTACAGCATTTCTGAAGAGGGAGGGGAGTTTCTCTCAGTGTCCTGGCCCACAATCCTTCAGGCAAATTAAATCATTTACCATCGCCTGCTCATGGGGGAGCTTGATGGCGCAAAGAGCTGCTGTGTTTGCTTCCAAAAGTAACTAACATAAATAAATCCTTGAATTTGATATAGTGTCTTTCATGTCAGAAGGACTTCTCAAAGCACTTCGCAGGATTTACTGAAAGTGCTCAAATGTTGTGAGGAGTTATAAGAGCTCTACGGCCCTGTGCTGGCCAGATATGAATTACTGACTGCTAAACGCAGTTTGGCAATTACCGGGAGCAGGGAATTATTTTTGCTCCCACTCGCTCCTGCTAACACTGCAAGTCAAAGCACTAATGGTTAGGGTGACCCCTTATCAGCACTTCACAGAATATATTGTAAAGTGCATTTTTGTGCGTCCCACAAACAGTTTTTTGTGCATCCCACAAACAGTCGTGGACTGAGCGACCTATTTCTTTATTGGAGGGATTATTACCCAGGGAAAGCAATGCGACAATTGACCAACAACCCTAACTGTGCAAGCAGCAGAAAGCCTGCCTAACAGTGCTAAACTATACAGTTCAGCAGGGGTGGGGGGGTTGTTAGGGGAGAGAGAAGAGAGAGCGAGAGGGAGTGTACACATTCCAGACAGGGAAATTTCCACATGTAGGTGTCAGTGCATATGTGGAATTCTGCCTGGTTTGGATAGTGTTAATCTTGGCAACATGTTCAAAGCAAGGTGAATCAATCCAAAAGAAAAATAGTTTGGCAACTGGATGGAATTATTTCATAAACTCTCATCAGTATCACAGTCCCTGCCCCATTGAAATGTTGTTACTCTTCGAATTACAACATTAATTTGAGGCTCTGCCTTTATTCTCGAAATGGGTGGGCAAGTGCTTGGGTTGTTTAGCATACCAGGAACATTTTAATGTGATCTCTCTTTTCTCTTCCCATTCCACATACAATTAACTTTTGTTTCCATGCTGAATTAACAGATTAAGTAACACTGCACTGTTGCAAGGCATCGAGCCTGCTTTGCCCGAGGCTAGGTAGGGCTTCACCCAGAATGAGTGCAAAGTTATAAAAATAATCCTTGTATTGCATATAGTGCTTTATCACATCCTAAAGACGTCTCAAAGTGCTTCACAGGATATACTGTAAAGCAGATCGACTACTTTTGCGGGTGAAAGCCAGCAGCCAATTGCACACAAACAGTCGTGGGTTGAGTGACCAAATTATTATTTATTTTGGAGGGATTATTTCCCCCTGGAGGGATTATTACCAGCCAATCCATTAATGACCAGGTTCCTACTTACTGCTCGGTAAACAGAGGCATGTGGAGGAAGGAAACTTGCTTGAGGTATTGCCCCTCCCGGGAATCAAACCCATGTCCTTCAGCTTGCGAGGAGGGCACGTTAAACATTATGCTACTGGACTTCACAATGTAAGCATTTAAAAGTTTTCAAGTACATTCTCCTACCTTTAAATGCACACATATTATATTATGTATTATATATTATATATATATTATGAGTATATTATGTGCATATATTTTTTTAAAAAAATAATTCACAATATTAAACACCGGTTGTGAATTCTTCTGATGGTGTATAATGCTTGGCAGATGTTTCCAAATTCCAAGCCTCCTCCGGGCCTTTGCTTCACCTCTTTGTATTTCTACCTGTTATCCTGCATCATTACGTTCCCTCTCTTCCCCTCTCCCTAACACCCCACTCCACACTAGTCCACCCTCAGCCTTGAGATTCCTGTGGCACTGAAGTAGCAACTTCATCTCATGGGCATGTCTGCAAGAATGCACTGTGCACGGCTGGTGTGGCTGGCCAGCTGAGTAGTGTGGAATCAGAAGGGAAGCTTGTGGAGGTGAAAGGAAAATAAAGGTTTCTCGGGTTAGAACTTGGCTCCCAAACACAGAGCCTGACACATCCTCTGGGACCCGTCTGCAAGAACCATTAGCACCCGTCAGGCATTCAGTCCGCACTATCCCAACAAAGAAACTCACACTCACATTCAGAAAGAAGAGATTTAAGCAACATTTACAATTCAGGTTTATGCATTCAGGACAGTCGTTTAAACTGTGCGAGTAGCAGTCCATTAAAGAGAGGTGGCGAAAGTTGGGGAGTGTGGAAGACAATGAATAGAGGCTGGTCAACTGACTGGAAAGCTGAGTTTCTGAGATTCCATTGGCAAAGAAGCAACAATTGGCTCAAACACCAAGTTCTACAGGATCCAGAAGCGTAGCTCTACCAGACAGGCTGCAGTGGAAAGGTAGGCAAGGAGAAACATACATTAGGGTGGCTGGGGTCATCGAGGCCTTTGAAGGTGAGGATCAGGATTTTTAATTGAATCCTGAGTGATGGGTAGCCAGTGGAGTCAGACGAGAATGAGGGCGATAGGTTTGCGGAGCTTGGTGGGGCAGAAGATACAGGCTGCAGAGTTCTGGATGATCGGCAGCCTATGGAGGGAGGAATTGGGGAGGCCGACAAGCAGGGCGTTGGCATCGTTAAGCCTGGAAGTAATGGAGGCATGGATGAGAGTTTGAGGGATGAGATAGCGGTGGAGTCGGGCAATGTTGCCAAGGTGAGGGAAGGCAGAGCGGGGCATGGATGTGAAGGAAACAAAAGACAGTTGAGGAGAAGTAAGACAGCATCTGTCCAATACCAAACTTACTGAGGACCTTGTCCCTTTAAGAATAATGTTTGAGCCTCGGGCTCGGCTGATGTTCATAACTATCTGAAACTCATTCTTATGATTTATGGCATTGCAATTGCCTTGATGGATTCCAGGCTTGTAACTTGCTGCCAGACATTTTATTATCCTGCGTGTTTAGGTCCACGGGAGGCCTGGATCGAGGCAGAATCCTGGGAGTACTGTATTTCAAAAAGCCCCAAACTTTTACTTGTGGAACAGAACTCTGTGAAATAAACTGAGGTTTGGGAATCCAGCAATCACAAGTTAGAATCCTGAAACATTTACAACACAGATCTATTGATAAGATTCCCCATTGGAGCTGTTTACCACAATCCTATTCTCCTGCTCTTTCTCTACACTGTCAATGCTGGTTCCTCTACCGTTGCTCAAGACTCAAATCCTATTACCCACTGCGTCTTTGTTGGTATCCCTAAATGGAACTCTCTAATCCCATTCCATCTGTATTGAGAAATCTAAACTATTCCCATTCTGCCTGTGCAGGTAACATACCCCACCAAAGCCCTATACTTTCATTCATGGGGTCTTGGGGTCTTGTAACTCAGTGATTATAGCAGTTGCCTCGCAAGTGAGATACGCGAGTTCAATTCTTTGCAGGGCAAAACATTGGGTAAGTTTCCTTACTCCCCTACGAACCTCTCCACCCCTTCCGTTCAGCAGGCTCTGGCCTGCTCCATGTCCCTTGCCCGATCCGCTATCGGGCTATCAGCCTCTCTGCCCCCACACTCTGGAATCTATCCCTCAGTCGCTTCGCTCCCTCTCTCCCTCGCCTCCTTCAAGGCCCGTCTCAAGACCCTCCTCTACGACCGTGCCTTGTGCTGCTATCCCAACTCTCTCCCTCCCCATCTAGCTCTGACTATTCAGCGCCTTTGCACATCCTCTCAACATGAAAGGCATTCTATAAATGTAATTTTGTAGATGTTGTTGTTACTCAACACACCTCTATTTAGCTAGCAATAAGAAGGAACCAGGTTGTTTGTTTTGCGCACAATAATTTCTATAAAAGAAAATAAATTGGTCACTTCAATCCCCAACTGTTTATGGGACATGGCTGTGCGTAATTTTCTCTCACAAAATATACAGTCAATTCACTTTGCAGTATATTCTGTGAAGCTTTTTGAGAGGTCTCAAAGACGTGATAAGGCACTATAACAACAACAACAACTTTGATTTATATGGCACCCTCCATGCCGGATGGCGTCTCAGAGCTCTTCACAATAACAGATCCCAGGGACGAGCCAGGAGTAGGGTGAGAAAGGTGACCAAAGGGGTGGTCAAAGCTGAGACCTAAAACTGGGAAGAGAGGGGGAGAGGCAAAGGGAGTGAGGAAGGGAGTTCCAGAGCCTCGGGGCGTAGTGGCTGAAGGCACGGCCGCCGATGGTGGAGCGGAGGATTCGGGGATCAAGGAGGAGGCCAGACACGTGGAGCAAAGGCAACGGATACTGGTTTGAGGTGAGAGGAGTTCAGAGAACTAAGGGGGTGCAGAGGAGTGGAGGGATTTGAAAACAAATATCAAATGCAAGGATTATTATTATTATTCCCCTATTATGTCTGGGCTGGTAGCCCACCAACAAAGCTCGCTACTCTAATCCCATTCATATCACATCTCTGCTGGTTCCTCCCCGCACTCCCAACCGGAGCCATCTACTCCAATCTCACTCCCGTCATTTTTCTGCAGGTGGCTCCCCCACCACCCCCAGAACCATCTACTCGATTTCTCTTGCTCGTGGAGCTAGAAACCAACTCCCCCCCCACCCCCCACCCAACACAACTTCCCCCCCCCCACACCAAAAAACAAAGTGATCCACGCTATAATTTTTTTTGCCAATTCATTATTCAATCTTAAAATAGGCAAGTCTGATCACAGCATATTCCGGAAATCAATGATTCAGCATTGGCTACACTTTTATTCATGGGAGATAAGTTTTCTTAGAAACATTTCAACTGATATTGATGGCTTTCTCCGTCTCCAAACCAGCAGAGCTGCACAGATCTTTTCCATAGCTGTAAATTCCTATGTTCCCCAGTCCTCCACAGGCAAGCAACCTTCAGAGCTCTCGTAGAAAAATACACAGGTCTTTTTCAATCCTGATTTCAACTGGGATTTATAAGGCATTCATCCCAACTAGTTTGTGCCGTGTGTTTTTATTGCACAAACACTCCTGTACCCCTCTATAGAACTTGGCAGACTGGTTGCAGGTTCAAGCACCATGTCAGGATGTGGAATCATAGTCTAACCTGATGGTTAACCAAATGAAGTGCATTGTCGGAAGTGCCAAGCTTCAATTGAGACATTAAACCGAGGCCCCTTCTGCCCGTTCAGGTGGATAGATTGTATAACACTATTCGAAAAGATTTATATGGTTTATATTTATATTACCAATTATAATTGGTCACTCACTCCACGCTGTTTGTGGGGCATTGCTGTGTATAAACTGGCTGGTGCGTTTTGCTCACAAACCACAGAGTTAAAACCACTTTACAACAACAACAAACAACAAAATGACATTTACAGAGCTCCTTTTTTATGTCGGGAGGACGTCCCAAGTTCACGATATATCCTGTGAAGCAATTTGATACTCTTTGGCGATGTGATGAGGGGCTAAATCAAATGCAAGGATTATTTTTGCACAGATCTATCCCTTTGGTTGTGCAATGACAGATGTTGCAAATGTAACTGCCCAAAATAGGAAATCAAAACTGTCTTTCTGTCCTCTGCAACTCTCATTGCCACCGTTGGATTCTGCCGAGAGAGCATTAAAGAAAAGAAATAGACAAAGTATGTGTTATGGCATTTCTATCGATCTTGGCTCCTGCTAAAAATGCAAACTGACTCGGAATGTCCTGGGGCTACCCTAGTAATAGAAAACAAGCAACAGGCCGCTAGAGTTTTGCCCGTGTGATTCGCAGCCTGACTAAACAATTTGGGGAGCCCAACTGTCTTTTTAAAAAAAAGTACAAACTTACTTTAAGAGAATAGATGGGGGAGGGGGTAAGGGAATACCACTGTAGCAACAACCAGCCAAGATGATTGCTCTAAAACAGCACTAAGTAGTTTAGAAACGAATCTGTATCTGCAGTGCAGTTACTTAGATTGAAATTGACAGCAATTTACACTATGTGTTAATGTGGGAGTGTGAGTGTGGGGAGGAGAATGAATCACGATATGGAGTAGTAGCTCAGTGGTTGGAGCACTTGTCTTGCGAGCAAGAGACCTGGGTTTGATTCCCGGTAGGGCGAAACCTCAGGCAACTTTCCTTACTCCACATGTCTGATAATAATCCCTTAAGAAGTAAAAAAAAGATTACTTCAATCCACGACTGTTTGCAGGACACTGCTGTGCGCAATTTGGGCTGCCGAGGTTCACCCACAAATAGACAGTTAATTCACTTTACGGTATATTCTGTGAAGCGCTTTGAGATGTCTAGAAGACGTGAAAATGCAGTATATCAGAATCCACGGATTATTATTATTATTAGAATATACATGGGCTGATGAGTTTTGGAAAAGTTGTACAATAAGCACCGAAGCCAAGAATAAAAGTTTCGCCCACAAAATACTCAGTCAATCCACTTTGCAATGTGTGAGGTGCTTTGTGATGTGATAACGCGTCAATGCAAAGATTATTATTTGATGACAGATTAGTGACTCAACACAGATATTTCTCAGTGTTGAGGTGAGAACACAACACGGAACGTGTACCGCCCCCCTTCCCCACACCTCCCCACCCCCTCCACCCACCCGTGCAAAAGGTGGAAATAATTGTAATAAAAAGGGAAAAAATAAAATACTAAAAATTCCTCAATCAAATATTTGTATTCAAAAAAAGTTGCTAAATAAAAGTTGATTCAATAAAGAAAATTCCTAATAAGGTTAAAAAAAAGGAAAAGAATCCTAAAATAGAGTTGCGAAATCAAAAGGATTAACAATTTTGAATTTTTTTAAAAAAAATGGAAGAATTTATCAACAAAATAAAATAAAAATCACGACTGCTTGTGGGACAGTGCTGTGCGCAATCGGCTGCTGCGTTTCGCCCACAAACAAACAGTCCGCTCGCTTGACAGGATATTCAGTGAAGCGCTTCGAGAGAGGATGACGATTACTATAATAACAAAAACAGCTACGGAATAAAAAGGCTGAAAAATGAATTGTAAAACAACATGTCTCTCAGATCAAACGATAAAAATAAAATGATATGTAAAATGTTATATAAAATATAGATATTTCAGAACGCACACACGGAAAGGGGGGGGGGGGGGGGAACAGAAACACGCCAATCGTTGCAAAAGCCCAACCTTTGATATCCTGAGCCAATGATTTCCAAACGGGAGCGAATTCGATGCAGTGTCCGCACCAGGAGGCGTAGAACTCGGTGACCCAGGCGGTGCTGGAGTTATAGACGGTCCCGGGGAGACTGTCGGCGGTCAGGGTCTGCACCTGGTCGCCGGGGAGGTACAGCCCGGCTCCGGCAAAGCCCACAACCAGATGCCACACAGCCGCCGACCACAGCGACCTCTCAACACAACGCCGCGCCATGTCTGAGCAGCATCTGCCATCAGCACCGACCTCTAACCCGCTTCCTCGGAATAACATTGTCTACGTGCAAAACACAGGGAGGGAAGGAGGGAGGGATTTCTCTAGTCCGCTCCCTCCCTCCTGTACACACACACACACACTATACAGTACAAATAATCTTATCAATGCTTTGCATTTTTAATCATTTACATCCTGGAACAGAATCCCCCCCCGCCCACTGTTTAAACACGTTCACAGTCAGGGCTGAGATCCTTTAGTGACATGCACTAGGCATGAGATTTATATTTTTTATTGGGGGTGGTTTATAGACAGAAAGCTTTACATCTGGTTAGTGCTGTGCCTCAACTTGCACGTCTCTCCGACATGTCAAACGTCAAGTTCAGGCACCCGCTTCCTGGTTTTGAATTAAAAAAAACCACACTCAACAGTTCAGAAGTGGTGAGTTTGCTCTCCACCTCTCTCTCTCTCTCCCCCCCCCCCCCCCCCCCCACACTTTAACTGTTAAACTTCTCTCAGCAATCTGACAGTTATCCACCTGTCAGCCAAGGTGATCAGATAAACACACGGGTGCGGAGGATAAAACTAGAGCTGCAAAAGGAGTCACAACCTATTTCAGATTATTCAGCAGCCACTGCCCCACTCTCTCTGCCTCAATCCCGCTGCCTTACCCCACACCTGTCCATCTTCAGACCGCCCCTAAAGACCTTCCTCTTCAACCGTGCCCACGGCCACTTTCTCCGCAGCTCGGTGCGGCATCAAACCCAGCCCCTGTCAAGCAATTTGAGACGCTACCTTGGTAGGAAGGGCGCAAGTTGTTGTTGTGGGAAGAGAGAAACTCCTTCCTTTACATTTCCTTTATATACACATCCAAATATCTCAACGTCCTTCACAGAGAATTGCTATCAAACGTGATGCCTGTGTACCTGGTAAGCAAGAGCGACAGCTAATTCTCAGCCCTCAAGGTCCCACAAACAGTCATGAAATGAATGCCCAATTTTATTTGGGGAATTGTTGGCCAGGATACTGAGAGAGAGAAACTCCTTCCTCTTTTCAAATAGTGTCATGGGATCTTTAACATCCACTTGAACAGGCAAACAGGATCTTGGCTCAATGTCTCACTTGAACTATGTCATCTCCCAACAGTGAGGTGGTTCCTGGAAGGCCAGTTAAGACCAGCAATGCTGAACTCATTTAGGGAACAGATTGATACTGTAATGGGAGGATGATAAGGTATGTTATCTGGATGAATGATCAAAAGGGCCCCCGAGCCTTTTTTTTATCTGAACCTACTCATTATCTTGGATCTGATGATATAATAATAATCCTTGCTCTTTATTATATTGCGGAGATGGATCAAAGCACTTTACAGGATTCACTCTAAAATGTGTTGGAGCATTAGCCTCAATGAGGTGAAAGGTTCTGATGTGGGACACACTGTTTCTCTGCTTTGGTAATCATCCCAAATTATCCTACTTGGAGAGGGACTTAAACAACGTCAACTTATGGCTCATTGGAAGAATGTGAACTGTGAAAATAGTAATATTCCTTGCATTTGATATGTAATGCTGCAGGCAAACTGGCTGCCCAAATAATATGCAATCGATCCACTTTACAGTGTATCCTCTGAAAAGCTTTGAGACGACATGATAAGGCACTATATTAAACACAGGGGTTAATGTTGTTGGTAGAATTAAATACAGAAACTGAGGGAAGGATTGGGTGAGATGGTATGTCATTTCTTTTTCACACTAACTCTCAAGGATTCTTGTGATAACACTTTGCAACTGTTAATCAGCTGATGAGAAGAGAAACTTTCACAATGGCTGCTTCACATGCTGCCTGAATACGATGTGAATTGAAAACGTCCAGCTTAGTAAAGCCTCCAGCAATGTTAACATGGTTAATGGGCCACTTTATCAAAACCTGACCTTGTAAAAATTGTTGCCTGTGAATTCTGCCATTTATTATTAAAATGTTTTACTGATAAGGTCAACTTCTAGTTCTTTTATCTGTGTGAAAATGCAATATGTTGTTCACTTGTTGAATAGAGGCATTTGTGAGACTCTTGTTTTCTCCTCAATTCCCATTCGAATTACAGCACCTCCCCCACTGCATTGGACTGACAATTAATTCATGGTAAAATGAAAAATCACATTAAATCTGTATAACTTTATTGTGACTAAATAATAATAATCCCTGCATTTGATATAGCACTTTTCACATCTTCTAGACATGTCCCTAAGGAACAACAACATGAATTTCTGCAGTGTCCTACATGTGGGGTAGTGTCTTAAAATGAAGGCTGTTTTGTTCATACCCATACCCATACCCTGTTCCCATACCCTGCCGCACTGTGAAAGATACTAAATAAATGCAAAGTTGTTGTAAACTTTGACTGATGTAATCCTCATAACTTGTGTCAAATGCCTGGAATCAGTTAACAATAAGGGTGGTTAAGGCCAGGACACAGGATTCATTTATGACATAGCTTAGGGCTGTGATGAATGGATGGTGATGTGATCTGGCGGAGGCTTGCACAATATTGATCATTGCATTTGATGCGCTATCTTATCACATAATTGAGATGTCTCAAAGCTCGTTACATGATTTTACAATGAAGTGTAATAATGTCTTGTGTATTTGCAGGTGAACGTGGCAGACAATTTGCACACAGCAATGTCCCACAAACAGCCATGAAATGAACCATCAATTTTATCTGGGGGATTGCTGGCCAGGATCCCAGGAGAAACTCTCTTTTCTTTCAATAGCACCATGGAATCTTTTAGAAATCTGAACAGCTAGATGGGGCCTCAGTTTATTACCTCATCCAAAAGAATGGCAACTCAAAAAATGTGGGGCACACTAGCACTGCACTGGAACGATAGCCTAGTGGTGATCGAGCAACAATATACGTTTTCTTGCTAGAATATTTCTTAATGTATGCCATTAAGATGCCTGAAAGATATGATAAGACGATATGATAATGTGATAAGACGCTATATCAAATGAAATAGTTATTATTATTATAAATAAATATTAATTTTAAAAATCCTGGAAACACACTATCTGATTGAACACGGACGGAATAGTAATAATAATAAGCCTTGCATTTGATACAGTGTCTTTTCACATCTTCAAGATGTCTCAAAGTGCATCATACAACATTGTGTAAAGTGATTTGACTGAATATTCTGTGGGGGAAACGTGACAGCCAATTGTGTACAGCAGTGTCCACAAACAGTGGGATTGAGTGACTATCTTCTTAAAGGAATTATTATCCATGGAAAAGAGATCTGCTAAACAATTAACTTCTTACTTCTTACTTCCAGCCAGCTAAACAGAGGAGTGTGGAGTAAGGAAACTTGCCAATCTTTCATCCTGCCTGGAATCATACCCATGTCAAACCCGAAGCAAATCTTCTAACCACTATGTTACAGGATTTACCTAGACTAATACAAATGTTTGTTGGGGGGATGGGGAGGGGGGGGGATGCAAACATAGTTTAGCTGGCACTAGCCTGTAACTTCAAAGTCCTGATGTGTGACTGGGGGTTGATCCCACAATCAACTGACTCAGAGGAGAATGTTGCCAACTGGATCAGAGTGACACCTTCACAAACGTCTAAAATTCAATCAAGTGAAACTCTTTTTTTCAATGATAGAATTGAAAAGCAACATAGTTGGATCTGTTCAGTTCATTATTTTTCAGAATCACTGAGCCCATTAGCTGCCAGGCTGAATTAAAGGATTTGACATTTATGACCCTTTCAAGTAAAGTGGTGTTTGAGGAAAACTCACTGTAATGTATTTTCTTTTTCAGGCTTTCTGTTGCTCCCTTCTTCCTTCCCTCTTAATAATAACAACAACTATAACAATAATGATCATCCTCATATTTAATATTGTGCTTTGTCACGTCATTGAGACATCTCAATGCACTTCACAGAATACATTGTAAAGTGGATTGAATGTGTATTTTGTGGGTGAAATGGAACAGCCAAATCCACGCTCCCACTGTAGGTGGGATTGAGTGTCATGGATTGAGTGACCACACTTGTGTTTTGGAGGGATTATTCCCCCTGTAAATCAAAAGGCAAATTATGAGTATTTGGGGGCTCATTTCTTTCCCCACTTTCCTCCCTTTTCCACACTCAAATCCTTTAGGAGTCTTGCACCTACGATTGTGTACATCCAACAGCAACAACTTGCAGTTGTGTAGCACATTTCACAAGAACAAAACAGTCTCAAAGCGCTTCACAAATGCAATAAACTGAGTAACAATTGATAAGAATTGTATGCTATTTTACAGGAAAACACAGCAGCTAATCTGCGCCAGTGATGTCCCACAAACAATGGGACGAGCAGTTGATTTATTTTAATGGAAGGAGAGGTAAAGTTGCATTAGGAGTAAGCATTCTATGAGTCTATCATTATCCATAGATCACATCTGTGATATCTTTGAAAGCTTAATCAAGATTATTTGTTTCAGCTTTTTTTTTAGGTATTTCCATTGATGCGAAGACAAAGAAATTCAACACAATTGAATACCAACAGGTCAGCAACAAGTTAATGAATAACAATACAGTTCACCAAACAATTTGTTTTGAATGTTGCTGTCATTTTTGCCCACAACAAGATCCCACCATCATAATAATAATCCTTGCATTTAATATACAGTAGTGCCTTATTACATAATTGAGATGTCTCAAACACTTCATAGGATATGCAGTAAAGTAGATTGACTGTGCATTTTGTAGACTAAGCACAGCGGCTAGATTTGTCCCCATGAACTGAGTGAACTATTTTATTTGGGGGATTATTAGTCAGCATACTAGGTGAGAGAGAAACTCCATTTGCTTTTCGAATGTTGTAATGGAATCTTTAACATCCACTTGAATAGACAGATGGGACCTCGGTTTAATGTCCCATCCAAACAACAGCACCTCCAACAATGCCATGTTCCCCCAGCGCTGCATTGGAGTGTCATCTTAGACTATGTGATTCCAATGCCTGATGTGGGGCATGAACCCATAACCTTCTGACTTAGAGGTGAGAATACTACCAATTCGCCTGGCTGATACACAAGGTGCTTCGTCAATGGGCAGGACAGTAGGAGAAATACTCCACTCTTGAATTGTGTTATGGGATCTTTAGTGGTCGCCAGAACAGACAGACAGGACTTTAATCCAGTGCTTCTCCAATACTTCTGGAGTGTCCACCCTAGACCGTTATCTCAAGTCTCGAGGTTTGGCTTTGGTTGGTGTGCACCGTTGCTTTGTAGAATATTTAGCCACAATCTCTTTTAGATACTGATGCCATGGGATGCCACATAATGACATTTGTAGGGCGCTTTTCACATCGGGAGGACATCCAAAGGAGCTAAACAGTCAATAGACAGGAACTGAGCACGGTGGTGGGGTGGTGGCAGGGTTGGAATGAGGGAGGGTAGAGAGGTAGGATGGCGCCTGAAGGTACTGTCAAAGAGGAGGGTCTTGAGACTGGTCTTGAAGGAAGCAAAGAAGGGAACAAGGCAAAGTGATTGTGGGATGGGGTTCCAAAGCGACACATGCTCTTTGCAACAAAACAATGGTTTATCGTACCCAAATAATATGAATCCTTGCTTTTGAAGAATAACAATAATCCTTAAATTTGATTCAGGGTCCTTCATGTCAGGAGGACATCTCAAATAATCTTACTGTAAAGTGTAGTGAGTGTGTATTTTCTAGGTAAACACTATGAATAAAAGACCAATATATCAGGAGTCTCTTGATCTATATACAATAGAGGTGCTCCCTTTTTCTTTTTGAATAGTTGGTCCCGCAAAAGTCCTGTGGTTTAATTTCTCGTCGAAGGGCAACACATTGCTTCCCCCCAGGACCACAACAAGAGTAATAATAATAATCATCCTTGCCTTTTGATATAGTGCCTCATCACATCATTGAGACATCTCATAACACTTCTCAGAATATGCTTCAATGAGATTGACTGTAAATTTTTGTGGGTGAAACCTGGCAGCCAATTGCTTGCAATGGCACAGTATCACAAAATTAATTTGATGGTTTTGAATAATGCCGCGATGGACAGCTGAGTTATGATGTGAGATGCTCAACAGATCAAATCAGGGATTGCAATGGAGACTAAAGCTAGCTAGAGCCTTGATGGAAAATGAGACACAATTTCGGTTTGGTAATTGCATTCAGGGACGTCAGAAGTTGGCTGTTGCATTGAATAGAAGGGGAAACAGGAACTATAATGAGGTTGAGGTTAACACGCATACTTCCTGAGTGTGCCTCAGCTGATCCAATGCTTGCACAGTGTGTGTGCCAAAAAAACAATGGGCTACATTCCATTCTGCTAGCGCATTCACCATGTTAACATATACAATAGACTAGAGCAGGAGGCGGAGAGGGAAGGGGCCAAGGCAGGAGGCTAGGATTCATCTTGTCACTCTTCATAGCTTACTCCACCAGCAGCGGGTTTCAACCTCATTGCTTTGCCTCGGAAGTCCCTTAGTTGGCTCACTCAGGCTGAGATGAACTCCTTGGCTAGTGAACCATGGGGGAACAGTAGATTGTAGGTGTGGAGGGCGCGATACAAATCAATGTTGTTGTTGTTGGGAGTTCTGGAGGGATTAGAACATATAAGGTTTTCCTCATCTAAACCAATCTTGTGATCTTGTGGTCATTTGCATAGCAATTGAATGCAAACTCCCACTCTATATATAACCAGTGAGAAATTCAACATCTCAGATGCAACGTAAGTAACATGAAACCTTTGACAGATTAAAATGTTATATTGAGATAAATTCCGGAACGCTTATTAGATACATTTTGGTTGTGTGCCCTGTGAGTTGGAAGCCTTGTGTATCTGCATAAACATGGAGCAGGAAATGTAGGACTATGCACATCTGGCTCCACATTGCTGAACTAAGGCCAATATACATGCTTCACTTGAGCAGCCTCTGGCTCTGCATAGCGAAATCAGCACTACGTAACCCCAGAGACTCTCAGAGATCAGGACTCCACAGCAAATTCCTAATCTTTCATTTGATATGCTACATATTAACTGAAACATCTCAAAGGTTTCCGCTCATAGATTTTCCTGTCAAGTGTGGTAACTGTTTATTTTATGGGTGAACACAGTAGCCAATTATTGCACAGCAGTGACCCGCCAGCAGCTACAAAATGACGGACCAATTTTATTTTGGGGAATAAAACAAAAACAGAAATCGCTGGGAACACTCAGCAGGTCAGGCAACATTTATGTAGAAAGGAAAGTGAATCAACGTTTCTGGTCCATGACCCTTCGTCAAAATTGGGGGATGTTGGGAGGTAGAGGCTTTTAAGGACTAACAGAGATGGGGGAGGCAGGGCAAGGAAGACAAAGGAGAAAATGTGTTAGGGGCCAGGAGATGATTGGTTAAGGAGGTGTTGATAGTTCAACAAAACTGGAGAGAAGATGCGTTAATAATGCAAAACAATGAATGGGGGAATTGCAACAGAACAGACAGACCAGAGAGAAGAAAATACGTGAATGGGACCTGGATGATATGGTAATGGAAGAGGGGTAGGGGGAAGGTGAGCTGTTATGGTCTGAAATTGTTTCAATATTTTTATTAACACCTTTGACATCATGCAAGAGAAGCTCCATTCTTTTTTCACACAGGTTCTTTAACGTTCATATGAAAATGCAATCAGGACCTTGGTTTAAAAAGACATGTGAATGCTCATACCTCTACAATGCAGCATACAACAACTTGCATTTATATAGCGCCCTTCATGCAGGATAGCATCCCAGAGCTACCCCTGGACGTGTCAGGATGGATAATGAGCTGCAAGTTCCAATGTGGGCCTTGAATCTATAATCTTCTTGATTTAGGTGAGAGTCCCTCAGACTAGGAATGATTACGGGACATGAGGTAGAGGTGCTTAAATGTAACTAATGGTCAAGTATAGAACAATGATACATAGAAAGTGTCCAATTGGGTTTGTTTTGCTCAACATTTCCATTTAGCTCAGAGAATGTCGTCATTGGATTTTCCGAACTGAGGATCACTGAGATATTTATTGTGTTTAATTCAATGCTGGAAACAGTGTTGATGCTCGGCATACTGAGCTCACTGAGTGTCAGACAAAATACCGTATACAGCGAATTCACTTTGCAGTGTATTCTGTGAAGCGCTTCGGGACCTCTCAAAGACTTGATAAGATGCTATATCAAATGCAAGGATTATTGTTATTGTGAAGTACTCAATCTAGGTTCATGTGTGTGTGTATGGGTGTGTCTTTGTATGTGTCCGTGTCTGGTGAGTCTGAGTGTGTGTACATGTGGGATATATATATACATGTACATGGCTGTGTGGAAATATATATGTGTGTACGTGTGTGTAGGTGTCTGAATATGTGTATGAACATGTGGGTTGTGTGTGTCTGTGTGTGTTTTTGTATGTGTGTATCCAAATTGGATAAAATCCTGATACATTTGGTTAATTCATTTCAGCTTTCATCAAGGACAGAGCCTGCAAAAATCCAGACAAATAGAAACATGGAATCTGACATTCCCTCCCACCCCATGAACAAAACCTAAATTTCTCCCAGACTCAGCAAAATGTAGTGAAATTTGCCCCTTACCAGGTCAGGCTCTTTTACATTTCTTATAGCTGAAAAAATATTTTATCTGGCAGGTACTTGAATAGATCACGTAGATAGCTTAAATAGAGCAGTCAAACATTTATTTAACAAAGTCATTTAACAGGGGGCTGCAATGAAAAGTTCCACACCAGCTCTTTCAGTTGACTCAGGGATTTAAATGCACTCAGAAGCTTATCCTTTTATTTGCCTGAAATGAGAAATGATCAACGGTAGAGCTTTGTGTATTTGGAATCACATGAGCCTGGCCCAGTCTACGCATTCTCTCAGAGTAGGAGTTAACACAGCTCTGCTATATTGTGAGTAGTTTACTTAAACAGATTCAGGACAGGCAGAGTAATAACAATCCTTGCATTTGATACAATAATACTACTAATAATAATACTAATAATCCTTGCCTGGGATATAGCGCTTTTCACGTCTTCTAGATGTCTTAAAGCGCTTCACAGAATATAAGGTAAAGTTAATTGACTGTATATTTGTGGGCAAATGCGGCAGCCAATTGCACACAGCAGTATCCCACAAACAGTGGTGGATTGAGTGACCCAATTATTATTGTTTTTTTGGGGGGATTATTATTCCTAGAAAAGCGATCTGCCAATCGACAAACAGCCTGGTTCCTACTTACTACCGGTAAGTGATCAGAGGTGCATGGAGTAAGGAAATTTGCCTGCCCAGGAATCAAACCAGGCGCACTTGCAATGGGAGTCTGCCAAACACTATGCAAAGGGACTTCAAGCTTGCGGCTTGTTAATGATGAACTATCGATCATTGACAGGATCTAAGTAAGCTCCATGGGGGCTCAGATCACCAGTCACCTGACTCGAGGAAATTAGCACTGAAACACTGGTCAGGAAAAGAATGGATACTTTAATAGATGGACACAGCGAGCAAATGAAGAAAACCAGGATGTTCCTATGCCAGGTCTTGATGTGAAAAGCCTCTTGTCTTCAGCTTGCCAGAGGTATGAGTCAAAGATCAGCTGTAAAATGTATGATTCTCAGGCAGGTTCCAAGGATGTGTGGGAGACAGTCAAATCTTTATTCCACGTTGGGCTTTATTCCAATACTGCCCCATCAACTTCTATCAGATAGAAATGTTCTGAGTTCGAAAAACCCAACTAAAGTTCCTTCATGGCCCTAATGTCTCCACCTTGGCACTCTTCAGATTAGGTCTTTGTCACTAATTGTGAGGTTGTCGCCTTGGAATGGAAATATGGTGATTGCCACGCACATTTCTTAAGGAAAAAAAGAAAAATAATAATAATCCTTGCATTTGATATAGCTCCGTATCACATCAGTGAGATTCTCAAAGTGCTTCACAGAATATCCTGTAAAGTGAATTGAATATTAGGAATATATTGTGGGTGAAACGTGGCAGCAAATTGCACACAATAGTGTCCCACAAACAGTTGCGGGTTGAATGACCAATTTGTTTACTTGTTTTTTTGAAGGAATTATTACTGCTGGAAAGCAATCTGCCAAGCAACTAACAACTGGGTTCCTACTTACTGCTGGGTAAACAGAGGCGTGTTTAATATATACTGTAAATATGAAATTGTTGTTGATGGTGGTCTTAAACTGAACGACCTTTGGCTGGAGGTTTCAACATCAAATCTACTTAATAAGCGGACTGGCTTCCACAATTTACCTTGAAATTCCGATCTTTCTCCTCTTGCAGCACATTGCTGAGTTGTAGCCAGTGCCTCAGTAAATCTTTCTTCCCATATGGGCTCAGAACCAATTGCAATATTTAACTTTATGGATGGATTCCGCTGCTCTGCCACCCTAGGTATGATGAAGCTCTTGGTTTGAGGCCAGATTAAATTCTGGATCTGGTAGATGAGCATCTGGTTTGATGCTCTGCCACCTTGCCTGACTCTTTTATGATCAGTGATTTCACACAGATACACCTTCTGCACGACAAGACACCAACAAAGGTCCCTTGAATGAAGCGAAACTTGATCGAATGGACAGGCCCGGCTCAGTTGGTGGGTGTTAGCCTGGCTCAGTTGAGAATTGGCAGTAGCCAATTGCGCACAGTAATGTTCCATAAACAGACGTGGATTGAAGTGACCATTTTATTATTGTTTTTTTTTCTTGAGGAATTATTATCAGGTGTGTGGAATAGAAAAACTTGCCCAAGGTTTCTTCATGCCAGGAATCAAACCCAGGTCTCTTGCTTGCGAGGCAATTGGGTATTTTAAATGCAGTCCTGGGGAAGCGCTGGTCAGCTTGGTGTCTGACCCATGCAGAAACCCATCACCGCGCTTAAGTGTATCCAAACCAAACTAAGAATTCAATGCATCCATGCACCAACAGTTGGAAATTCCAAAGATGTTTATTTGATTGGAATGCTCACCCTTTCCTGGGTGGGACTCATCCCGTTTACCCAATTCTGGAAAGTATTAGGCGCAGGTTGGCAAGAGCCAAGGTTTGGGGACCCCAGAGTGTGTCCGTTGGTGGTACTCCTGTAGCCTAACCAGCTAAAACCACATAGCTTACCATTGATATTGCTGGCCAGCAAGCCTCCCTGCTGCTTGTTCTGGTTGGACCATTCTAACTGTTAGGACTTTGGCTTGCAGGGTTAATGAGTGCTGATTAGGAAAAGTCCATGCTGCCAGTGACTGGTCTGCCCTTCCAAGTCCTACCGAATAACCAGGCTGTCTGAACTGTCATCAGCAGTTCCCTGGATTACTGCAGATCTATCTGGCTCAAGAACTGTATTTCCATAACCGTCACAGAGGATGGGCTTGATTCTAAAAATCCATTGGGAAAAGTATCCCCCACCAAGGAGGATAGTCACTAGTTGCTCGTTTAACATCTGACAAGCACGGATTTGAAGCATCGCTAGAGGATCGCTGCATTGCCGGAGAGTGGATGCTAAAGATCTCAAGCCCTATTTGAAAAGAGAAGGGAGTTTCCCCCAGTGTCATGGCAGACAATTCCCCAGATGTGGTGGGTTATTTACTTCAGAGCTGTTTGTGGGGCATTGCAAATTGAATGCTGCCTCCTCCTCTTTCCTAGGAGGCAGGCTCCAGCGGTTTGCATTGGCTGAACCCCAGTCTACACTGAACGTTTGGTGGCAAAACACACGAATATTGGCAGTGATTCACAGTTAAACATGAAACATAAACAAGGAAGATAAGTGGATCCAGATGCTTTCACATACACTGGAAAGAAAGTACGCAATACAGTGGTGAAGAGATTAAACATTAGCACCATCTACTGGGGACAAAACATCAGAGCTTTTTAAATTTTTTAAAATTAAAATCTACAAGTTGTATGACTGATTCAGTAACATAAAGGATAATCCGTTGACAGATCCCAGTCTGACTGCAGACCTTGGAGCTATCATTTCAACTGTTAAGGCAAAATAACAGGCTGAGACAAAGTCACACTTCTGAGCCTTGGATTGGGAATCCTGAATGATTTTCCCCTCCCTAACTCAGGGGAATCAACAACAACAACAACAAAATTACATTTGTATAGCACCTTTCATTTGTATAGCAACCAAGGCACTGATTATGGCCAAACTGTGAACAACTAACATGGTATGGATTTCTATCTAGTTCAGTGTGTGAAATTCTTTACCCAGTGGGGTATTGAGTAGCAGTAATGCAACAATTTTAACCAATTCTCATTGCATTTAAAAAAAATGTCTGGGGAGGGGTGAGATTTAATTGAGGGGAAGAGAAATAGAGAAGTATATATCAATAGAGAGATCTGTCCCTCCATGTAATGTGAATAGTCCTGCCATACATTCAACTGGTACTGAACTGTGTTTCCATAGTGACAATGGTATAAAAAACACTATCGCTTCCTACAATTAGATATTGGGTGCATACGAGAGTGGGCTGTTTCACCATTTCTACTCGGCAGCTATAATCCTCATACCTATTTTATACTTTATTACATGCTGATTTTCATACCCTTTTTCCATCTTTCATCTCTCTTGCACCTGCTTTAGGAACTGGAGAAGTGGGAGATGTCTGAGAAAGCTGCATGCTCCTGCGTTGATTAATTCAGTCCAAATTCTTTTAAAATCCTACCAAGTTTGAAGACAGTGTACGTAAAGGGGGTCTTACTGACCCTGAGGAAGCGACATAAATTGGAACTGCATCTGGCAAAACATACAGCATGACTGGGCTCATGTATTTGTCTTTAACTGGGCTGCTGAATTGGCCAACAGAATCAAATGTGCTCCTTCATGTGGTCCAGCTCCCAATGCCATGAGGGTGGCATTCTATAAAACTATACAGTATCTGGAAGCATGTCATGTTGATCCATGGAAACTCTGCCAATGCGATCCACTTCCACAGAAGAATTCCCTGAAGTTGATAGGAATCTTATCAAGGAAATCCCATTAAGAAGTATCGCAAATAGATTGAGTTGCTGTATATGTGCCAAACAGGTGCACTGCTGGTGTAGTATGTGCTACACTTGCCTTGTGCTATTTCAGTTACACATGGCACCAATAAACTCTGCTAGTACTATAGCACAGAGCTACATATCTGCAACTTTGCGGAGTTTTTTCGTTGGACGATTGCAAAGAAGCTATCGAGGATTGTGATATTAATGAACAACAACAACAACTTTGATTTATATAGCGCCCACCATACTGGACGGCGTCTCAGTGCGCTTCACAGTAGTGGATCCCGGGACTGAGCCAGGGGCAGGGGTAGAAAGGTGACCAAAGGCGCGGTCCAAGAGAAAAGTCTTTAGCTGTGAACCAGGACTGAACTAGTAATGTAACTACATGATTAGAAAGAGACAAACACACACATTGAGATTGAGGGGGAGAGAGAGAGACACACACACACCTATAATAATAATAATCCTTGCATTTGATATCGCGTTTCACGTCTTCTAGACGTCTCAAAGCGCTTCACAGAATATACTGTAAACTGAATTGACCATGTATAGTGTGGGCAAAACGTGGCAGTGACAATAGATGGACTAATTGGTGAACTGAGGCGCTATATCAAATGCAATAATTGTTATTGTTATTATTATTACAGAGCAGAATGCTTCACAGGTAGGGGGCGCTGTACCTTCACTAATGTGCCACACTCCAGGGATAAAGTGTTCGCAACCCATTGAGCAGCCTAATGTTGTGATCACATTATATACCAGTGCAGTCAGTTGAATAATTCCCATGTGTAAGTGGGGGCAAAGTGGGAGTTTTTTTTTGTGTTGGGTGGGAGTGGGGGAATGTGACTCAACATCCTGCTGAGTCACATTTGAAGTTTATTTTCAGGTCACTCCTGTGATTAAATTGCCCCCCCACGGTGAAGTGAACACCAACTACTCTCCGACAGCCTTTAAGAAAAGGCAGAGTGAGAAATAATTCTCAGTTAAATGCTGTCGGTGGTGAGTGCAAGCACTTAGACTCTTTTTTTTATAGCACAACTGAGCATTAAGTGCTTTCAATCAATTCATCCAGGTTTTGCGAAGTAAATACCTTAAATTATGCTCCAAGATTCCACGGCATCCCATAAGTTTAAAAGAGGAATGTTGTTTCTACCACTGGCGGATTTTTAAAAATAAAATATAAAAATAAAAAATAAAAAAACAGGCAAAACCAATCTACTCATTAGAGGCAGCCACAGAAATCAGAAGCAACATGTCAGGACACCGTTTGGATAAAACCACAATGAAGGCAGATTACAAAGCTCCGTGGTTAGATCCTCCAAGCTTCACAGAGCGTAAAGCATACTTCGGATACCTGCTCTCCTCTACTAATGTCAAACATTCAATATCTGCCACTTTCAGTACATTAGGTACAGTGCTAGTAAATTGCCAACAGGAGGCGATGTGCCCTGTGATATCTGCACAGATTCTCCCACATCTCACCAAGTTATTACTCTTCTTTTGAGGGGTGACTTTTGTGCTCTTTAAGATGATGGATGCCAGTGGCACGATATAGGATGCGCTAATGACTTTGGGAACCAATCCTGAAACCCAGAGCTTCCAGGGCAAACAGCAATGGGAAGATAAATAAATCCTTCTGTTTGTCTGGATGTACTAGGAGCAAGGATTTGTCCTACTCCGCCTCTGAAAACTGAAGCCTTGACGATGGAAGATGGTCCTAGGAATACCAGCAGGGAACTTGGCAATGATCGCTATGGTAGCCTATGCTGTTCTGGCAGGTCAAACTTAAACAGTAACGTGTGTCAACATTGTGCCATTGTAGTGCTCTTGCCTTACGTCAGAAGGTTATGAGGTCAAGCCCGACTTCGGGACTTGGAATCACATATGATCAGCTGACACTCCAACACAGTGCTGGAGGGTTGTTGCATTGTCGGAGGTGTCGTCCTTTGGATGAGATGTTAAACTGAGGTCCCATCAAGCCTGTTCAGGTGGACATTAAAGATCCCAATGGCATTATTCGAAAAGAGAAGGGAATTTCTCTCTCCCAGTGGCCTTGCCAATAACCCATCAAATAACCCTGTTCACTCACTCCATGACTGTTTATGGGACATAGTGTGCCCAAACTGGCTACTGTGTTTCGCCCGCAAAATATACAATCACTTCACGTTACAGTATATTCTGTGAAGTGCTTTGAGACAGAATTCTCAACGATGTGATAAGGTGCTCTATCATATGCATCTTATTATTAACCCCAATGTGCATTCTGAGGTGCCTATGCCTTGTCTTTTATTAATTGCACCCAAAATCCAAGGGATTATCTGAGGGATTCAGTGCCTTGGGACATCCTCCCGACATGAAAGGTGCTCCATAAGTGTAATTTTGTTGTTGTTCTCGATTAGGATGAGGTGTGTCTCTGTGGGGAGAGAGTGTGCTTTCCATTTAAGACAAGCAACTTGATATACTGTGTACAGGTGACAGCCATGGAACTCTCAATCTGAATTGTTTCCTCTGAATTGATTCCTCCTCTTCAGCTTTCTGAGGCATATCCTCACCATCCTCTATGTGAGGAAAGGTCTCCCAACTTCAGTTCTAAGCAGTGTGCTGGGTTTCCGCATGTGTCAGACACCCATCAGACCGAGTAGCAAATGGCTAGCTGCAAAGTTCACCCACAAATTACAGTCATTCCACTTTATATTCTGTGAAGCATTTTGAGATGTCGTATTATTATATAAGGATTATTATTAACATAAAGTTATCCCTGCAGCACTGTATTGAAGCACCAGCCTAGATTATAGCCAGATTTTAGTATAAATTCCGTGTCTGAGTTTCCTTCGGTTGTTAAACCAGTGCGTCAAATGTCTCCATCACCTGTTTCACTGCTGCTCTCTGCAATCTATAGCCCACTGCAATATGAACGGGTGAAGTAGTCAAGCAGCCCCCAAGCAGAATGGGACAAGCCATCATCTGCGCTGGGTCGATATTGAGCCTGGAGGCAGTGCTGTGTTGGTTTGTTCTGGTGTTGTGAAGCTTTCAAACTGTATACAATAAGTGAATACTGATTATATCTTTATAATAGCTTACAGCACAGCACACACACAGATTCTGCAGACAAATAGTTGCCAAATGTTGTTGGGGAGTGGTGGGTGGGGGGGTTAACATTTGCTGATTACTTTAATAAGAATCCGATCTATTCCTGTAACCAGACGTCCCTCCCTTATGTCACACAGACATCATGCCTGTTCAGCGCTCACATTCCCCCCAAAAAAGCCATGAATTTGCTCAGGAACATAGGAAAACAGGAACCGGAGGAAGCCATTCAGTCCTTGAGCCTGTGCCTTCACTGTATTGGATCATGGGGAACCGTTTAATCCCGACGCTTTAGCCTTCACCAGCATCCACCATCAGCTCAAGACTTCCAATTATTATTATAAATACCTCATTCAGATTTCCCCCTTGACCTTGGTATAGCAATCCGAGGGGTAGCTTTGCAATGCTCCCTACCACCCCATCACTGCAGGGTCTACACATCAACCATCTTACAACAGCAGATGCCTATCGAATGGGGAGAATCCCTAGCTCTAGCGCTCAGTAACATGTTAACGCTATGTCTGGATTTGTCTTTCCCTCCAAACTGAGGAACAATAATAATAATTTTCCTTGCATTTGAAAACCTATTTTTGTTTGTATGCTTTTTCCTATTCCTGGTGTAAAGAAAATGTTAAGCGATGCTGTGTATCTGGGAGTTCTAATTGACCCTGAGTTCAGTCATTTCTTCATCTGACCATTCCTCTCTGACAGAACCAGCTCTGAAAAGTGCTGCAGTCAGTAACATAGAGAAACTGATCTCTTTAACCTTACTCCTACTCAGTCCGTGTAAAATTTTTCCCCTCTTTTTTTGGTCCGCCGGGTGTCTGACATATGCGGAAACCCATCATCAAACTTAAGGGTATCTGAGCTTCACAGAGAATTCCACGCATCTCTGGTCAGGAGAAGTGGATTATCACAACTACCTGGTGTGCCTGTAATTTTAAATTTATTAATCTTTTGTTATTCCCTTAGGTAAGACAAAATCTGCATGGTAAGAGTATTGAGCAGGATTTGCATTGGTCTGATTCGTTAACCAAAGGTTCCGCCTCCCCCCCCCGCTCTCTATCCATTTCTCTGCATGAAGATTCAGCCGTTACAAAACCTGTATTCGTGCCCTGCTCTAATTGTGTTGCCAGGAGCAATCGCTTCTCAACCAAGTTACTTCTCGACACCAATTAAAAGGCATTTGTTTACCGTGTGCAGGGGCTGGATTCCTCTCTATTCAACGGCCCCTAAAGCAATCATTAATTGTACTGTTACTCAGCTTTTCCGAAGGTTTTATTTGCCTTAAAAGCATTGGACAGCATGGACTGTAGAAAGCTATCTGGCCTGGAAGCTGTAAATGCTAACATATGAATGTGTAATTCACTTCCACTCACTCTCTAATGGCTGAATCCCACAGATTTTAATTGGAGGCCAAGGGTTGCAAGCATCAGGTTTAAACGTGTGTCAGCCTGGCTCAGTATGTTGCGCTATTGCCTCTGGGTCAAAAACCTGTGGGTTCATGTTCACTTTGTGCTCTTGGTGTTGCCGTGTCTCGAGGCTGAGGTGCCCCAGCTTGTTTAAGTGTTGCTCATCCAAGAGGGGAGTTGATGGGGATATTCTTGGTTCTGGTGGTAGGGCTTGGGTTGTCAGGTTGTTTAATGAGGGATTTTGGCCGGGCTAATTTAACCCAGGATAGTGAGTGAGTTCGCTCTGGAATTCGCAGTCTTAAATTGACAGAGAGGTTCCCAAAGGAACGCTCCAGCCACAATGATGCCACTAAACAGCCTCAGTAATACCATCTTATTATTATCTCCAGCACCACGAAAGTATGTGACCCTGTCGTTCCAGTTATTCTAATGGCCAATAATAACGATAATAACAGACGAGCGAACCAAGGATCCTCATGCAGACACGCATTTCAAATATAATTGGCATTTACCTAAAGAGAAAAAAATTCCTCGTCAGAGTCAGAAGGTTCAACTTTCTCAATATCGGTGAACTCTTCCAGAAAAACATTTCTGTGTATAAGTGGGATGCATGGAATTCTCAGTCTGATTTAGTGCTTTATCACATTGTTGATGCTTTTCATAGCGCTAGATAGGATATACTATAAAGCGGAGTGAGTGTGGGCGAAACATGGCAGTTTGCTAACTCCATTCAGACCTGTCCACTCCCTTGCTCAGCGAGCTCCATGTCCCCTACCCAACTCGCCCCACCATTGGCTGTCAGGCCTTCAGCCTCTCTGCCTGCACTTTGGGAACTCCATCCTACAGTCCTTTCACATTGCTCTGTCACTTGCCTCCTTTCAAGGCCTGCCTCAAGTCCCCTCTTCTTTGATGTTTGGTTACCCTCCTCCCCTTGCCATCCCTACTTTCCACCATTCCTGATCCCAAATCCCAGCTCGAGTGCAAACCCGTGATTGTCCTCCTTGTGTCAACCACTCTGGGATGCTGCCCTGTGTGAGGGGTGTTATATAAATGTACATTGTTGTTGTTGAAAGACTCCAAACAAATCTAATTTGTTGATGTGGTGGTGGTGGCAGGAGATGCTCCTTAAAGAAATGTCACAGCTGGTATCAACAACAACAGCAAATTACATTTGTAAAGCGTCTTTCATGTGGAGGTAGCAGGTAATGTTCAATACCTGTAATGCTGTAGCAGTTTTAAGCACTGTTTGCTGTGTCTACAGAGTTTGAGCAGTGGGTTGATCCACTGGAATTGAGTTAATCAGCTCCTCATGAAATTTTAAGGTGTTTCTGCAGGGATGTCAGATAGGATCAAGGCAGTGGGCTGAGCACCAACATCAGCTACAACACTGGTACTGAACACAGCTCTCATGCTCCTGTCTTTAGGGCTGGTTTGAAACAGTCCCACAACACTAATTTCAAAGGACAAGATGTCTGGGAATCTACGGGTGAAAGTCTAAGGTTGTTATCCAACTCTGATCCCAGCGCTTTGCTTCCCAGCGTCTTGGGACATCCTCCTGACATGAAAGGCCCAATACAAATGAAATTTTTTGTTGTTGTTAAAAAGGGCTAACTTTAAGCTTTGTGTTTCATTAAGAGGATTCTGCAGCAGCACGTGGATTGCTTATCAATCAGCCATATTGTTTATCAACTGAGTTTTAAGACTCACGGTCCAGACTGTCGCTCCAATTGAGCGCTGGGGGCAGAGGTACTGCCTTGTCAGAGGTGCTGCCCTTCTGGCGAGATGTCAAACTGAGATCCCGTCTTCACCTGCTCAGGTGGATGTTGAAGATTGGGGAAAAATTTTATTTCTCCCGGTGTCCCAATCAAATTTCCGACAGATAAATCATTCGCTTCATAGCTGTTTGTGGGACATTGCTTAACCCGAATAGTTGCTGTGGTTGCTTGTGTTACAATAGTTACAGTACTTGCTTGTGAAATGCTTTGAGATATTTTGGCTTTAAAGAGCTGTATTAAACACAGGGTTTTTTTTAGGATTATAAATAACTGGCAACAGTAGGCCTGGTCATTATCTGACTGCCTGTGGATTAAACCCTGAGTATTGAAAAGTTTCAGACAGACAACTGGCAGAAATTCTGCACACAGGGGTTCATCAAGCAACTGACCTGTCATGTCAGGAGAACGTCTCAGAGTGCTTCACAGGATTTTCGTGTCAGGTGTATTGACTATGTATTTTTATAGACGAATGCAGCAGCCAATGTCCCACATTATTTGGGGGATTGTGGATCAAGACAACATGAGAATCTCCCTTCTCTTTAGAAGGTCCAGCTGAACAGGCACAGAGAGGACCTTGGTTTAATATCATCACTTTAGAGTATTGAGTTCTAAGTCACATAGGACATCTCCAGGTAGTTTTAAGGTAAGAAGAAAAAAGTTTGGACAGTCAACATAACATGGGGTGCGGGAACATCCAGAGGACTCCAGTCTGTCAGACAATGTCACTTGAGGTTTGTTCTGTTCAATATAAGTGATTGACTGGCCATCAATAAAGATGGTGGGGAGGGGGTGGGGTGGTTGTGGTTGGGTGAAACTTGCGAGGTTTTCCAAAGTGTTTTGACAATGAACCTTACTGTACTTGTAAACTGAATTGAGATGAGTGACAAGCATGTCGGCTTCATTAAACACACCCCAGGTCCGAAACGTGAGGGAATGCCAGCTGCAGCTATGGATCATATTTCTGGTAATAGTAAAGTGATGCCACCAGAGGGCAGTATATATTAAGGAATTTACAAGTATTGTTATATAGAGCATGTACACCGGAAAGAACGATGCATCCCACCCAACTCCCATTAACCTTGCAAACCAAAGCCTAACAGGTACAATGGCCCTAGTTGGATGAGCATTGGGTGGATTGTCAGTCAGTGCTTTTAATGGCAAGCTATCACCAGTCACTGGGGAGCAGGGAGTCATCCCACTCAGCTCCTGTTAACCCCGCAAGCCAAAGCCCTAAGGAGAAGGGTGGTCCGAGATGGATAAGCAGCGGGAATGCTTACCAGACAGCAATATCAATGGCACATAATGCGGTTTTAGCTAGTCAGACTCCAGCAGTTACCCCAGCACACACTCTGGGGTCCCCAAGCCTTGGCTCTTGCCAACCTGCTGCTCATACTTTCTGAAATTCGGTAGGTGCATCCCTCCTGGCAGAGAATGCCCAAGGTATTTCAGATAACCAGTGTTTGTTTTGGATTAAAGAATTAACACGATTTGCTAACAGAGTGAATGGGGCAATGCGCTGACAGCGGGAATGTGTCCGCCCTGATAGTTACAATATTAGGAGCAAGGACTTCCTACAGGAGGTTGTCTCCAGAGCCCCCTAGTGACTAACCTGGGGTATGCTTTGTATCTGTTAAAGTGAATATTATAATCTGCGCCCAATACTTTCCAGAATTAGGTAAACAGGATATGTCCCTCCAGAGAGAGTGCACATTCCATTCCAACAATCTATCTCTGGAATTTCCATGTGTAGGTGGGATGTGTGGCAATCTCAGTTTGGTTTGGATATCCCTATGCATGATGATGGGTTTCCGCATGTGTTGGACAACTGCTCCTGCCCTAAATAATAATAATAATCCTTGCGTTCGATATACCACAGTTCATATCAGGATGACATCTCAAAGCGTTTTGTAGAATTTGTTGGGAGTGTAGAGACTATATTTTATAGGCAAACCACCCTATTTGAGAGGTAGGGAAAGAAATTTCACCCACGTCTGATGTACTTTTATTTATATAACATTTTAACTGTCCAGAATTTGTTAATATATTAGAAACAAGTTTCCTGTAAATTATTTTTAAGATCCCTAAGTTAGCCAAATAATTAATAAAATTCATAATCATTGCATTTGGTATAGAACCTTATCACATCAAAACATCTCAAAGACCTTCACAGTAATTACTCTAAACTGTAGTGACTGTGCTTTATGTACGTGTACTCAGTGGACAATTTGCACCCAGCAATGTTTCACAATCAGCCATGAACTGAATGACCTGAATTTAATCTGGGGGGTGGGGGTGGGGGGGGGGGGGATTATTGGCTAGAACACCAGAAGCAAGGGGATCTTTAACATCCACCTCAACAGGCAGGCGGGATCTCGGTTTAATGTCTCACCTGAAAAACGCCACCTTCGACAATATATGGAATGTCAGCCTGAACAGTGAACGTCAAAGCCCTGATTGGGGCTAGAACCCACAAAACCTTGGACTCAGAGGCAAGAGTGCGGCTGACTGAGCCAGGTTGACAAATGTGAGGAGTCACTGTTTATTTAGTAGGATGAAGGTTACTCTCTGTGGGGCAGACAGTGCAGCATCACTGTTTGTTCAGGTTACTCACTGGGGAACTGTGAAAATTGCTGTTAATTCAGCCAGATGAAGAATTATAGAAATGAATTAATTTCAAGTGAGTTAATTGGTGTCATGTTAATCAGCTTTTCCGAAGTCTGCTCTTCAGACAGGGAGAAGAAAGATTTTTTTCAATCTCGGCTCTCACCTAAACGCTTGCGAATTCATGTTGTCCAGTGGTCACAGTTTGTTAAGTAACCTGTTCACCCGATGATAATCATCATCATAATAATAATCCTTCCACTTACGGCACTATTCAAAAAGAGATTCAGTGTCCTGACCAACAATTCCCCAAATTCTACTGCCTACAAATTAAGAATTAATGCCTCTCACACACAACATTTTTGCTCTAAATTTCCCTCTTCAGATTCCAAGAGCTACTTAGAAACATTTATTGCAAAAAAAAATACTCCTCCCTTGCTCTAAACCAAGCAGACTTGTCACCATTTCTAAGATGCTTTTTGACCTTCATGATGACATAGAGTAATACCGCATACAGACAGGCCATTCAGCCCATCTAGCCCATGACAGTCTTCATACTCCACACATGCCACATTACTCCAATTTCCCTCTATTCCCTTCTCCCCCAAGAATGTATCCAAGTTTCATATTAAATACGGTTATAACACATTCTTGTCTGGTCAGATAAAAGAGAAACAAATTAAGCGAGAGGAGAAAGAAAATTTTAGCATAGTCAATTGCTCATTAATGGGATAAGAATTAGTACTGATAATTTGACAATCTCCCCTGTCTGCATTGGCTAGTGATCTGGAACTCATCTACTTCCACTGAAACTGAAGGAAGCGGGGAAATACTCATTTATACGTCTGTCATTTCCTGATTCCTATCATAATTGTACAACATGCATCCCTCAAAGGACCCTACGGAGATGTTTAAACATTCTGTCGACTTCTGCTTGTAACTAAATGATGCCTTTAGATCCCTCTCAGCAACAGTAACCATTGAATTTTTCTCATTTTTTTCATATCCCTCATATCCTGAAATGTAAAAGCAGCCACTATATCCTTGTTTCACTGATTTACATGTTAACCTGCCACCTTCCTCTCATATTATATTAAAGCCACCTCAGAACCTCAAGGGTGTTTTAACGATGGCAATATAATCGGAAAGAAATATTGGCCCTGGAGCAGTTCCAGCTTAGATTCACCAGAATAACGCCAGCATTTAAAGGGTTAAATTATGAGGACAGGTTACACAACCTTGATCTGTATTCTCTTCCGTTCAGAAGGTTGAGGGGTGATCTGATTGAGGTGTTTAAAATGATAAAGTGATTCACTAGTGTAGCTACACAGTGACTATTTCCTTTAGTCAGGGAAATCGAGAATAAGGGGACATCATTTTAAAATTAGAACTAGGCTATTCAGGAGTAAAATCAAGATGGGTGAATGTAATTGAGGTACAGATGAGCCATCATCTAATAGAATAGTGGAACAGACTCGAGGGGCTGAACAGCCTACTCCTGTTCCTGTGTTGCTATTTTTTTCCCAGTTGTGTTCAAGACTCCAATGGTAACAACCAGCTGGCTAAGGGAATGGTCTGCACACACCAGCCCTGGTATCCTACACCATTCCTCTATCTTTTCAACCTTTTATTTTATTTACAAACGTGCCTTTGGTCATGTTCCCTCTTCCACCCCCACTTGCTGTCCACCCCTCTCTGATCCCAACCCGCAGTACGGGTTCAAATCCCTCATTGCATTTATATAGCGTCTTTCACATTGGGAGTGTATGGATTGAATGTCACGTAAATGGCCATGAAGTTAAGGACAAGTTCTAGCTGGGTATTGTTGGGCAGGACACTGAGAGAAATTCCCTTCTCTTATTAATTGTATTGTGGGTCTTTAATACCACCTGAACAGGCAGATGTGACCTTGGTTTAACGTCTCCTCTGAAGAATGGCACCTTTCACAGTACAGCATCCCCTCAGCACTGCACTAAGATGTCAGCTTAGACTGTGATTCCAAGTCCTTAAACCCACAAGCCTCTGACTTGAAGGCGAGAGTGTTACCAACCAAGCGAGGACAAGCTGATTGCTACCCTGAACACAACTGGGAAAAAATGAGCAACATAGGAACAAGAGTAGGCTATTCACAGCCTCTCCTCTTCCTGTTAAGATGTTCTTGAAATCCCCCTGCCTCACCACTGGGTCTCACTTCTGTTGATGACTTTGCTCTGGTCACTTGAACAAAATTTGGTTTCAGATTTCCAGCATCTGCAGTATTTTGTGTTTTTGAACAAGATTAAAAAGGTTCTTTCAGGACCTCATGGGCTCTGTCTCTCACCATATCAAGCTCTGTGTGCAGCCTGCAAACTGCTAGATTTTGCTATGTTTCTTAGCTTCCACTGAAATTGCCTGGAGGATTTAGGTAAGCTTCCGTCAAGCCAAGGAGTCTTAAACAAACTGATCTGTCCTTCTACTGTGTTGGTGAAATATGGACTGACTAGCGACTGAGGATCCTGAGCCAAGAATCTGAGGAGAAGTTAGTGAACAAACTGAAATGACCTTTCTGTAACAGGTAAGTGCAAGAGAGAGGAAATTAGGGTGGGAGAATACGGTAAAATGCCACTCTTTGTATAAACTGTACATCTCCGGGATAATCATGGATTGGTATCCTTTACTAACAAAGCCAGTCTATACTCCACTGTGTCTGCAATTCTCAGTGAACAGCTCCACGACATGCTGTGTCTATAAATGCTCTCGGACCTGTTTTTGTTTGTCTATAACACATTGTACATTTCCACAGCATACTGTGCCTCTATCAGTGTTAACTCAGTGCTGGGGGGACCACTGCACTGTTGGAGGTGCAGTCCTTTGGATGAGATGTTGAAACCAATATTCCGACTATCTATTTAGGTGGATGTTAAAAATCCCATGACACGATTCGAAAAGTGAGGGGAGTTTCTGGCTAATAAACCCTTGAATAAAATTGACCAGTAACTTCATGTCTGTGTGAAAATCGGTTGCAGAGATACCTTCAAAATACAGTCACTTCATTTTACAAAAGAATGCTGTGAAGTGCATCGCGAAGTCTCAACCCCATGATAAGGCACCAAACAACGTCACTTGATACCTTCCCTCCTGCTCATTTCCATGTTGCTCCCATACTCCAAACTTTTCAAACAAGAAGAGAAAAGTGCTTAACATTCTCATCTTTTTATTTAATGCCAGGGTGTGAGCTAATGTAACATTGGAATGATTCATCACCTGCATTTGGTCTATTTACGTGGTAACTGCAACAACAACAAAATGACACTTGTATAGCTCCTTTCACATCAGGAGCACGTCCCAAGGTGCTGGATAATCACTGCTTCAGATCCAAGCTGAGGACAAGGGGTGGGGATGTTGGGGAGCCAATGGAGTTGGCCATTTGGCACATGATCTTAACACAAATCCATTATGAAGTCCTATAGAATGGAGGTTAGACCATTTGCCTTGAGAGCAAGAGGACCAAATTTCAATCCCTGGCCTGGGTGAAACCTTAGCAACTTTTCTTATTTCAGATGCGTAGCAGAAAGTAGGAACCTGCTTGTTAGTGGTTTGGCAGATCACTTTCTGGGGGTAATAATCCATTAAAAAAATTAAGTAATATTAATTGGGTCTCCCATTCCACGACTGTTTGTGGGACACTGCTGTGTGCAATTGGCTGCTGCATTTCGCCCACAAATATACAGTCAATTCACTGTTCAATATATTCTGTGAAGCACTTTGAGATGTCTAGAAGATGTGAAAAGAGCCATATCAACTGCAAGGATTATTATATATTATTACATTGTAAGTGCTTTTAGGCATCTTGATGTGATAAGGTGCTATTTCAAATGCAAGGTTTATTATTATTATTGTTGTTATTACTACCCTCTTCCCTTTAACATACCACCTCCTTTCCTCAGGCTAAATTCTCACTCAGTTCTGTGCAGCTCAGAGTATTACATTTCATTGTTCGTCTCCCTTCAGCTCAAGCTTTGGAGTAAATGAGGAGCGGGGGGAGAACTGAGAAATGCAGTAGAATCATCCACAGCAACAAGGCAGCTGTTATACAAGCTGAGTTATTGACCATGAAATGGGTTGCGGCAGGGCTCGGAGTGAAATGTTAGCACTAGCTGCCTCGTTTGGCCATGATTTTTCATCTTAAATAAGCAATCTGCGAGGAATGCTGAAGTGTAAATTTATGCCGTTTTTTATTTGGTGAGGCATTGATGTCTCTCTGGCACTCGGTGTAAGTGGACTTGTTTTGAGCTAATGGAATGTCACACCATGTGAAATCCCACCATCTAGGTTTGTCATCCTTCTGTGTGCTGCTTAGCACTACCAGTCCTCTCTCACTTCAATCACCGCATCGCTCGGCGCGCACAGACACACTGTCATTTTCCCGAAACACTCCCCAGCTCTCCACTAAGACGTGCATGAATTGAACCTCTGTGACTCCAGTCTCACAGCAGCCACGAGTCAGTCCCCAATGCCTGAGCTCCTGTAACAAGATTTTGTGATGCGGGGTTTGTTTGGTTTTTCCATTGAACTAAGACCTGAGATAACTAGACCCGACGTCAAGAGGCATGTCTTCACACAGAGGATATAGTCTGCTCTACCCTCTCCAGGAAGTTATGGAGATGCTCATAAAAGAGGTAGACAGATACTTGGGGAGTAAGGATATGGTAAAAAAATAATTAGGGAGGGCATTGGGATTAATATCATTAGTATTAATAGTACCTTGGCTCAGTTGTAGTACTCTTTTCTCTGAGTCAGAACGTTACAGATTCAATTCCCATGTCGGAACTTGAACTCATAGTCTACGATGATAGTACAATACATCTACAATGAATCACTGGAGGTGGCGGGTTGGGGGACGGATAGTGGGGGCCGAGGTGTGTTGCATTAACAGAGGTACAGTCTCTTAGATGAGGTTGAGATGTTAAACCAAGGCGTGTCCGTTGAAGATCCTTTGGTACTATTTGAAAAGAGAAGGGAGTTTCTGTTTCAAGGTGTCCTGGCCAATTTTCACTCCATGGCTGTTTGTGGGACATTGCTGTGCTCAATTGTGCTGCCACATTTGCCGGCATATACAGTCATTCCATTTCACACTAAATCCTGTGAAGCCCTTTGAGGTGTCCTTCCAACATGCCCGGGCATCAGATCAGGGTTTTATCACTTGCGAGGCGAGCGTGCTAACTACTACAGTACTGGAGGGATAGAGTAGGATCTGACAGCTGAGCTCAGCACTCCGTCTCGGAATTCTTACTGGGATGCCGAGCACAGATCTTTTCGATTCGATTTAATGCCACTACATTAAAACAAGCTGGATTTTCGATAATTTTGCATTGCAGACCAACGTCAGTCCCAAAGCACTTGGATATTAAAGGGGCACTGCCTTTATGTTGTGATGTTGTGATGCTGTGATAAATTGGCTGCAGTTTCATGGCTCTTCTTTTTCTCTCTCCTTTTAAACCCTCTGCTCCTCGAAAAAATTCCCAGCAAAAGCAAGCCACTGAACACCAAAGTGCTTTAAAAAATATTCCCTTCAATACCCTCTAATTAGAAACCACAAAAGTCCCTTGAACATCAGCACTCCCTCAGTAAGATTACAAATACAGTATATTCACCAATTTACAGCTCGGGATGTTTCCATCTTGTTTCTCATGAGTAGCTGAGGTTCCATCTGCCTGTGCAGGAGGTCAATGATATCAGCAAATATAGGGTAATTTCTCCCGGTAACGTGACTGACAGCCCTCCAGATTAATTGATCATTCACCTCATGGCAGTTTGTGAAAACTAGTTGATGTCACAAACAGTTCCTGCACTTAACAGTAAATGCATGGAGAGCCGGTTAATAACATTTGCAACAGGTAAGGCACCTGTGACAACAACCATTTCACAAATAATTGCTGTCTAAATATAGTGACTGTGTATTTTGTATTTGAACACAACTTGCCAGTTTGTGCTTTAACAGGATCCTTGAAACATTCACGAACAGGAGTGACCTGGGGGATTGTTGGCTAGGACAATGGGAGAAACTCCAGTCTCTTTTCGAATAGCTTCAGGACCTGAGCAGGCAGAAGGGACAAGCTAAGCAACAATTAGACTAGGAAGGGGTTATTTAGTCTTGCGAGAAGAGGGTACAACATTTTAAATACAGGGCGATCAGCGACTGCAACAGGTTGGCAGGATGGATGGTTGAGGCCAGGACACTGGGAATCATTTTAAAAAGCAATTCAATTCGTGATTTGGAGAATTAGACAGTTTCCTTGCTCCACACCTCTCTGTTTACCCAGCAGTAAGCAGGAACCTGGTTGTTAGTATAAAATAATAATTTGGTCACTCAATCACCTCACCACCCCTCCTACTCCTACCCCCAGAATGGAGTCAGACTCTACCACTGTGAAGTGCTTTGAGAAGCTACCCTGCATGGAGGACGCTATATAAGTTGTTGGAGGTGCCATCCTTTGGGTGAGTCATTAAATCAAGGTCTATACAAGTGCGAGTTGTTGTTGTTATTGTTGTCAACTGCTCTGAAGGAATCGAATTGTCCAAAGGGTCTTTTTCATCCTAACTGATTTTGGAAACTGAAATTTAAATGTAACAGGAAAGATGGCTCACAGGCAAAGGTGAGGTGCAGTCTCTGGGTCAAAGTCAGCCAGTTGTGGTTCGAAGGAAAGAGAGGGACAAAAGCTGCCAGGAGACAAGTTGACATACAGGAGCGGGGAGGGAGGGAGTGAAGGAGGTGGAGAGCTTGTGGCTCTTACTCAGGCTCTGAGAGAGAGGATGAGCCTCTCCCTTTATCTTCACAAATTACTATTGTTTTCTCCTCCAGTGCCGTGGGATCGTTAACATGCACTTGAACAGGCAGACGTTGGTTTAATGTCTCACCCAGAGGCTGGCACCTTCGACAATGCAGCGCACCCCCAGCACTTCACTGGAGCATCAGCCAACACTATGTGCCCCAACGTTTGACTCTGAGCCAGGCCGACACTTAATGTCTGTTAATGGTTTAAAAAATCCTAAAACATGGGAAGCAGGTCCATAAACTATTAATTACAGCCTGAGCCTGTTCACTTCAGTGAATTTATTAAATCCAATTATTGCTGCTGGATCAAATTTAGTGTGTGGTCTTATGACAGGGAATCATCCATGCATTTGCAAATCTTCTGTGGTATGTCATGTAGCATAGTGGTTAATGCGCTGACCTCACAAGTGAGAGGACCTGGATTTGATTCTTGAGTGGGGTGAAACCTTAGTCAGATTTCCTTAGTCAGATTTCCTTACTCCACACACCTCCATTTATATAGCAGTAAGTGAAAACCCGAGTTTAGTTGATTTGTGGATCGCTTTCCGGAGGTAATAATCGTTGCAAAAATAATGTGGTCAGTCAATCCACGACTGTTTGTAGGACACTGTTCTGTGCAATATGCTGCCGCTTTACACCCACAAAATATAGTCAATTCACTTCACAGTTTATTCTGTGCAGTGCTTTGAAACGTTTCAATGTGATAAGATGCTACATCAAATACACCTTATCACATTATTATTATTATTGTATTCTGTCAGCCCAGCTCAGTAAGTAGCATATTCACCACTAGATCAAGATTTAAGCTTCCATAAAGCCTAGCTCCTTGCAATACTTGGGGAGTGCTGAATCATATGTAGGTCTGTCCTTTGTTAGAAACTTCAAACCAAGATCCTGTCTGTCCATCCTCAGGTGGATTTTAAAGATGCTCTGACACTATTTCAAAAGACAAACGAGTTTCTCTCCCCTGTTATGAATATGGCAGCCAATTCGCTCACAGCAGTGTCTCACAAACAGCCTTGAAGCAAATGATCAATTGTATTTGAGGGATTGTTGGCCAGGACACCGCGGAGGAGAAACTTCCTTCTCTGTTTAAATAGTGCCATGGGATCATAGACTTTATACCACATGCCAGGAATATTCTCAGTGTTTTTAAATCTAATTTTCCTATATCCTCTCAATATCCTTCAATACCCTTACATTGCAAGTAAATCCAACCCACTCCCTTTGAAACATCCCAATGGATTCTGTACCTGCTGATTTCTTTGGCACCACAGCCTTTTGAGTAGAGAACTGTTTTATGAATGTTTGCTACCCACTGGAGTAGGGTTGACAAGGCAATATTATGCTTATTCTCTCGCAGTAAATTTAGCGGTTGTCTTTTCAGTGATGATCCTACTGCAGTAGAATCTGCCTCCTTTCCTGTTCTGCCCTCCCACCATTCAGGTGGGAGGTTACCACTCTGGCTGGCATGAGACACAGACAAAGAGAAATTTTGATTATCCCCTGCAGCTTGTTGTTGAGAATACAAAACCCAACAAACTTCCCAGAGGGACTGCCTGAACAGAGGTTTCAATGAGTTACATGGCATCCATTTATCATGGCCCAATATTTGTATTCTGTGAGGCAGATGTGAATCCATGGGCTAAGCAGCTTGCAAGATATGCTAGCAAAGACCTTGGCTTTGTAAAACAAAGGAAAAAGGAAAGAGGGAGCAAGGGAAGAGAGTGAGTGAGAAAGGGCAACTGAAAGCATGAAAGAAACCAACAGTGAGTGTGAGAGAAAGAGGGTGCAAGAAAAAGAGAGTGGGAGAAAGATGGTGAGTGAGGGAGTCAGAAGGGAGGAAGGGAGCAAAGGAGCAAAGTTTGAGAAGTTGAGCGTTACGTCATCTATCATCCAAAAGATTTTCAAAAGCAAAAGGAGAGTGAAAGACTGTTGAAAATGAGAGCACAGCAGGGACTCCAGATTTGTAGGCGTTAGGAGTAGGAGGAGGGTAAAATGTCTGTTTTAACACTGTACATTTAGTGTTACAGCTGTCTGAAGGTTTCTTTTCTTTGGTTCATACCCTTCATGGACCTTTGCCTTGGGACGTCCTCCCAATGTGAAAGGTACGAAATAAATGTAATATGTTATTTGTGTTCTGGAAATGGGTTTGATTTGAAAAGCGTCAGGAATATTGGCAATTGGAGTACCTCAGTCAGCAAATGGCAGTTCCCACTTCAGTTTCAGTTTGGTTTCTCACTGTGAAATTATATTCACTGCCTACAATCCCAGTTGCCATGGAATCCAGATGAATATTTCTGCTATTTGGAGACTGCAGCAAATGTCTCATTTACATTAAAGGAAAGAGGAATTGCTACTTTGAATGGGTCCAGTCACTGTATTTCGAGGTCTCCAAGTAAGAACCATTGAAGTCTTTATTAAGAATAGTAACAAATGGCCTTTTTTATCCAAAGGGAAGACAATTGGTAAATAAAAATCATTTTCACCTCAATTGAACGTTTGAAACCTGAATTTGACAACAAGAGTTCCTGTTGAATAGTGAGATATCCTGGTGAGGAGTGAGACTCCAGGAAGGTTACTGTAACATTAGACAGAGTAAAATGCAAGCTTACAAGGGCGTTACCTTGTCGGATGAGAGAATACAGCTATCGAGAAAGATATCGAGAGATGAGACTATTGAAGGAGATCTGAGCAAGGTGTTTACGATTCCTAATGGATTCAACAAGGTGGATGTCGGGCCATTCCACTTGTTGGTGAATCCAAGTCAAGAGGCTATAAATATAATGCAATGGCACTGATTGAACAGATAAGGGTTTTTTTCCCAGCGTTCTGGCCAACATTCCCCCCAAATAAAGAATTGGTCAGTCACTCCCTTGGCTGTTTGTGGGACATTGCTGTGTGCAATTGTGCTGCTGTATTTGCCTACAAATATACAACAATAAAATTACACGTAGCGAGGACATCTCAAGGCACAATCATTTCATTTCACAGTAAATCCAGGGAAGCGGTTTTGAGATGTGCTTCCAATGTGAAAAGGCGCTATACCAAATGCAGGGATTATTATTATTATTATATATAATAGGATAGATTTAATAAGATTATAATAGTTTTATAAGGTAGAAAGTAGAAAATCTAAGTTAGTTAAGGAGGAACTTGTCTATCCAAAGGATGGTAAGAAAGTGGAATTCTCTGTGTTTGAAGCAAATTGCATCAGTGTTTTTAACAGGAAGCTTGGTGCATACATGACAGAGAAGGGAAATTGGATGGCAAAGGAGAAGGGAATTGCAGGGCTCTTGTGAAGTATCAATACCAGCATGGACTAGTTGGATTGAACGTCCTGTTTCTGTATTATTTCACTCTATGTAACTCAATGTAACTTCTTATTTTAGAGTGGGATTTGGATCTGAAAGAACAAATTTCAAATGTCCCTTTGCTCCTCTGATACTCTCCATCTATCAAAGCATTTCTGTGCGTGTTTTAAGGCAATGCTGTAGGACAAATTGTACTACACTGTGGCTCTGAGCCAATATTCAGTTGCTTGGATGGGATGCGATAGCGTGGAGCAGTAGATATGATCTTCTCAGTTCTAGCCCAGTTAAAATTACATGTTTTGACTGATGAATGATCTGACAGTCCGAGGTAATAACTTTCAGCTTGAGTCCACTCTCATCCCCCAGCCAGCACTATGTGTTTGTTATTCCCTTCGAGATATCAATGAAGATTTGTTATCCCGTCAAAATACAGCCACCAAACCTGAACTCCAGAGCCCTGAAAGCTCCCCTTGTACAAAAAGTTGAGGAAAACAACAGCCACAAACTCAACAACTTGCATTTATATAGCACTCTTCACACAATGTCCCAAAGCACTTGATAATAGAAGAGCATGAAGCTGAGCCAGGGGAAGCACTGTCAAAGAGGAAGGTCTTCCGGTGCGATCTTGAGGATAGAGAGTGATAGAGGAAGAGTGTTCCTGAGTTTTTGGTGCAGTGACGGAAAGCACGGCCACTGATGGTGGAACAGAAGGCGTGAGAGACAAATATAATCCCATTTTATCCCATTATAATCCCATCCCATTTATAAGCAGATATAATAATCCCATTTTCTCTCTCCACCCTACCACCCCCCACCACCACCCCCGCCTTAAAGTACTGTGACACTTTATAGAGATTGCTTGGAAATGAAGTGCAAGCGAGGCAGTCAATCTACACCAGCAATGTCCTACAAGCCGCATTCATTTGTGGTGAATTTGAATGAGGATGGACTGTAAGGCTGGATAACAGGAAGGAATGACAAATGATTCTCTTGGCCACAGTGGTCAATTATGTCCATTGGTGCCTTATTATGTTTTCCAGCAGCTACTCTGCTCGCAGCGTCTACAAGAGTGCCAGTGGCCGCTTATCAACGCCTGAATGTACCCTACTTGGCTATGATCCTCCATATATTGAAGGTCAGGCTACTAGTGGGTTCCTTTTTGTGCAGCCTTTTGAGATTTTTCCTGCATCCAAAGTCAACTTCTGTAATTGTTCTGCCTTCTATAATAATGCACATCTGGCTCTCTGAGCAAGTGCCGCCAGTATGGTCTGGTCAGAAGCCAGATGTGCGCCATAAAGTAGCCAAGGGATAGTTTATCATTGGTGACAGCTGGAGGATATATTGTTTTGGAGGATTTTAAGCGATAATTCACTGGTTGTCTCCAGTTGTGCATTGGACAGCCCTCAAGCGAGTCCAAGATAGATTGTGAGTAATCCTCAGCTCTTACACCATTCCTTAACTTTTTGTTTGCTCGCTTTTCCCCTGATGAGTCGACAACACAAGAACATAGGAACAGGAGTAGGCCATTTAGCCCGTTGAGCCTGTTCCACTATTTAATCAGATCATGGCTGATCTTTACCTCTACTAATCCTTTCAATGCCAATTTCCCACTTTCTCTCTGTATCTCTCAATACCTTGACCTCTTGAAGGTATGGATGGGTCCAGCTTTATACAACGAAAACAACAACATATTGGACTTATATTGATTAGGCGCTAAATCAAATACAAGGTTTATTGTAAATGGACCATTTACTTATGACAGTAATAATAATCTTTGCATTTGATGCAGTGTCTTAACACATTGTCATAATGTACCAAAGTGCCTCACAGGATTTCACTGTGAAGTGTAGTGACTATGCATTTTGAGGGTCAACAATTTATTTAATTAAATTTTCATACGTAAATCAGTCTCTTTTTGTAATTTATTTGTCCCGAGAACCAGGTTTTCTCTGCTGAATAATTATTGAATTTGATATAGCACTTTTCTCGTCTTCTAGAGTCTTAAAATGCTTCACAGGCTATATTGTAAAGTGAATTGGTTGTATATTTGTGGGCGAAATGCAGCAGTCAATTGTGCACAGCAGTGTCTCACAAACAGTCGATTGAAATGTAGATTGAAATGACCAATATATTATTTTTCTTAGGGAATATTACCAGGCATGAGGAGTAAGGAAATTTGCCAAAGTTTTCATCCTACCTGGAATTGAACCTCGATCTCTCACTTATAAGGCTCTAACCACTGAGCTACAGAACTTGACTAATTTTTCACTAATGCTGCACACAGTTTACATTGTGCTATGTTTCCTAAAAGTGATTTTTTAAAAGATTTGTTTTCCCTTTAGCTTCAGTGAATCAACACTGCTGAAAGTGCCATCAGTTTACATTGTATTACTTGGTCTTCAGTGAGAATTTAACAGTTATTGCTTTCAGCAGCATTGATTCACTAAAGCTAAAGGAAAATATCGTGTTGTTCTTTTTTTAAAAATCACTTTTAGGAAATGTAATGAAATGTAAACTGTGTGTAGCATTCGAGGAAAATATCTTCAGCAGAGGAAATCTGCTTCCAGGGACAAATGCTTTTAAATGGTTTGTATGGATCCCAAGCGTACCTCTCTGTTAAGTAGTAAATAAATCAATTTAGACATTTAATGTTCCCAAACTAATTTGTCTTGGCAACAGGGATAGGCCAGTCGAACCCGCTGGTGAGGTTGGACTGAAACCGGCGTCTAGTCACCTTGATTTAGTCATCAAAGGTCGAGTTGGCCAATGGTTAAAACAAAGTTTCTGGTGAAGAAGGTCTTCGAATCATTTAGATTTCCACCTTTCAGAATCCTCAGTGACCATCTTTCCATTAAGGCATCCAGCTGTTTCTTAAATGAGTCCCAGTATCCTGGCTACAACCACCCTTTCCTATCATCCCATTCAGCTGTTGATGATCCTCTGTGAAAACAAAGACTATCTGCCCTCTCTCCACTCTCCAGTAACAAAAAGACTATTTCTTTAAGTCCATTACACAACATCACAATGTCCATTGCGTTCAATCAATACATCTCACTCCCACTCACTTCCTCCACCCCTCCCAAATTGAACCCCCAGCTCGCATGCAAACTCTTGACTGTCCATCACCTTGAGGCATCCTCCTGATGGAGTTGCTCTATAAATACAACTTATTTGTTGCTGTTGACTAATTTTAACTAGCGGATAATGACAATAATAATAGTCCTTTCATTTGAAGTGAATTAAAGTGAATTAACTGTATATTTGTGGGTGAAACGCAGCAGCCAATTGTCCACAGCAGTGTCCCAAAACAGTCATGGATTGAAAACGACCAATTTATTATTGTTTTTTTTTCCTGAGGGATTATTATTAGGTGTGTGGAGTAAGGGAACTTAACAAGGTTTTGCTCTGCCTGGAATCGAACCCAGGTCTCTTGCTTGTAAAGTGAGTGCTTTAACCACTGAGCTACAGTGGTTAAAGAGCAGAAAAGTCTCTCCTGTTCAAGAGAGAATGCTACATTATGAATAATATACCAATTAAATACTGTACGAACAATGTTGAAGTTGCAAGTAGAGGTTGTTAACACGTTACCCACTTTTGTTTTACAACTAGCTCAGATACGCATTGGCCAGGACACCAGGAGAAATTCTCTTCTCTTCTCAAATACTGTAGTGCCATGAGATCATTAACATCCACCTGAGCAAACAGCTTCATATTTCATCCAAAGGATGACAACTTTGACAATGCAATGCCACACTCCCCACCCCACCCTGCCTCTAGCACTGCACTGGAGTACAATGCAGTATGAATTCATGTACATTATATGCAGTACTGTTATAAAGAGGTTACAAACAACGCGATGGTACAGTGTGCACTATAATGTACAAACAACAAAATACAACAAAATTACATTTATTACAGAGTGCCTTTCATGTCGGGAGGACATCCTAAGGCGCTGATGTAATGTAAGAAGCATCTTTATACTACAGGTCAAATGTACAATCACATTGCAGACATTCTGCAGTTAAATGTTGACAAGATCCTCCTTGGCTCTCGTTGACATCTTCAGTCCCACGGCTTTACCTACCCACCTACCCGATCTGCCCCTAAAACTCTCCGAACCCGTATGCAACCTAGCCGTCAGGTTTGACCCCCCAATTATCCTTCCTCCCCCACATCCGGTCCTTCACCAGGACCGCCTTCTTCCATCTCCATCACATTGCCTGTCTCCGCCAATAACTCACCCATAAAGCCTGATCCATGCTTTTGATATCTCTCGACTGGACTACTCCAATGCCCCCCTCACCGTGTCCCCTCTGCCACCATTCGCAAAATCCAGCTTAATCAAAATTCCGTCACCCGCTGTCTGGCATGGAGGGCGCCATTTAAATCCAAGTTGTGTTGTATTTATGGAGATAGCACCAGTAACAATAAGGCAATTCTGCTTGTAATTATAATTGGTTATTATAGCACATAGGAGATGGAAGGAGAGAAGCAGGTGAGTTAAATACTGCGTGCATTTGCTTCTAACAGCAGTAAAGTCAATGCATGAATAAAAGGAAGCGATACCAGTGACATCCCTACCCTGACATCTATTGACCCCAATAAAAACAGGATTGAGGCAAAGACCCATTAGGACCAGGAGAAGATGAATGAGTCAGGTAAGTGGACCTTATTTGAGTTATAATTGGGAACTGCTGACTTAGGCTATATTTTCTGAACAAAACTTTCTCTCCCTGACAGCTGGCCAAAACGTAAGTGGAGCTGAGTGATTTGGTGACAGGCTCCTATAAAACCTGTCCGGTTTTGTCTCAGTGTTCTGCAATATTCACGGATAGAATCTATGATTCACACAGCCTCTGAGTCACAGACATTGGAAAAGCGAGGATGTCAAACTGAAACGTGTTTGGGAAAGGCAAAAATAAAGCTGCCTTGGATTTTACTCCTGGTATTTATCAAACTAACACTTTGTGAAATTGCTTTGCATAGCACTTAACCCCTCCCTCACCTCCTACCCCCCATTCCCCCAACAAATTTGTTAGTAATCACCCTACACACAGCATTTCCAGCACTGTGAAGTGCTTCGATACTCCCCCTGACATGAAAGGCTCTGTATAAATGTCAATTGTATTGAATCTCTGGTGTTATTTTCTGTGGTGATGTCACACTGAAAACAACTCTGCAGAAAGAGTTTTTTTTCCATCTCCAACCTTCTTAAAATAATCTCCTTTGTTCATTCACCTCATCTGTATGAAAAAAATGTGGTCACTTAATGCATTACTGTTTATGGGATACTACTGTGGGCAATTGGCTGCCACATTTTCCCCACAAAATACATAGTCAATTCACTTTACAGTATATTCTATGATGTGATATGAGGTGTCTCAACAACGTGACAAGGCACTGTATCAAATGCAAGGATTATTATTATTATAACATAAGAATTTGCTGGGCAAAAGAAGACCAGTTTGCCTTCAACCATCCTGACTTGACATAATAATAAGTAATAATAATTACATGTCATGTCCCAAACTATATATTGTATTGTGAGATATTATTCTCTACTAGAAATCCACCTAATTTGTTCTTGAAACAAACAATACTTTCTGCTTCCACCACCTCCCTAGAAAGCCCGTTTCATAACTACTCGCTCACTGAAATTGTGTTTCCACAGATCTGTTCTGAATTTATCCGTTTTCAATTGCAGGCCATTTCCTCTGGTTCTACTGTTCAGCACAAGATAAAATAGATCATTATGGTGTACATTATGTCCTCCCTTCAGAATCTTAAAGACTATAATCATATCGCCCATCAACCTTCTCTTCTCCAGTGTGAACATGCCCAGTTTATCTAATCGCTCTTTTAGTCCAGTCTCTCCATTCCCCAATCATGGTTTCCCTCCAGTGTATCCTCTCAATTGCTGCTCAATATCCTTTTTGTATTGCGGAGACCAGAACTGCACACAGTTATCTATCTAACATTAACTCCAATAGCTTCGGGATCAGGCTTTGCTGCTGTCAATGCAACTGACCTGCAGGGCAGCCTCTGTGATTCACCAATGAAGTCTCTCTGATATGACTGATACTTAGTGCAACAGTAGTACAACAACAACAAATTGACTTTATAAATTACTTTTCAAGTCGGGAGGAAATCCCAAGGTGCTGGACAGTCAGAGATTTGAATCCGAACAGGGGGTTGGGATCAAGAGAGGTGGAGGGCAGGGTGGCTAGGTGTAGAAGGGTTGCCACAGAAAAGATTGAAGAGGAGGATCTTGAGACATGCCTTGGAGGCAAGGGAGGGAGCAAGGTGAAGGGATTGTGGGATGGGGTTCCAAAGGGAGGAGAGGCTAAGGCTGACAACTGATGGTGGGGTGGGCTGGGTAGGGACAGTAGAGCAGGCTGGAGACTATTGAGGGGAGGGATCGGGCAGGTTGATATAGTGTTAGCAGGTCTAAGAGATAGGAAGGAGCAAGGCCATGGAGGGCTTCGAAGGTGAGAATGAGGATTTTGACCTCTATCCTCTGGGGCATGGGGAGCCAGTGGAGCCAGCGACAGTGGAGGTGATAGGGTCACGGAGCCTGGTGCGGGGAGAGAACATGAGCTGCAGAGTTCTGATTGATATTCTCCAGTGCAGCAGACGTTCAGACTCAAGCAATGAACCCACGTTTCTGGGCTGGGATAAACATGAATTTCACCGCTTTTCACTAGGTCTAGACTAGCAAGTAACTATTGACAAAACACTCTCAAGCCGTAATTGGGGGGCTTGAACCCACAACCTTAGAGGTGAGAGGGCTGCCAATTGAGCCTGGCTAGCACACTCATGAAGAAGGTCTATTTGAACTGTTCCTAGTGGAAAACCCACCTTCTCGTGAAATGTCCCTTTGCACCCCCTGAACCCGAGCTCTCTCGTTCTGTTGCCTTGGCTCACGATTAGAAAAATGAAGGCTCAAAATCAATCTAGTCTTAGCCTATCTTAAAATTTACAATCGTCTAAAATCCAGCGTTGGTTTGGAAGCCATCGATTTATTGCAGATCATGAAAAACAACTAAATCAAAAAAAGCCTTCAAATTAACAATTTTCCACAAAATTGCACCATCATAATTTTTATTGATTTAGGTAGAATTTCGAACACCTTTTGAATTCCTTATTGAAGCACAGGGAGGCACTACAGCCCTGGAGACTTGAAACACTATTCAGGAAAAGTCCTACCTTTGTGGCTCTGCAATAAGAATATAGGAATTGCTACAGAAAAGAAGATCAAGGTCCATACAGTTTTCCTTTGTACCCTTCAAATGAATGTTTCACCTACAAAATATTGTCACTAAACTTTAGATATATTCTGTGAAGCTCTCGGTGATGTGGTAAAATGCTCTATCAAATGCAATGATTATTATAAGCACGATTACAAATAAATCACACAGAGAATTTTTGTTGTTGCTGTCAACTAGGTGTCTGGCATTGTGGAAATCCATCACCATACTTAAAAGAGTATACAATCCAAGCTGAGATTTTCCATGAATTCCACCTATACGTGGAAATCCCAGAGATAGATTGTTGGAATGGAATGTGGACTCTCTCCCCGGAGAACTGCATCCTGCTTATCATAAAGTATTAGGTGCAGGTTGGCGATAGCCGAGGCTTAGGGACCGCAGAGTGTGCGTTTGGGGACTGTTGAAGATTAACCAGCTACAAGAGCGTAACTTGCCAATTACATGACTGCTCGGGCAGGCTTTCCCACTGCTTGTCCAACTAGGACCACCCTACACAGCAGCATTTGGTTTGTAGGGTTAACAGGAACAGAATAGATGATTCCTTGCTCTAGTGACAGGTCCTACCAACGAGTCAAGATGGATGCTCTGTGATCAGGAATTCTGCGGACCTACCTGGCTCAGGAACCGGACTAACGATACCACCACAGAGGGCTGGCTCAATTCTGACATTCTATTGCCAGGCATGTCGCCTTGGAGCTAGCTAAACTCCGAGAAGACCCTGATCCACACACAGAGAAACAAGTTCCTCCCGGTGTCCTGTCCAACAATCCTCTGAATAAATTGGTTGTTTATTTTATGGCTATTTATGGGAGATTGTTGCGTGCAAATTGGCTGTCTGCAAAATGAACAATCCCTGCAAAGTGCTGTGAGAACTTTGAATGTGATTTGCGTTGCATCAAATGCTAGGATTAATATATCACAACGCCTTGTAACCGTGAAGTGCTTGGATAATGGTAGTGAAGCTGCATGCATTATATTAAAGGTGTTTTTATTGTTTATTATTACTGCCGTGCAGACAATTGTAGGCAGTACCACATCCATCTCATGTTCATCCATTAATGTACAAGCAGCAAAGTGCGACAGACTTGCATTGAGCCCTGAACTCTTTTGCATGGTAATGAAAGCCAATTGCAAAACAAGTCAAGCATTTAAAAAGAAAGATCCATGCAAACCGTGTCTTCCGTTGATGTTTTAGAGATTGCACATTAAAAAAAAATTAGTTCTGTACTAAACTTAAAGCTTTTTTCCTTGTTTTGCAATGTATTTTGTAATTCTTCACTCAAGGAATGGCTGTGGAATTAGTACACTGTACAATAAGAAAAGACAAGAGAAAGGAACAGGCTATTTGTTCTGTTCCAAAACTGCGCTGGCAATTTTGTTAAATGCGCAGCTGGCACAGCTGGGAGGTATAGGTGCTGCTTTTGAGTGTCTGTAATATTTCCCTTGAAACAATATAAAATAAATGCCATAACATGTTAGCTGAGCAGTAATTTTCCCTCCCCTCACTAAATACAAGATTTGTTAGGCATTAATTTCTTCATTCCCACCGTCGATGATCAGATCTTCAGCCTTTCTGACCCCACTCCCTGGAACTCCATCCCAGAGTCCTTTCACCTTGCTTTCTTCCTTTAGTATTTTAATTCCTCTCGATACGGCTCTTCCACTGAGCTGCTGGAAATATGTCGCCGACGCTGTGAAGGTTGCATAGGCCTCACCGAAAAGTATATTAAAGAATCGTTCACAACCTGAATCTGGGATTATTACAGGTGTTCCTTTCAGTGAATTTGTCAATTATAGTTCAGGAAATTATAATCCACCCGGATAGGGAGTTAAAAAAAAATTCTCCAACACTCTGAGCCAAGGATTATTCATTCCACCAGTATTCCTGCTCGGATCACTGACCTGTGGAATTGGCTTTAATTCCATTTCCTCAGACTATTTTACAGTGGGATGGTAATCCCCAGTGTGCCATATTGATTGAATCTAATGTATAGCGAACAGTAGCTCGCCTTGCAAGCGAGAACACCTGGGTTTAATTTCCGGGCAGGCAGGTAGGCAAGGTAAAACTTTAGGCAAATTTCCTTACTCCACTTGTCTATGTTTACATAGCAGGAACATGTTTCTTAGTTGATTGACGGATCATTTTCCAGGGTTAAATAATTTCTCAGAAAACATTTCTGAGTGCAACTTGGCTGCTGCGTTTCACCCACAAAACACAGTCCATCCACTTTCCAGTACATTGTGTGAAGCACTTTGCACGTCTCAACACCGTGAGAAGGTGCTGTATTAAATACAAGGATTATTCTTATTACCGTACTCTTGTATATTCGGTTCCCTGGTGGGCGATCTTGGAACTGCCTCAGCTGGAAAGAGCCCGCAATTTACCACCTATTCCTTAGAAGCCGGTCATGCTGACAACATGGACCAATGGATAGAGAAAGAGAGATGAACAAGCAACATTGCAACAGGCAGCGAAACAGGGAGGGAAACAGCTGTGTGCCAATGTATTTTCTTTTCAGAAGAGTTCACAAACATCTATTTATTTTGCTGCAGTTATTAAGAATGTGTGATCCCCAAGTGACGTGCATTTAGTATGGCTGGCATTCCCGGAGTGTCATCTGCATATGTTTTTCTTGACTTTCACCGTTCATCCTGTTGAGTTGCAGCAGCCCTGCAGATATTTGCACAGAGACCATTGGGTCCCCGGTATCACATTTCTCAACAGAGCGCATGTTTGCCCTAGGTGAAAGCATTCTTGTTTTGCGCGAGAGAGAGAGAGAAATAAATAAAATTAATTGAAATAAAGGAAAATAAATAAATAACATTCCTAATCCCCACGATTTGTTTGGGTTCAATTTAAAAGGGCCTTTGGGTGTAGCAATGCGCAGCACATTCTGCAGTTTGGGGCTGACATCAGGGGAAATCAGTCCATACATCTTGCTTCTAGGCTCAGACCCACTGTGGCAACCACAGATGGATTGTTGTGTTGGACTCTTTTGCAACTGTTATCCCCTTAGAAGCTGCTCCTATGTTCTAGATGAAGGAACCACATTTCTGCGCTGCATGTAACTTTTTGACTATTCGTATTTTTGCTGTAAATACGCCACAGCCTGTCTCAATTGCTGCCTCAATTGCATGGTTTATATGGAGTCCAGTAGTGTAATGGTTAACATCTCGCAAGCAAGGCCCGCATAGTTCACAGTCAATCCACTTTACACAGTATTCTGTAAAATAATAATAATAATCTTTGCATTTGATACAGCGCTTTTCACGTCTTATCGACGTCTCAAAGCGCTTCACAGAATATACTGTAAAGTGAATTGACTGTATATTTATGGGCGAAATGCGGCAGCCAATTGCGCACAGCAGTGTCTCACCAACAGCGTGAATTGAAAATGACCAATTTTTTTTGAGGGATTATTATTATTGTATTAGGGATTATTATTATTATTATTATTATTATTATTTTGGAGGGATTATTATTATGTGGAGTAAGGAAATTTGCCCAAGGTTTCACCCTGATCTGCCTGGATTTGAACACAGGTCTCATGCTTGTAAGGCGAGTGCTCTAACCACTGAGCTACCGGACTCCACATGGGTTCCTTTCAAGTTATTTTCAATTTTTTAAATATAAATTTAACATACTGTCTGGCACACAAATATCATAATGCAATAAAATTGTGCTTCGAGACATCTCAGCAAGGTGATAAGACTCTATATCAAATGCTTTAGGTCAAGTTCACTTGTTCAGTCAGATGCAAAAGATCCCGTCGCACTAGTCGAAAGGAGAAGGGAGTTTCTCCCACTGTCCTGGTCAATAATCCTCAAGATTAAATTAGTCATTCATTTCAAAGGTCTTTGTGGGACATTGCTGTGTGCAAGATGGCTGCCGCGCTTGCCTAGAAACATCCAATGACGATTTTTGACAGCAATTCCCTGTGAAGTGCTTTGGGGGTAATTCAATGTTATAGGTGCGGCAATAAATGGAAGGATTATTAATATTTTATTAAATTCTTACATAATTCCTCATTCCTGGCTGAATCCTCAATCTTTGAGTTTCCCTGGAAACTTTCCAAAAATGCTGTAGCTTGTACCAGTCTGACAGACTGCGCACAATGAATGATTGATATTGTAAACTCGGACTGAGGAATATTTCTAGATGGATTGTACTACTTAGACAAAAACAAAGACATAAGGCGATCCTTCAATAATACCTCAGCAACTTTATCCAGTGAGTAGAGTAACTGTGGAGACCAGTTGTTCCACTGTGTCAGAGACGTGACCAATGAAGAACAATTACAAAAGCAAAACATTTCATTTTATAAATTGGCTGCTGTGTTCAACCACAAACATATTTACATATTTCACAGTAAATCTGTGATGCGCTATGGGGCACATTGCCGACGTGAAAGGTGTTTTATCAAATCCAAACGTCATTACGGAGTCCTATAGCTCGGTGATTAGACCCGTCGTCTCACAAGCAAAAGACCTGGGTTCAATTCTCAGCAAGGCAAAATTTTGGGCAAGTTTCCTTACTCCACACACTTGGTAATAATAACAATAATGATAACCTTGCATTTGATACAGCGCTTTTCATGTCTTCTAGATGTCTTAAAGTGCTTCACAGAATATATTGTAAAGTGAATTAAAGTGAATATTAATTATGTTTCATAAAATATTAAGTATGTTTGTGGGTGGAACGGGGCAGCCAATTCCTCACAGCAGTATCCCACAAACAGTTGTGGATTGAAATGACCAATTTATTATTAATGTTTATTTTGAGGGATTATTATCAGGCATGTGGAGTAAGGAAACTTGCCCAAGATTTTGCTCTGACCTGTCTGGAATTGAACCAACGTCTCTCACTTGTAAGAAGAGTGCTCAACGCACTGAGCTACAGGACTCCACATAATAAATTGGTCATTTCAATCCACGACCGTTCTTGGGACACATCTGTGTGGAATTGGCTGCTTTTTGCCACAAATGTATGATCAATTCACTCCACAGTATATTCTGTGAAGCGCTTTGAGACATCTAGAGGACATGAAAAGTGCAGTATCAAATGAAAGGATTATTATTATCATTGTTATTGTAATTATAACCTTATGAAAAGAGGTGTAGAAAGCTTTTTCCTGCTGTAATGTGAGACTGGTGGACAGATAGTGGCTCAACTGATCTGGCGATGGCAGGAATGAACCAGACCCGATAAACCTTTTGTGTACTTTGTTGATAGCCACTTGATCCTGGTTTTAGATTATGTATTAACCAGTAAGCGATTATTTTTTGTTCAAGAGTCACTCCATTTAAATGTTCCAAACAGCCAGTTTGTAATCGGGGACACTTCCATTGTGAAATGAACCACAAAGCCCACAGTAAGTAATACAAGGCAGACTGCAATTGCCTTATTGGCACTAAGGAGGCTTAATACAACTGCAAATCGCAGAAACAAATGGGCTTTGCATCAGATTAAGTCGCGAGCACTTTGTTATGTGACATTGCATCTATGCACACATTAAAGAGGAATTTCACCCGGGTTTAGATTTATTCTATTCACGTAACATTTCAGAGCATCCAGAATTTGGCACATTGTTGAATCCAGCCTGGATTCACTGTCTTTTTCCTACAATTTTTTAAAGAAACTTATGGAAAGGTGACTTTGTACGGCACTGGACATACACAAATTGCACAGGTGCGTAAATAATAATAATAATCCATGCTTTTGATATAATGCCATTAAGGCATCTCAAAATGCTTCACAGAAAATATTGTGACGTGGATTCACTGTATTTTGTGGGAGAAATACTGCAGCCAATTGCACACAGCAAGTTCCACAAACAATCGTGTAGTGAGTGATCAGATTAATACCCTCGGAAAGTGATCTGACAGCAGACAAATAACTTGGCTCCTCCTGCTAGGTAAACAATAACAACATAAACAGAAACGTGTGGAGTAAGGAAACTTGCCTAAGCTTTCACCCTGCCTGGGTATCAAACCCGGGTTCTGTTGCTTATGAGGCAAGTGTGCTAACCACAACTATATGCTATGAGACTCCGGAACAACTTGATCCAATCCTTTCCATTCAGACACAGTTACGTCGTTATTTGAGGCAGGTACAGTAAAAGCCCATTTATCCGGTACCCTCAGGACCTGGCCAATGCTGGTTAAAGCGCGTGCCGGATATTAGGCCGAAAACACACACAAATTATTATTATTTTTTAAATGCATTGTGCCGGATAAATTCCAGTTAATTGAATGTGGATTTTTTTTTGATGTGCCGGTTATATGGAAGCTACGGTTGATTGGGTCACGGATAAACAGGCTTTTACTGTATTTGACTTGGTTGCAGATGCCGCACAGTGCTGCTTAGCACCGAAACCCACCTTCCAGGAAGAGCTATTCCTCAGAATATCAAAATAAGTGGGAACGAAACAATGACACAGATGAGAGCGAGCGAGAGTGAGTGAGAGAAAGCTCATCTATTGACTCATAAATGAAGAACACCTTTAAAAATAACATAGCCTGCACTTACATAACACCTTCTTGTGAGTACAACTGCCTTCAAAAGCTTTTCTGCCACCAGTTTCATCATATTTTCTCCCACGAGACTCTCCCCTAGGCTACCAATCAATTCTCTCTGGGTATCTCCCATTTGATGGTTCCCCACCAAACTCTGTGTTTAATAGTATTTTTTACGCAATTTACAATGACAACGTTTCAAAGTATCACCTGGAACCAAGTGAAACATCCGTAGGATAAATAATTGTTTTTGACTGTCGGTCCCTGGGACTGTGTGATCGTTTCATTTTATCCTCTGCATAACTAGGTTCATAAGCTTGAGGGTTTCTGCGGAAGAGCATCTCAGCATCATTGTCCTCATTAAACAAAGTGTCTCAGCATCAGTTTTCCCTGCAATAATGACAATCATCCTTGCATTCGATGTAGCATCTTTATCACGTTGTTGAGACACCTCAAAGGGCTTCACAGAATATGTTGTAAAGTGGATTGACTGTATTTTGGTAATTTAATCCCAAATAATAATCTGTCCAAAAACTACAATAATAAAATTGGTCATTTCAATCCACGATTGTTTGTGGGACACCGCTGTGCGCAATTGGCTGCCACAATTCACTCACAAATATACAGTCAATTCACTTTACAGTATATTCTGTAAAACGCTTTGGGACATCGATAAGATGTGAAAAGCGCGATATCAAATGCAAGGATTATTATTATTATCATTATTATTATTTGGTGAGCGTAACACATTAAACAGAGTCTGTCAGAGTGTTCCTCTACAAGCATTCAGAAGCTGGATGTTACAATATAATTGATAATCTATATCTTGTCATTAGCATCAGAAATGAACAAAAACAAATTGCTTTAGTGCGCTTCACATAAGAACTTCCCAAGGCACTGGACAATGGGGGGTTTGCACCCAAGCTGTGGGTTGGGTGGGTGAGGGCATGGGAGAAGGAGAAGGGAAGGTGACTGAAGACACAGTAGAAAAGGAAGGTCCTGGCATGGTGAGGCACTCTGAGATGGACTCCCAGAAGGGCCAGAAAGGATAAAGGCCTGACCACCAATTGTGAAGCAGGCAATACAGGGTTGTGGAGCAGGACAATGCCTTCACAATGGAGGGAGACGTCAGGTTAGTGAACGTCTAATAGGTTGCAAAGGTAGGGTAAGAATGAAAACCGTAAGATGATATAGCATTCATTGTATGGAGATGGTAGACTCCTAGGTCTTAAATGTAGTTGGTTCCTTCCCTCCAAGCTGGTATTGCTTGGTGGCTGGAGATGATTTTGGGTCCCTACATCTAATAAACATAGGCCTTTGTATGATTAGCTGGTATTATCACCGCAGAGATTTGCAGAAGAATCGTTGCCATGCTAGAGGATGCCATTCATTCAATCAGAGCTTCACTCTTTCTGGCTTCTAACACCCAGAGGGGCCTGCATATGACGAGAGGCAACAAGGCCTCCCTCTTTTCTCAGTCTCATTGCTATGGAAACAGCCCTACTCAGTGTGCAGTCCCTCCGGTCAAAAAAGTGCTTTCAGTGAAAGTAAGAATGTGTCTAAAAGTCAAAATGTCTCAAAGCGCTGTGTAGGTCATTATTGTCCAGTGTAGTGACTTATTGTTCATGCAAACTTGGCAGCTGTTAGCACCAGCTAGGTCCCACCAAAAACTATGAAGTGAATGGCTGCTTAGTCAGCAGAATTTACTAGCCAGGACACCGGGAGAACTCTCTTTCAAGGGTGTGGTCATGGGATCTTTAACATCCCTCCAAACATCTCACATTGGTTTAAACGACTCATCCAAAGCACAGCACCTCCAACAGTGCAACCCTGACCCATTTAGAAACATAGGACCAGAAGCAGGCCTCCTGATGTGAAAGGCGCTGTACAAGTGTGATTTTGTTGTTGTTGTTGTAGGCCATTCAGCCCTTTGAGCTCGTTCCACCATTTAATTAGATCATGGCTGATCTATACCTCTACCAATCCTGTGTTTTGAAGGCAAACGTCAACCATGTCAAATTGTTTCTGAAGGATGTTGTTGGGGTGGACAATCTCAAGAGGGCATCGGACAGATTTTTGATGGGAAATGGGGCAGCGTCTTTGGGTTGGAGTGATCCACACCTGATTTCAGGCAGGGTTCACCAGTTACAAATCCATTGTAAATGATGTGTTTGTACATACCCAACTATAGACATGTGAGAGCTTTGGTTGGTAACCATAGAAATGCAGGTTCTTTCTTGCATCAGCTCGGCTGCCCAGAAACTGATTGATCGAGTGAGTCACAGTTAGCTTGTAGTGCAGCCTGCACCAGCTGTAATCTCAGCCAAGCTACGCAGAGAGCTCTGGCCACTGTCACTTTGGTCCTTTAGTGGCGTGTAACACAATTACCTTGCAGCCTCTGGGATGTTCCAAAGTGAACTTGGTTTACACAGTGAAACGCAAGGACTGATAGAAGGACATTTCAGATTCGCTGGAATGCAAAGCTGTGCAGCAAATGAATTTAATGCAGTGTTTAATCACTGTGGTTCCCAGCACTGAACCCACCTCAGAGTCTGGGGAAGGTCGTAGCAGCTACCAATCGTGGATTATGTGGAGTCCTGTGGAGTAGTGGTTAGTGTCCTCTAGGGTCCGTCGATATCGAAATTTTCCGATATCAATATATCGGTTTACCCATATCGATATATACCGATATATAGATATCGCGTTTTTTTTTTGTCCTGCTCATGCGCGCGCATTCCGGTGTGCGTGCGCATTCGGATATCGACAAGGTAAGTTGAAAAAGTCTGCGTTATACCGATATATCGCCGGACACAATATACCAATATTTGCGATATATTGATTTTTTTTTACATATCAAATTTTTTGATATATCGATATATTTTAAATTCCGATTTAAAACATATCGATATGAAAATTATATCGGATATAACCGATATATCGATATATCGCCAGACCCCCGTGTCCTCGCCTCACAAGTTAAAGGACCATCAAGAGTGAGATTGATAGATTTTTGGTAGGTCAGTACAGTATATCAAGGGATATGGAGGAAAATTTACAGGATTAGTTGAGGTAGAAATCAGCCATGATCTAATTGAATGGTGGAACAAGCTCGAAGGGCTGAATGGACTACTCGTGTTCCTATGTTCACTTTGGAGATTGCACAGAATTGTAGAAAAGTCTTTGTTTTACAGATCTACATTTGAATGCTTGTTTCTTCTTAAGAACTGTGGAAAGCTGGCTTCCAGATTCAAATAAAACTAACAATTTTCTGAACAGTTCAAGACAAAATCGTCTGAAAGGCTAAGTGCACCCTAATTTTGTTTGATCTGTTGACTTATTCTGAGGGGATCTCTCAGTCCTTCATTCATTCTTGGCTATCAGCCATGATTGTTTCAAACAACCCTTAGTTCCAAGGAGGGAGATTGGATGCAAAACATAATGTCCTTTCTCAAGGCTGTAACAGGATGAATTTTAAGAGCAGTTCTAAAGTTGAAATTTTGAATGATTGGTAGCTGAATCTCTCCTAATTCTGTTCTAGGACATTTCAAGAGCTTTTTTCAGAATCTCCTGTTGTGTGACTGAATATGATAATAATAATAATAACATAACAATATTCCTTACATTTTGATGTAATGTCTTTTACATTGAGAGGCTGTCTCAAAGCTTTTCACATGGTACGTTGTACCATGTGTAATACTGTATTTTGTAGGTGAAAGTGGCAGCAAATGTGTGTACAGCAATGTCCCACAAACAACCATAAATGACCAAATTTATTTATTTGGAAGGGGTTATTATCCCTGGGAAGGGATCCACAGAATGACTAACAATAAGGTTTCTACTTACTGCTAGATAAACAGAAGCATGTGGAGTAAGGAAACTTGTCTAAGGTTTTGCCCCACCCTGGAATCAAACCTGGGTCCTCTTGTTTGTCAGGCAAGCACGGTAACTACTACACTATCGGACTCTACAATGGATATAAGAGGAAGGAGGAATGAAGTCAATTAAATTCAGATAAGCAGGCTGGCTAACCCAATGCAACACAATTTATGCAATGTGACTGGGTCTCAACCAAGTTCATTTCCACTAACACTTAGCAGGTGAGAGGCACGGCAGCCAGTCCTGATAATAATGATACTTAGCACGGAGAGCCACATGGCTAATGAGGCAGTGGATATGATTTAATGAAATCCTGACCACCTCACGGATAACTTCAAACCACGAGCGCAGAGGGGAACCTTCATTAGATGTTTCTAAACGCTCTCTTTCTCTCCCCACAGCTTGTTCTGCAGTTTTCTGGTTTCAAGTGCAATTAGCAAGGATGATTTAACCGCACCTCAATTGCCCACCATTGATGTTCTGTCAAGCTAATGATCTTTGTTCTGAAAATATTATCTGTGAAAAACATTCCTCTTTGCCACAAGCTCTCAATATCAACAACAACTTTTTATTCACAGTGTCCTTCATGTAGGGTAACATCTCAGGGAGCTTCACAGGGTCTTTGTGTCAGGCAAGGGGTGGGATGGGAGGGATGGAGGGTGGTGACCATAGGTATAGTCAAAAAGGTAGATTTTTGGCAGAGCTTAAAGACAGGAACATTCCAACCAACAGCTGGAGTGGGGTTACTAGGAAAGATGGTTGAGGCTAGGATTGAACCTTCATGCTGTGAATGGGAGGACAGCAATGGGAGTACTCTGAAACAATGGGTCTCCTTTGAGCTGAACTGGCTCCAATGTGACATATTTGGCAATTGAATGTCAGAATTAAGACAGCCCTCTGGTGGGCTCAGTAGGTGGGTCTGCAGTACTCCAGGGACACTGCTGATGGTAGCACAACTGGCCTAGCTCAGGGGCTGACCAGTCACTGGGGGCAAGGACCGTTTGCATTCAGCACCTGTTAACCTGCAAAACCAAAGCCATATTGGATACTGTGATCCTATCTGGACAAGCAGAAGGAAAGCTTGTCTCACAGTGCCTTAAATGCTATGCAGTTCTAGCTAGTTAGACTCCAGCAACTATCCCAATGCACACTCTGGGATCCCCAAACAATCATTCTTGACAATATGCACCTAATATATTCCAGAATTAGGTAATCCAGGGATAAAGTGCACATTCCATTCCAAAAAATATCTGTGAAATTACAATGTTTAGATGGGATGGGTGGAACACTGTTTGGTTTGGATACTCTTGAGCATGGTGATGGGTTTCGGCAAGTGTCAGACACCCAATTGACCCTCCACAAAAAAGGAACATTGAGATCAAATTGTCAGAAAGGCATTCTTCATCTAAACCTCTCAGGTTCTTGAGAATTTCTGACAACTTGGATTTATTCAGTGCCCTTTGCATGTCATGGAGCGAACGTGGGCAGAACCACTTAATGGGAGCAGATGTACAGCTGTCTGTGGCTGAGTGAAGCACTGAAAGGTATCAATTCAGCAAATGGGCTGAATTCCATTATAATGAGAGGCCCAGAACATTTTGTATCTTGATAATGTACAGCATGCACTTACTGCGGAATTTCAATGATTCACGTTAAACAGACATTTTGAGAGAGTCAGGAATATCAAACAATTAGCATTTAAAACTGCCTAAGTGGAACCTTTCAGCTTTACAGTGAGTATACCTGGACCATAGAGTACAACCACATCACTATGACATCCTGCTGACCGATTGCCCTCAACTGCTGCACAAATCGAGCTTAAAACAATAACTCTCACCTGTAATATACAGTAACTCTGCACAGTCACTCAGTGAGTAAACTTCATCTCTCCTCCCCCCTCCTTCAAACCATCTTTAGCAATTTCTGAGATTGGTGACTATCCTCCTGGGAAGAGGGTGAGGAAAATGGAAGTAAGCGGGGTCTCCCTGGAAAAAGATGCCCTATATAAAATGGATCCTTCAGGCTGTTTCAGACATTGTTGAGCGCAAATTGGCATTTGCTGTCACCAAATAATACACAATCACTACACTTTACAGTAAAATCCAGTGGACTGTTTTACATGTTCTTCTGATGTGAAATGCACTATAATAATATAATATTATGCAGTATCAAATGCAAGGATTACATTATGCACCTTTAAAGGACCCCCCCCTTTCCCCCATGTACATAGTCAGTCCCTAATCTGCCTTGTTTTAATCATGTTAAACAATCAAAGCTAAGCCCAAAGTATTTGGAAGCCATGCTAACATTTTATCGATCAATGGTTTCAGATGGTATCCTGAGCAAAGCATCTTTCTGCACACTTCATGGCTATGCTAAGCAATGAATAGACTGTGATTGTTATTATTGATTCAACCACAAGCTCAGGGACATACCCTTAATTGTCAATCACCTTGGGACATCCTTCCGTGATGGGCGCTAAATAAATGCAACTTGATGTTGTTGGGACAGCGTCTCAAAGAGCTTCACAGGATTTTACTGCAAATTGACTTTGTATTTTGCATGCGAATACGGCAGCCAATGTGTACTTAGCAATGTTCCACAAACAATCATGTGGTGAAATACTAATTGTAACTGTGGGATTGTTGGCCAGGACCTGGGAGAAACTCCCTCCTCATTTTCATTGGTGCCATAGGATCTTTAATGTCCACCCTATCAAATGGTCTGGATCTTGTCCGTCAATGAGACACACCCCAGCACTGGACTGGAGTGTCATCCTAGACTTTGTGGGCATGGGGGTTGGATCTGGAATATATATGAGTAACGGGACTGGACTCATCATCTCAAACTGAAAACAGTTTTCTGATTAAATGCAAATTGTCCACAAGGTGTCAGCCTACGTCAGACAGCGCTCTCACCTCTGGGTCAGAAGGTTGTGGATAGGAGCACCACTTTACATCTGTAAGCGCAATCTCAGCTGAATCTAGGACAGTTCTGGGTTGAGGGGAAGGTGGGGAGAGAGTGCTGCACTGTCAGAGGTGCCATCCTTTGCATAAGACATTAAGGTTCTTTCCCACCTGTTCAAGTGGATGTTAAAGTTCCTATGACAATAGGAAATTGAAAGAGGGGAGATTCTCCCAGTCTCCTGGGCAACGACCACTCAGCTAAATTGATCATTCAATTCATGTTGCCGTTGGTGTGACATTGCTGCTGCAAATTGCCCACAAACTGTTATAGTTGTCACATTTGACAACAATTACCTGGTAAGCACTTTGGGACGTTGGGATGTTACAGCCACTATATGAAACGCTTGGATAATTTATTACTTAACCTTGTCAAGGGCAGTGTTGCCCAATTGCTGACACTTGTTCGATGCTAAGACTAAGAGGGTCCGAAGCGCAGCCCATGCTTTCATGTTTTTGTTAATGAAGAGCTCTCTGGCAGCGTCCTAGACCCGGGGCTAGCAATTTTAGAGAGTTATAAAAGGCCAGGAAAACAACACAACTGATAGACTATTAATAATGGTCTCTATTTGCACTGCACCAGGCAACGGAGGGCCTCAGAATGACTGAAGAATTTAACCTTCACTCTCAACCTTCATATCTGACTCCCAGATTTTATATTCCTAACTAAGGAAAGTGTTTTTCAGAAAGACAATGAAGATTTACTATAATGCAGTTACCATCGATTAACCTTGTGCCCATGGAAACAAACAAAAGGAAATGGCATTAGGCTATTACTTAAAGCACACTAAACCAAAGCTCTACTGCTTGCTCAGGTGGATCTTAAAGATTCTGAGAGTTTCTCTCTCCCAGTGTCCTGGGCAACAATTTTCCAAATAAAATTGGTCACTCACACCATGGCTGTTTGTGGGGCATTAATGTATACAACTTGGCTGCTACGTTTGCCCTCCAACCACACAGTCTGTACACTTTACTGTATCCTCTGGGGGATGGGGAGCCAATGGAGCCAGGTGAAGGTGGGAGTGATGAGGTCACAGAGCCTCTTGTGGGAGAGGACACGAGCAGTTTTGGATGATCTGCAGCTTGTGAAGGGAAGAGCTGAAGGCCGACAAGGAGGGAGTTTCCATCGTCTCAAATAATTCACTTCTCGACGTGAAAGGGGCTCTATAAATGTAGTTTTGTTGTTGATATTGTCGCCAACTCTCCCCCCAATCCTCCCCGCCCCTCTCCCCGTAGGGGAGCATCCTAGAGCACTTTAGGTGCAGGTTAGCAAGAGTTAAGGCTTGGGGGAGGGACCCCAGATTGCCTACTGGCTAAAATCTGCCATTCAGAGAGCTAATGTGGAAGCTAATATGGGGGAGCTGACCACTAATAATTGCAAACCACAACAAAGCCCCCAATTTGGAATTGGGTCAAAACTAGTACATAATTGCTTGTGAAAATTAGAAAATAAAAATCAATGTGCTGTAGTTCAGAGTCATCTGCAACTGGTCCCCGTTTTGTTGCTCTGATTGACAGATTGTTGGCATTTCCAGGTGGTTATAATGCTGCCCCTCTGGGTTGACCGAGGCCACTAATCATGTAGTAAAGGTGTCTTGTAATAATTGGATGTGACACCATTCATTGATTAATAAAGTGGAATGCCACACCTGAATCAGTCCACTCTCCAATGAATTAAGAGTAGTCTTGCACTGTTTCTCAACACGTGCTGTAAATGGGATTTCCTTTTAAAGCACCCTCTCTGTTTTCTAACCTTCTCCCCATTCTACCTGGTAGCACTCACATCAGAAAGCTGTGGGTTCAAACTAGGGTCCGTCGATACGGAAATTTTCCGATTAAATATATCGATGGGCTCATATTGAGATATACCGAAATATCGATATTTTCGGGTTTTTCGTACTGTGCATGCACGCGCGCATTCGGAGTGCGCGCACGTTCCGGGTGCGCGCGCATTCCAGGTGCGCGTGCATTCGGGGCCTATCTTCTCAGGAGGTAAATATCTTTCTCTCTCTGTGTCTCTCACTCTCTCCATCTCTGTGTTTTTCTGTCTGTGTGCCTCTGTGTCTCTCTCCCTCTCTCCTCTCTCACATCCCCCCATCTCTATCTATCTGTATATTATCACATCCACCCCGTCTCTCCCCTCCCCCCGCCGTCGTCCCTCTCTCGCACCTCCCACCCCCGTCGTCTCTCTCCCCCACCACCATCCAGCCGTCTCTCTCACGCCCCCAGCCGTCTTTCTCCCCCCAGATGTCTCTCTCTCCCACTCTCCTCCCCCCCCAGCCGTCTCTCTTCCCCTCCCCCCAGCCGTCTCTCTCCCCCTCCCCCCAGCCGTCTCTCTCCCCCTCTCCCCCCAGCCGTCTCTCTCCCCCTCACCACCCCCCAGCAGTCTCTCTCCCCCTCACCGCCCCCCCCCCCCCCGCCGTCTCTCTCACCCCCCAGCCCTTGCATACCTGTATATTGTATTCGAGGACTGTGAATACAATATGGCGGCTTTGCACCTCGGTCTGTGCATTGTGTATAGAGATGAGCATTCTGGGTCTTGTAGTTCAGTGTGCTCGCATCCCGATTTTTTACCTCGATATATAATTTTTTTCGATATATCGATATTTTTAAAATGTCTATATCGACATATCGATATGAAAATTATATCGGGTTTTAGCGATAAACCGATATATCGCCGGACCCTAGTTCAAACTGTACATCGGGAATTTAACTCATATAATCAAGGCTGATATAACAATAATCCTTGCATTTGATACAGAGCCTCATTATGTCATTAAGACATCTCAAAGTGTTTCACAAAATATATTGTAAATATATTGTAAATACTGTATATTGTAAAATGACTGTGTATTTTGTGGGGGAAATGTGGTAGCCAATTGTACACAGTAGTATCCCACAAACTGTTGTGGATTGAGTGACCCAATTTTATAGATTTGATTTTGGGAAGGCTTATTACCCTTGGAAAACAATCCCTTATTCAATTAACAACTGGCTTCCTACTTACTGCTAGGTAAACAGAGGCATGTGGAGTAAGGGACCATGGCTAGTTTCGTCCTGACCAGGAATTGAACCCGTGTCCTCTCACTTGCGAGCCGAGCACATTAACCACTATGTTATGGGATATTCAGCTGCAATGCAATGATTGTTTCAATACACTGTAGAATCTCTCATTAAACAATACACAGAGTTTCAGTGCACTGTGTGATCTATTACTGAGCACATTGCAGTGCTACTCAATGAGGCTTGACAGTGCACTGTGTAATCAGTCAGCGACGATCTGCTGTACAGTTTAATGCCATTCAGTGGATATCCCAATTTACTTTGTAATCACTTAATGAACCTCCCGATGTATTGTGTGATCACTCGATCGCTTTGCTGATACACAGTGCAGACATTTTCACTGAGCACTGCAATCTGCGGTGTAATCACTCAATGACCATAACAACACACAGTCATCACTCGATAATGCTGTTTAATCATGCTCGGTAAGCATTACAATGTACAATTACGCCATAAACATTGCAATCTATTGCATAATTGTTCCTGAAATAAATCTCTGTACTGTATAATTGACTTGCATATTTTAAACCATTTATACCATATATGCAGCTCAGTAAGCATTCTGGCGCTGTAAACTTTTATAGTTTATAATAATCCATGCATTTCATATAACACCTCATCATGTCATCGAGAAGTCTCAAAGCACTTTACTGTAAGAGAATTGACTGTATATTTTGTGGGCAAAACGAAGCAGCCAATTGCGCACAACTCTGTCGTGCAAAGAATGAGTGACCAAATTATTATTGGTCACTCAATGTTAATAAATTATTATTGGTGAATTGACAGCAACAACAACAATATTGCCTTTATAGAGCACCTTTCACGTCGGGAGGATGTCCCAAGGCGCTGAAAGTGAGCCAATTATTAGTTTTTTTAAATTAAATTTTGTAGAAATGCAAAATTTCTACAAAGTGATCTCCTGAAAGCGATCTGCCAATTCACTAACAACTGGGTTCCTACTTACTCCTAGGTAAACAGAGGTGTGAGGAGTAAGGCAACATGCCTAAGGTTTTGCCTTAGGTTAGGAACTAACTGTTCAGCCAGCAACTTGGAACATCCTCCCGACGTGAAAGGCTCTATACAAGTGTAATTTTATTGTTTTTGTTTGCAACATCCGGGAATCAAACCTGGCTCTTCTTGCTTGCAAGGCGAGTGCTCTAACCAATACCCTACAGGTCCTCTTATTACAGTTTATACATTGTAATCAATGTTACTAAATTTTGTATGTTTTGTGTAACATATAACACATTTATTGTTACGTTTGTCTAATATTACGCATTTAATAGGTGGCAAATGGTAGTATTCTCGCTTCCGAGTCAAATGATTGGTGGTTCGAGTCCCACATCGAGGGAACTTTTTAGAACTCATAGACTAAAGTGAGAGTCCCAAATCCTTCATGTGGTGTTAAACTGAGAGCCTGGTTTGATACCATTGCACATTGTTAAGATGACTCAATATGCCTTACAGGATTCACTGGGAAGTGTAGTTAACTCACTCCTCCCTCTGATCAAATAGTACTGTGGGATCGTTAACATCCACCCAGACAGGTTTAATGGCTCATCTGAAGGGCGACACTTCCGGCAAGTCAGTGCTCCCCAGAACTGAGTTGGAGTTCAAAGTCCAAAGACACAGTATCTCTATATATACACACATACATCACAATGCTACCAAGAAACAGCAAAGGAAAGAGCATTTGTACCCACTGTGTAAGTTTGCAGTGAAGACATAATGTTTAGAGATGCCATTGATTAAAACCTGAGCTAAATTTCTAGCATTTGGGGTTCATGTTTTGGATTTTATCAATATTCTCAAATAACGTGGAGGCAGAAAGTGGAGCAGTAAGCTTGCTGTGCTATCAGCTTCCTGTACCTGAGCTTAGCCACACATTCATGGGTGTGGAAAGTCTTAAGCATGGTAGTGGGTGTGTCAGATACCAGGCTGACCAAAAAAAATCACACTAACTAGTGTGAGAAGTACGATACAGATCACACAGCTGTATAGAATGGCTTCACATATTTTTCCTACAAGACCATTAAAGAGAATGGAGGGACTTTCCGCTCATCAGTCTGAATTGAGCCCAGACCCCGAGGGACGCTGTTTAGACCCACCACGGCATTCAGACTCCCTGAACCAATTATATTATGCAAAATAACCGTTATTTGAGGGCACTATGCCCTCTGCAGACCAGTGTTCAGTGTGTCTACCGATCTCATATATATATAGCTCAGTCTTTACACTGTGTATTAATGATTCACAAACTGCACTTTGAAATAACACCTTGAGTCTCATACAACAACAACAACAAAATTACTTTTGTATAGGTGCCTTTAAATACACAGCCGAGATCAACAGAAATGGGGGTACTTCAAATCTTTAGGAAAAAAAATGAGATTCATTCTCTGAATCTCTGCCGCCCACATCCTCACCCACACCAAACCCAAACTCCATATGTAAAAATATATGTTTCCCCCCCTTCCCCTCTGCTTCAGATTGAACACTTTGTTATAATTCCACCCATAATTTTTCAAGTTTTACAATTTTGTTTCCATGTTATGCTCTTTGCAACCACTGGTAGGACATCATCCCCAGCGGCTATCGGAATCAAATAAGGTATTCCGTAAACCCAAACAACTCAGCCCTGGCATGTTTTATGATGTACTGTATATGATATTGGACTTTCGCTTCATTGCTGGGTACAGATTGGTTGCAGCCCATATTCACCTACAAAATACAGTCATTACAATGTATTTACAATAAATCCTGCAAAGCACTTTGAAACATCATCCTAATGCGAAAGTTGCAGTGCTTCCCTCAACAACATGGTATTGGAGCATCAAGCTAAACAATGAGCTCAAAGTCCCAACTTGGGGCTTGAACCCACAAAACTCTCCCATTGAATTGACTGTGAAAGGCAAGATATAAAAATATCAGCCACAAAGAATTAGGCTTACGATGGGAGTAAGAGCAACTTTTAGATCCGTGAATGCCACAGTTTTGAAATTCAGCATTCACCCAATGATGAAATACAGGGCAACACACTCCCTGACACACATTCATTTCACAGGTTCTCCCAGCAGAACAAAGACAGTCACAGGAAAAGAAGCCCAAGGGAGAAAAACAATGAAATATTATCACTGATTTTTAAAAACTTGCACTGTAACACTACTGTTCTGTGTAAAATATATATTATTAAAACACAAACACACATACAGACACCGGTATATAGGATTATCAATTTCAATTTCTCTTCTTCATTTCCAAGTCAAAGACTGAGCAGAGCAGTGAATGGAATAATCCATTTGCTGTCAATGGCAATTGTGTTGAAAAAAAGTTGTTTGCTTTAATTTTGAAAGTCTACTGAAGAACATTCGATATATCTCTTTATGTCTCTATTCATCGTTTTTTTCTCTCTCTCTCATGCGCTCTCCCACACATCCATACAGAATGCAAGCTGTTCGCCAATGTTCTAAAGACAGAATGGAAGTCATCAAGGCCTGCACATTCTTCAAAGTTTACTTATCAGAAACCCCACAGTTTCTTCAACGTTTTATTTCAAGTCTATAATGTTCCCTCGTATCATGGCATTGTGTTCTTCAAAGCATTAAATATATCTGTTTCCTTTATTCCATTCTGCACATTCATGGTTCCGGCTAATGACACTGGAGCCACTATTCCCTGGTTAGATAATGGATGTATGTGGGCATAAATCTGAGCAAGCTGTAACATTGAACACATTTAACTTCCAGTTAATATCCCCCATTGCACTCATAATTCTGCATCTCATTGCAACCCTCTGTAAATTCCAGTGAGCGGTACTCACTGACCCAATTGCAAATTCTAATCAGCTGAATCCTTTGCAAAGTCTCGTCAGATATATTCAGTGTAACTTCCAGTTGGCTGTGCCGAGTGTCAATCGTATTTGACTTTGTTCATTGTAGATACAGTATCGGTGTAGTCTACAGAAATTCCAGGTTGTTGTGTATAATATAAACGCCAGTTAAATATATCTCTGTCACTTCAGGTTGGCCAAATCCTGTTACATGACACAGAACAATGTGAATAATAATAATAATCCTTACATTTGATATAACACCTTGTCATGTCATTGAGATATCTTAAAATGCACCATATATTGTAAACTTCACTATTGTAAAGTGAATTGACTGTATTTTGTGGGCAAAATGCTGCCACTAATTGCACACAGCAATCATGGATTTATTGACCAAATAACATATGTTTTTTGAAGGGTTTATTACTCCTGGAAAACGAGATGCCAGTCGACTAACAGCCAAGTTCCTAGGTACCAACACCTAGGTACACAGGTGGTTGGAATAAGTAAACTTGTCCAAGATTTTGCCCCACCCGGGAATTGAACACGGGTCTTCTTGCTTCCACCGACCTTAAATTCCTTTTAAGTTCCTGTTGCACATTCTGCTGGTCAGCCATCATCACTCACTCATGTTACATACTGCAAAGAGAAATTCCATGTGTGTCTACCCAGTTTACATCTGGTTTTGTCATTGTGAATAGCTTGCAACTTGTAATTTAGACAATTTCAAGTACGTATTCCAGTTAGAGGTATCAATCATATATTCTGCCTGAATATATTATCTGCATTGCATATTATCACCATTGCTCTGAGTTGCATCTACCGCTGTGATAGCACAGTCTTTATAACCAAATCTCTCAGACTGCATTGCATGAATGTGAATCAACATTGTGTTTTTGATAACTTATAACTTGTCTGTCTCAACATCCTGCCAATACTGATGGTACAAATAAAAATAATGATCCTTGCATTTGATATAGCGCCTCATTGCTTTTTTGAGACATCTCAAAGCGCCTTACAGATGTATTGCAAAGTTGATTGACTGTATTTTATGGGTGAAACACAGTAGCCAATTGTGCACAGCAGTTTGAAACTGGGGTTTAACTCACATTCTCATTGTGAGGAAACGAGATGCTATCATTGGGAATTGGAGGGCTGACGTTGGGCATTCTTCCAATGGTTTAAGATAAGATTTAATATCACATTAAAAAGCATGCTTGGAAAAATTGGAAGGCTAGGTTGTCGGAGTTCAAGCAATACATCTGCAGCGATGAATTGGCTGCTGAAATGGTGCTCAGCTTCCTATGCAAGATACCAACTGTAAATTCACTCACTGACTCCATCCTTTAGTGTTGCATTATCCATCCTCAGATGCCATTGAAATCAATGACAGAGAGCTAGGGGGGAAGGTTGGGGAGGTCTGATAAACCAAACCACACCATATCAAGTAAAATACACAGATATGCTTATAAAATGCACAGTATTGTACTGAGCATCCATTTTACAACATATCCCTTGAAGAACTTTGAAACACCATGTCGGTGTGCTAAGGCGCTGTTTCAAATGCAAGGATTATTATTACATTACAGTAAACTCACATAAACCTTATGTTTATCAATCATATAATCATCTAAATTGTACACGCACCCGAGTCCCATACAGTTTCCTTTTAAAGCCACTTAGATTTCTTTGCACTACTAGCATTGAACATCTCCTAACTTGTAACAGCGCTCGCCTATCCTTCATCACTCTCGCACTTACCGGATGCATTGAATCGCAGGAAATCATATCCCAACATGTCGAACTGTAATTGAAGCATGCATATTTACCTGTATTGAATCACGGGAACTGTTTGACGGTACGTGTGCGTCAAGAACACATTGAATTGTGGGAAATGCAGTCTTATTAATATTCTAAAGTATTGATCAGATTTTACTATTTCATTCTCATTTAAAATATTAAACAGCTCCATGGGTTCCCTATATGGGTTCCTGACCCCCCATCCCCCAACCCCACCCAACCCCCAAATCATTTTCTCTTAATATATGCTTTTGTACTATCAATATCGCACTGCACATAGAACAGATCCTTTGTCTCCTCAAAACCACATTAATATAATGAAATGAAACCAACGCACAGTTTCAGGAAGTTAAAGAGTAATAAATATGTATGCATGAGATAGATGACCTAAAATGATGTATATTAAGAATAAATCCTTGTTGCAGAGCATCATTTTGTTAAGTGCTAAAATGTTGCAAATATACTGTTCTCACTTAAAGAGGAAATTGCCTACAGCGAGTCACATGCTTGTATTAATCAAACTCTTTGGGGATTTTTGGTGCTACCTGCCTTCTAGTTAATAAGGGCAGGATTCTAAAAGCCACTGATCAGTAATAATAATCATCATAAGATTTGCATTTGATTGTACACATTTCAGATCGGGAGGATGTGAAGAGCTTTGAAATGTCATTGGTGCTGCATCAGATGCGAAGGCAATTACTGTAAGTCAGGAGGTGCTGTTCAGGTGGGTGTTAAAGATTCCATGGCACTATTTGAAAAGAGAAGCGAGTTTCTCTCTCCCATTTCCTGGTCAACAATCCCCCAAATAAAGACAGTCAGTCACTCATTCCATTGTTGTTTGTGGGACTCAGCTGTGTGCAAACTGTCACAGCACTTTACAGTATATCCTGTGAAGCGCTTTGAGATGACTTGACAACATGATAAAGCGCTATATAAATACAAGGATTATTATTATGCAACCCTAACTTGTTTTCAGTGACACTTAGACTGTCAACAGGATGAAACAGACATTCTTCGGTGATAAATAGAAAGAGAGAGAAACAAAAATATTCCTCCTGGGTTTAGCTTGCATGATCAGCATTTCAGAAAATGCTGAATTTGGCAAATTCTCAAACACAAATCTGTCTAAAACTCTTAACATTTTGAAGAATAGTGGACAATTCAGCCTCAGAAACAGTCAGTAGCAATCTCCCCCAATGAGTCAGATGGTTGTGAGATCAGGCATCTACACTCAGGATTCATGGGCTGCCCTGGGGGAGTGCTGTATTGTTAGACTTGCTGTTTATCCGAAGTCTCATCTGCCTGTTCAGGTGGACATTAGAGATCTCATGGCACGACTTGAAAAGAGAAAGGAGTTTCTCCCCATGTCCTGGCCAACAAACCCCCAGATAACAATCAGTCACTCACTTCATTTCAAGCCTCAGGTGTAAAGCAGATGCCACTGAGAAATGTTTGAGTAAAGATGAGAAACACAGTAAATAAAGGAATAGTGAAAGGGTTAGATAAAGAGAAATGAATGTGATAAATCCAGTTTGCTAAGAGCGTTTAGTTGATATTTCCCTATAGTCTCAGGTCAGTGCACAATGCTATCGGCAGGATAGGGGGATAGAATTGGTGAAAGTGACATGAGTGATTAAACAAAGTCAGGTTAAGTAAGTATCTTAATGAGACACTATTATAAGCAATTATTCACTCAGCTAGGATTAATTTCACTTGGAACAACACCAAATGCACAGAGATGAAAAGCGCCTGTCCATGTGTTAGCACTGTAGCTTTCCTGGAAAATGAAGTATATGCAAGCTTGATCAGGGATACACCTTTGCAGTGTATCTTAGCGATGGGCAGTGAAGTGCATGCGCATGAAAAATTGGCCCTTGTTTCTACGAGAGAAACAGGCAGTTCATTTTCTGTTGAAACTCCATTAGTTTTTAGTCCTGGTGTTTGTTTTCAGACAGCATGAAGGAAAGGGGTTGGTAGACAAACGCCTGACCTTGAGAAGGAAGGGGAGGTGTTATGAAGAGCACAAGAAAACATGAAAACACAAGATGTGGAGCCCCATAGCCCAGTAGTTAGCATGATTGTCTTGCTAGCAAGAGGATCCGGGTTCAATTCCTGGGTACAAATCCACAGGCAAATTTCCTTACTACACACGCCTTTGTTTACCTAGCAATAAGCAGGTTGTTGGTCAATTGGTAGCTTGCTTTCCAGATGGTAATAATCCTCCAAAATCAATAAACAAAATTTGATCACTCAGTGTTCGACTGTTTGTGGGACACTGCAGTCTGCAATTGGCTGCTGCATTGCAACCACAAAATACACAGTCAATCCCCTTTACAATATATTATTCTATGTAACGCGTTGAGACATGATAAAGCATTGTATCAAATGCAAGATCTTTTTTTATTATTGAGTAAAGCTTTAATTCTCCTTTCTATTCCCAGTCTAATCGCTTTGTCCATGGCCTCCTACGCTGTTCTAATGAAGCACAACGCAAGATTGAGGAGCAGCACTCCATCTATCTCCTGAAAACCTTATAGCCCTCTGGCCTCAAGTCGAATTATAAGCATTTCACACTATAAACACAGCTTTCATCTTCTCTCAGCTTTGTCTCCTGCTTCCACGCTTCTATAACCATTCACTCATCCTTTCTATAATCTCTTCTCTACTTGTCCGTTTCGACCATGCTTTCGATTAACCTCCTTCCATCCCCGCCCTCCACCCTCGCCAATTGGGCCTGAAATACTCTCTGTCCAGTGCCTTGGGACGTCCTCCTGATGTGAAAGGCGCGAAACATATGTAATTTTGTTGTTATTGTTGTCCTTATAATCTGTCCCCTTCCAACATCCCTCAGTTCTGACAAAAAGTCATCGACCTGAAACGTTAACTCACTTTCCTCCCTTCATAGATACTGTCTGACCTGCTGAGTGTTCCCAGCCACTTTGTTTTTATTTCAAATTTCCAGCCTCTGCAGTTACCTTTTGTTTGTTGTTATCATAAAACTGGGGATCATTGAAAAATAAATCTGTCTGTAGTGATATTAAAATGTAAAAAAAAAAGTCAACGGTTTCCTTCCACAATTTAATTATCTGGCGAGATTATATATATTTTTATTGCCAGATTTCCTGTTCTATTTGTAAAATTCCATTTTATTGCAACTCTTCAGTGCCTCGTTTTTTGACTGCAGGGGTGTGTTACATACTGTGCGAAGACAGGAGTCAGCTGGCTGTGGTGTGCAGCTTGACTCCCAAGTTGCTCTCACCATTGGGAAGGCTTTCACATCCACCACCATCTTACAACTGATACAGCACTTTTCACATTGGGAGGGCCCCTCAAAGAATTCACTACAAAGTGCAACGTCTGTATATTTTTGTAGACTAATGCAGCAACTGTTTCAGCTGGTTAGCCTTCAGCGGCATCAATGCACACCTTGGCACAGATCAATTGGGTCAAGTGGTCTGATTCTATGTTGTAAGGTTGTGTAATTCTACGAATAGCCTCCTGTACTGACAATTGCCTACAGGGCTGAAATGTGGGAAATTTTGCAATGGCGTTGGGTAGAATTATGAAAAGCTGGCACATTTCTGCTGATATAACGCCTTATCACGTCTCAACGATGTGAACGATGCAAGGATTATTATTATTCCCATCACTGTATTGTAACTGCTGGGTTTCACACACTCCCATTCACAGAGCCAAGAATCCACAGCCTTTTCCTGCAAGAGAGGAGCCAGCCTGGAAAGCCTCTCCGCGTTTCCCCAAATGAACGAGTGACAGATGTGGACCAGACAGTTTGTTTGAAGCAGATGTACGTTGTGGCAGAACAGCTGCTGATCTGTGTGGCCTGGCTGGTTGGCTGGCTGGCTGGCTGGCTGGAGAGTTGCAAATGCAAGCGCCCAAGAGGTTAGCGAGGGGCGGCCATACTTGCCAGGCGATTGAAAGACTCCAAGCTCGGAATATCGCAAACAAAGCAGCCCATGTATACGTCCGAGCCCTCTGTGCACACAGGTATATACTGCACAGATATTTTCTTTTGAAAACTGGCTCTCTGCCAGACCATCAAAGCAGCTGTCAGCACAATTGAGCCAGGATGGTTCCAAGGCACTGGTAATCATGAGGGGCAGAAACACATGCTGAGTTGGTTTGGTTTCAGGCTGAGGCAGCAGCCAGTTTCTGTACTCCACAAGCTAACGGAGAGAATACATAATCCTTATGCTTTATTTAGCAAATAGTGTTCCACAAACAACCACGTGTCATTCGCTACAACAAATCCGAACCTACCGGGCCATCAATCTCTCCCAGTTGAAATTGGTAACCCACTTCATAACTGTTTGTGGGACATTGCTGTGTGCAAATTGGCTGCCGTGTTCACCTGCAATATACCAATCACTATACCTTGCAATAAATTCCATGAAACACTTTGAGACATCTTCACAGTAGGAAAGGTGCAATATCTAATGTAAGGCTTATAATTTAATATATATCCCACTCTGCACTCCTCTGAATTGCCCTTTGTCTGCTGGTCTCTAAATCTCTTCCAAACAAGGTACCTTGGTCACTACTCTCTTATTCAACGTCCAACCTCCTTACAAGCGTGAGAACTGTGTTTGAATCCAGGCAGATCAGGGCGAAACCTTGGGCAACTTTCCTTACTCCATATGCCTAATAATAATCCCTGAAAAAAAGATAATAAAATTGATCATTTCAATCCACAACTGTTTGTGGGACACTGCTGTATGCAATTGGCGCCTGCATTTCTCCCACAATTCACTTTACAGTATATTCTGTGAAGTGCTTTGAGACATGTAGAAGAAGTGAAAGTGCCATATCAAATGCAGGGATTATTGTATTATTATTATTATTATTATTGTAAAATACTCTGAAACATTAACCTATTTGAAGGACACTATATGAATTGTATTGTGTGCGATTCTTAGCTAACGTTTCCCTGCATAGCACTAAAAGCTCCCGCATAACAGACAGCCTGGCAAATTAAACCCAATGCATCACACAATCAGCTGAGTCACTATGTTATTTAACAGAGAATCTTTGACGTGAAAATCATTCGAAACATGTACTGTTCTCAGTGATGTTTTGTCCCAAATGCTGATAAATTAAGCTGGCGAATTGGGCACAAGCAATGTTCGGGCATGGGGGCAAGTCATTTAACAACAACAACTTGCATTTATATAGCACAAGGTATATGTGCATTTATATAGCACATGGTAGCATCCCAGAGCACTTGAAGCAAATCCTCTACTTTATAATCCCCCATACAGATTAACAGAGTTCTATCAGGGCAATACCAAGACGGATATGGAGACCAGCCAAAGAGAGATGGGAAGATTGACAAGCAGGGGGCTCTTCAATCTTCAGAGAAAATGCTTTTGAGGGCAACTTTTAGAATTGTGTAACACTTTAAATGAGATTGAGAAAGTAAACCCAGTATAATACTTTTGGAATCAACGAGAGAGTAGAAAAAAACAGAAAAAAAATAAGGTATAGAGTTACAAAATGAAAATTCAAGACAGACATCAGGCAATTTTTCTTTACCCAGAGACTAGTCAAGGATTGGAACAGATTGCGAGAGTTTGTGGTTGAGTGCAAGACACTCGGACTCATTTAAAAAACAGCTTGATGCTGTGATGGAGGTGAGGTAGGTAGGTTGGGGGTGGGGAAGGATGAGAGGGACTTCTTCACCATAAACAATATTGTGATCCAGATTGTGTATTTCAGTGCTGACAGCTTGGATGATAAATACTAAATTGTGATAGCTTTATGGATGCTTAAAGATAAAGATATGGAACCTAATCCTTCAGTGCAATGCTTTTCTTTTTAAAACAAATGCTCTTGCCGCACTTCGACAGTTTAGGCTCTCGGAAATATTATCAGCCATTACATCCACAAACTGATAAAGTCTTAAAATAAAAGCACTGGACTCCATTGTAAGTGGAGCTTGGAAACTTTAGACCTAACAAAGCCTGGTAATGGATCACTTTACAAAGCTACATAGAGATTCTACTACATGGTTATGATTTTAACCGTTGTTATATGATACAGTGCTTTGTATTATTATTGAGACATCTCAAAGTGCTTCCCAGAAAATGCTGTAAAATGGATGATTACAATACAAGATTAAATTTGTATAGCGCTTTTCATGTCAGGGAGGTCTTCCGAGGCCCTAGATTGTCAGGGATTTGGATCCGAGCAGGGTATTTTGTGGGTGACCAAAATATTATTATTAGCACTATAAATTAAATTATTTAAAAAAGTTGAAGGGACTATTACCCTTTTTTTCATTTACATAGGCTTAATGTAGGCATTAGTGCAAATGTGCATGTTAAAATGTCGCTGCAACATAAATAAGATGGATCAGGGGGGACCGAACGTGTACTGTGCATGAAAGTCAATGATGATACTCATTTTTCCACCATGTTCCACAGTGGAGTCCTGTAGCTCAGTGGTTAGAGCACTCGCCTTGCAACCAGGAGATCTGGGTTCGATTCTAGACAGGGCAAAATCTTGGGCAAGTTTTCTTATTCCACATAAACAAAGACACCCCTTGCCTCTCTGGTGTTTTGTCTGCTCTTCACTATTACTGCCTTTTTTCCCCAGTTTTGTTTAAACACACCCCTTTTTTGTTTCATTTCAGATTTCCAGCATCTGTAGTATTTTGCGTTTTGTCCTTATTACACATGCCTGATAATAATCCCTCACCAAAAAAAATAAATTGGTTATTTCAATCCATGACTGTTTGTGACTGCCGTGCGCAATTGGCTGCTGCGTTTCACTCACAAATGTACAGTCAACTCACAGTTTGTCAACTTTACAGTTTATTCTGTGAAATGTTTTGTGACATCTACAAGATGTCTTGAGGATGCAAGGATTATTATTTTTATTATATTTTATATACATGGGATTTCAATGGCTGGCGAATTTATTGAAAGTGATTCACATTGTCCCACTGCATAATACATTGGACAGTCTATAATGTAATAAACTATGTAGATTGGTGTCTGCAGTGGATAGGGTCAGCTGACCCTTTCCCCTCCCATTAACTATGCGCTTTACATTGTGCGACTAGCAAATTGCATCATATTAGCAGTGAAATTAATTTTAATGGGAATAAATCAGGCGAAAATGAAACATACTCCCACGCGCTCTTCACCGTCCATATGTAAGCTATGGAAATCAGATGCAGCGGTTCAAAAAAAGTCAGCATTTTTTCTGCTTCACTTCGTACTTCCTTCAAAACACTGATCGGTGTCACCGACACACTTCACAAAGCTATATAGAGATTTTATTTTAGCGTTTTCATCCAGATAGTCTTAATAGTTTTATCCATACAGTTAATATCCATATAGTTTCCATCAATAGAGTTTCCTATATAATACAGTTACATTACCTCTGTACTGTGACCTACAATAAATCCATTACGTTACATTACTTATCAGGAGGTGGCGCTAAATGAAATAGGTGTGGAGCAGAAAGCAGAGAAAGTCAGAGGAAAATAGAAAGGGGAAAAGAAAGGGAAGAGAAAGAGAGAATAGTAATCCTTGCTTTCGATGTGGTACCTTATCATGTCATTTGAGATGTCTCAAACGGCTTCACAGGATATACTGTAAAGTAGATTCACTGTATATTTTTGTGGGCGAAACACAGCAGCCAATTTCGGACAGCAATGTCCTATAAACAGCCATGGAGAGGGAAACTCAAATACTGCCAAGCGATCTCTAACATCCAATAGTCAAAAGTTATCAGCACCTTGAGACATCCTCCTGATGTGAAAAGTGCTATACAAGTGTAATTTTGTTGTTGTTGCTTTTGTATTCCCTTCTAAATCCCCCAAAAATCCACTTCACTGCTTGGTCCTGGACTTCACAAATAGACTCATCTCTCCACTACATGACCAAAGATGTAGTCAAAGTGGCAGGCCCTCAGAAGGACTCAGAGACTCATTTTCTGCTCCTACAGATGTCAAAATTTTAGAAATGAAGCATTTTGCCTGCACATCTTTTAATTAATTGATAACATGCAGTGTTGCAGTACTCGCTGAAGCCTTGAAACCATTTACATTTGGCAGCGCCTTTTCATGTCGTTAAACTTCTCAAAATGCTTGCGGCAGTATTGGCTGAGTAATGGATCACAATATAAGAAATAATAGGCTCCAAACATATTGAATTCTAATGATCTGAGTAAAAACATTTCCATTTTCTACCTCGATCAACACAGGACATCATGAACCATCTTTTATAAAAGCTACAGTGTGGTTCCAGCTACTGCTGGAATATGCACTTCCTGCATGCAGGTTTGCTTAAAGGACTCGCAAATTACGATTCTACAAGCTTCCTCAAAGAGAAGAAGGAGTTTCTCTTGCTGGCGAACAATTCTCCTGAATAAAATTGACCACTCATTCCATGACCATGTGTGGGACATTGCTATGTGGGGGGGAGCACTGGTGCTGACCTTCAGATGAGGTGTTAAATCAATGTCCTGTCTGTCTATTCAATGGACAGTTCAAATGGAAAAGGAAGCTGATTTGAGAATGCAGATTGCAAGTGGGAGAATGAGACCTTTCAGAAGCTGGGAGGGTTGTGAAAGAATTTGTAGGTGAGGATCTTGAAGTGGGGTGGACCAGAAGCAGAAATCTACAGGGATTTGGCAAGATACAACAATTTGCATTTATGTGGGCTAGTGTCCCAGAGCAAGACAAAGCTCTCGAAAGTATTTGTAGCCTGTGATTGCCCCCCACCCACCCCAACTCCGAACATTCGTCTAGGTAAGTCCGTCTTCGTTTGGCAGTGTTTATCAGTTTATGCTTGAAGGAATATTCAATCAAAAAAATATATTTGAGCGAGTAAAGGTATCCTTTCTGGTGTGTTGATCTAATGACTGACTGAGCAATGAGCCGAACAGAGGAGTGAATCATACACATCCAACTGGTAACCGTGTCTCAGAGTCCCTGTCCTACCTCTTTACCCACCCCCCACTCCGCCATCCAGTGTGTGCATGGGGGAAGCTGTGGCCCTAGGCTTAGGTCAGTGCACACCCAATGGACGGAGGAGACTGAGTTCAAGGAATCTGCATTCATTAATGACCCACAGCATTTATCACACTGACAGGAGACAAAATCAGGCACTCGATTTTCAGCTGCCCGCTCCCTCCCCGACTCTCTCTCTCTCTCTTGCTGCCGATGTTCTATATAGTAAAACACGCAGCTTTAAAGGCATTTCTTTCATGCCGCTGGTTTTATGCAGCATCAACAAACTTATAAAACCACCGAGTTTCCTTTTATTATCTCACTAGTAATTGCTTCCACTTATGAGATCAGATGTAACTGGAAGCAGTTTACATTAAAATGCATGCGTGTATATAAATATATATAACATTCAAAGAGAAATATACATCATACAATATATATAACATACTGTATAATAAATAAAGATGGGACTTGAAGCATTGCTGCTTCTGTGACAATAAGTTATAGCTCTTGGTACTGAAACTGATGAGGTCATAGCACTCTTCACCACAGCCATGTATCAAAAAGTAAGGGAGTTGCTCTTAAAAAGACCAGCAGACACTGCTGGCTGCCACTGACTTAACCGTACATGTTTTGCCCTTGGATTTTCTGAAAAGATTAACTGTGTGTTTCACTCTGTTGTGGGAACCCATCATCCAGGGAGCCAGGTAGAGCTTGCAGCAAGATAATAATACTTGCATTATCACATCGTTGAGACGTCTCAAAGAACTTCGCAGAATATACTGTAAAGTGGACTATTATTTTGTGGATGAAATGCTGGAGCCAATTGCGCACAGCAGTGTCCCACAAACAGTCACATATGGAGTGACAAAATTAGTATTCTTTTTCAAGGGATTCAGGTGCGATTTGGAGAGGGGCAATTAAAAAAAAAAGGACAAATTATTTAAAATAAAATAATAAATAATATATCACAATTTTCCATTTTGTATGCATGTGTGTGTTTGGGATGGGGAAAATAAAATGACGCTTCATTTTATTTTATTTATTTATTTCTGCTCGATGGAAATTGAGGCCACTGTTCAGGCTAATTTTAGACTTTGTTTCCGTCTCAGGGGAGCTGCTTTCACCATTGTTCACCTGCAAGGTTGGTTTCCGAGGCTTTGCTTATGAAGGGACCGACAGCTGGCTCACCTCACACGCTGGGTTCAGTAAGAGAGGCTTTCAGACATGGCGATTAATGACCCATCATCTGCGACCATGCTTCAGCATATCAGCTGTAGGTTAGGATCAGAGAGGGGTGGACAGAAAGCGGGTGGAGGAGGGATGATATGTCCCCGCCACCAAATTGAAGGTCTTCAGATGGGCCTTGAAGGAGACAAGGGAGGCAGCAAGGAGGAGGAGCTCCAGGATTGGAGTTCCAGAGAGTGACCAAAAACAGGGACCACAACCAAGTCCAAAAGATAAAAGTGCACGTAACAAAACCTTTACAAACTGTACAGTTCTCCAAATTTTTTGCATCTCAACATCAGTGGCTCTCATCCCATGATTTTCTTTAAGACTCGATTGGCTAATGACATGACAGGCTTGGCATTAAGCTGTTAAGTGATCTTTCAAAACCTTCCGCTCTGAGAGTTTCCAACTCAATCAGATGCACTCAAAACCGATGCAATGACAAACGCAAAACACCATCTAACTACTCATCCCACTTTCATCCGGACTCTGCTTCTCTCTTCGACGAACGCACCAGAGGCAAATAGCACATCATTTCATTGGTTGTGAATCAACTTGCAATCATTTATTATGTTCTATTTTGCAGATAAATACAGCTGTAGCGATAACTTGCAAATTTCCTTAAATAGAAACCCAGTTGTTAGTTGATTGCCAGATCGCATTCTGAGGTAACATTTCCTTAAATAAAATCGGTTGTGACTGTTTGTGGGACACTGCAGTGTGCAAATGATTGTGGTGTTTCACCCACAACTACAGGATGACACAAGGACATCCAGAGACACACAGAGCTCCGGCCAGCACAGTGAAGCAAGCCAAATAAAAGAAATACAAGGATCCATTAATCAAGGTGACATGTGCGTGTAAAGTGCAGGAAAGAGAACTGAACAGAGATGACCTAAATTACAACGAGCCTGACTGCCCGGGGACCTTCCTGCAGACTCCAGGGCAGATTAGATCGGGGGGCTGCATTCTGATCAACTTGCGCAACAACCGTTGACTGCTCTGCAGATTAACTCCTTCGGTGATGCACTTCCAGAGTATAAAATATTTTATAATTTGAAAGCCATGAGTGATGCTGAGAGGAATCAAGTTAATAAATGCTGAACTGGCGCTAAAGCTTGCCCAGAGCTGTGAGTTTCTGCACATTCTACAGCCAGCCCAGTTGAGGTCTCAAGTTTGGTTTGGATGAAGAAGACCCTTCTGCCCATCTGTTCTCACCCTTCTCAAATACCTATTCTTCATCATCATCATCATCATCAACATCAACATACCTATTCAACATACCATCACATCAAGCTGCTTTTTAAACAAGTCCAGTATCCTGGCCTCAAAGCTTCCTCAATGGCAACCTGAGTAAAGCCAACCTGGGCAATGCCTTTATCACATTCAGGATTGACAACACGAATGCTCTGCTGGCTGAACTCCCCAGCTCTTTCCCACACAAGCTGCAGACCATCCAGAAATCTGAGGCCTGTGGTCTTCTCCTGCAACAGGATCTGCCACACTATTTTACAGGCGAACGCACCAGTTCATTTGCGCAGAGCAATGTCCCCAAAACAATCATGATGTGAATGATTGATTTTATTTGGAGGGGAGTGGGAGTTGGCCCTGATAATCATAATCCTAGCATTTGATGTAGCGCCTTACCATGCTGTTGAGACAACAACAACTTACAAATTGGTAACAACGCACCTTTCACGTCGGGAGGACATCCCAAAGAGCTGAGATGCCTCAAAGCACGTCACAGAATATTTTACTGCTATGTAAACAGAGGTGTGTGAAGTAAAGAAAATTGCCTAAGGTTTCACCCTGCCAGGGAATCGTACATAGGTCTTCTAGCTTGGGAGCCGAGTGCTCTAACTGAATCATATCCGGACTCTATGGGATAGCATATCTACCATTTGGAACCCAGCAAATGTCTCCTAGGGGAAAGCAAGGATTCAATAATAATAATAATTCTTGTATTTGATATATTGCTTTTCATGTCTTCTAGACATCTCAAAGCGCTTCAAAGAGTATACAGTAAGGTGAATTGACTTTATATATGTGGGCGAAACACAGCAGCCAATTGCGCACAGCAGTGTCCCACAAACAGTCGTGGATTGAAATGGCCAATTTATTATTTGTTTTGAGGAATTATTATTAGGTGTGTGGTGTAAGGAAACTTGCCCAAAGTTTCGCCTTGCCTGGAATTGAACCCATGTCTCCCGCTTGCAAGGCGAGTGCTCTAACTACTAAGCTACAGGACTCCCACCTTGAGCTACAGGACTCCATCAATCTCTTAAAACAGAAAATATATCAAAGAGCTTTGAGCTGTGCTTTCCAGAAAAGCACTTTATGCAAAGAAACACAGAAAGTAAAAACAAGTTTGATAATATACAGTATTATGAAATAGTCACCAGGCACAAACATCACTTTGGAACTTGCCAAACGGCAAATGGATTCATTAGATTGGCTGAGCTGTATTACTGTCAGCAAAGCTGGTCTGTGCACCTGGCCTACAAGGAGATTGCAGGTTTATTTCCATTACGTTCCTATCTGGTTTGATCGATTTCATTTCTCTGAATAAGGCAGGCCCCTTTGCGGACGAATTATCCCACGCAGCACATAAAACAGCCGTAGATTTTAACAGCGTAGTGAGTATATTTATACTCGTGCTTCACTGCAGCACATTCTGTCTCGGTGAATATATGCTGGCACTAACCATTGCCTTTAATATAGCGCCTTATCACGTCACTGAGATGCATCAAAGTGCTTCAAAGGATATACTGTGAAGTGGATTTGTGTCCAAAACACAGCAGCCAATTGTGCACAACAATGTCCCATAGCTATGGAGTAGAGTGATCAATTGTATTGGGGAGATTTGTTGGTCAGGACACTGGGAGAAGTTGTTTGTTGCATTTTCCAACAAACTCACTACACTTTACCACGTTACCAGTAATATGCATTGAGACTTTGCAGCAATATCAGCACTATATTGAAGTCCCATTGTGGTTAGCGCACTCGCCTTGCACTCCAGCGCCTTGGGACGTCCTCCTGACCTGAAAGGCACTGTATAAGTGTAATTTCGTTATTGTTGTTGAGAGGACTCGAGTTTGCTACCTGGGCAGGGCAAAATCTGAGGCAAGTTTCCATACTCCATAAGCATCTGTTTACTCAGCAATAAGTAGAAAGCCAGTCATTAGTCAATTGGTAAATCACTAACCAGGTGAAATAATCCCTCAAAAAGAAGGGATACTCAATTCACGATCATGTGTGGGGGGGACAGCTATGCATAATTGGCTTCCGCGTTTTGACCACAAAATATACAATCACTTTTCAATACATTCTGTGAGGTGCTTTTAGATAATTAATGACGTTATAAGGTGCAATATCAAAAGCAAGGATTATTAAGGATTATTGATATTATTACTCTACAAAATGCTCGGATTATTGTAACAATTTACAGGGCCCTCTGCAGATCCACCTGGAAGAGATTTGATTAAACTAGACTTTAGCAATTGCAGTCACTCCCTAATACAGTAGTTACTTTAACTGGGCATTTAGTTAATACTCCTTAAAATGTTAATACATTTGCATGGAAATGAGAAAGAGTAATTATCACAAGTATCAGGTTGCTGGCAGTGTCACGTATAATATTCACAGTGAAAAAGCAAAACAGAGGGAATCCAACTGAGCTCTTGGGTAAAAGGCAGAATATTAGCAGCACAGGACGAAGATATTCCGTTTATTTTGTCTGTGCTAATACTGTACTAGCTTTCCAGTGCTGAAAAATGTCAATATCATTCTCCTGCTCTTTCCTCTAGTGGAGCTAAAACACAAATATCATTCCCCATCTAGGACTGGAACCAGTCAAGAACAGAATCTTGAAGGTTGAGGTGGGAGGAGAGGCAGTGGAGGAGGATTGAGTGGTCCTCGGTAGCGAAGGCAGCGGATAGGTCAAGGAGGATGAGGAAGCAGAGAGAGCCCTGGTTACAAATGGTCAGGATATAATTAGTGACCTAGACCAGAGCAGATTCCGGGGATGAGGTCCAGGGAGCAGGTGGTGGGCTTCATGGAGGATATGGTGGTGATGACATAGGATGGCGAAACGGGTACGAACGTGTGGAAGGAGGGATGGGTAGGAGTTGGAGTGTGGGAGGGAGGTGGGTAGGGGGTTGGAAGTTGGAAGGGCAGTGACAGCTGAGCGGATTCCCTCGATTTTGGTCTCGAGAAAATCCAGCATTTTCTCAAAGCGGGAATTGGAGGAAAGTATCTGCGAGGTGTGGCGGGGAGGGCAAAGGAGCCGGTTTGTCGTGGAGAACAGGAGCCTAGGGTTGTCCTTCACCTCAAGGATTATCCTGGAGTAGAAGGACGATTTGGCGGAGGCCAGAGCGGAACGGTAGGTTTTGATGCAGTCCAGCCAGATATGGACAAAGTCAAGGTCAAAGTCAATACAAGGTTAAAGTTCTGAACAAGGAGCTCAAACCCACACGCTTCTGAACTAGAGGCAGTCACTTCTATGCACTGTAATAAGTGGAGTCCGACACGTTGCTGTGTGCAGTTCTTGCTCCCTTCTGAGGGCACTTCCTCCACACGTCCCAGTTTGCCCCCAAGCCATCCTTCAGCTAATTCATCATCTTCCTCTACACAATATAGCAGTTATCTGAGGGAGATGATCTGACTGCTGCTTTGATTGATTACCCACAACATCAAATGCTTATCAAACTCTGGGACTCGCATCGCTGATCAGTAAAGTGTTGACACATGGCTTGCATTAAACCGCAGCATCCAAACCCCGAGACAAGTTCTTTTTTGCTCCATACCCTTCAGGATCACAGCAGTAACTCTTAAGATAAAAAGCATTCATGGTATCAATGGCTAAGCGAATGCATAGATACAGCTCCAAAGTTATAACAAATGGTAGCAGTACATCAATGTGGGACTCTGAAAGTCAATAGGCGGAGCACTCCGCAGTGGCTGGGAGATGAGCTGAAGTGTTTGTTGCCAATCTTTTCTGCTCAGCTCAAGCAGCAATCAATTACGCAGGCACCCAGCAATGCCTGTCTGAATTCAATTGCTACTTTGATATCATGATTCTCACACTCGTCCTCAAATCTCTACGTGCCTTAGCCCCTCGCTACCTCTCCATCCTATTTACTCCCCAATCCACTACCCATTGCCTCCACTCTGCTTGTCACTCAAGCCCTCTGTTCCGCCACTTTCGGGTACTACACCCAGAAACTCTGGAAAACTTTCAATCCCTGCCTCAGCCTACCCCCTCGTACCTTCCATCTTGACCTTGCTTACAGTCACTTCCACACAGCCCGCCCCCCACCCCCCACGGGCTCAGTTTCATGTTGTGTTATTTCAAACACTCTGGGATGCTACACTGTGTGAAAGACGTTGCATAAAAACAAGTTGTTTTTGCTACGGTGGCTAATGGGAGGAACGAGAGATTGAATGAGCTGCTACATTCACCCATAAATACACAGTCACACTTCATATCCTATGAAGTACTTTGGGATGTCCTCCTGACGTGAAAGGCACTATACAAATAGTAAAGATTATTAATATACCTGTACAGCATGAGATGCCACTGATGTCAGGTTGTCCGTGGTCTCGACAGGTCTGTCCAGAACCGGGAAAGGTTGGACTATCAGGTGGGGTGTCCAGTATGGGCTCAGGTTATCCGTGTGAGGTTTGACCCATTTTCGATGAAAGCAGATGCCTTTCTAATCTGTTAATTTGCAGGCCACATTCTCACTTTATGATGCGTAAAGGATAGGAATAAGCAAACCATAAATCAGGAGTCTCATTCAGTGAAAGACATGTGGGTTTGATGTTGGGGGTGGGTGGGGCATAGCCTCAAGCAACACAATGTGAGAATTAGCACATGAAACGCTCCAGATTTCACTCCTTTGTTACAAAGCATTGGTGTGACAGTGAACGATAGGATGCCCAACTCACATCACCACTCTGCACACAGTGAGTTCTCCGAGCAAAGGAAACAGCAAATAGCAGGTATACAGTGCCTTTTTGCATTGAAGAAACAAACCCTTGGAACCTCCTGGACAAGAATTAGGAGAGACGCTCTGTATGGAGTCCAGCGCAGCAGCTAAATTGCACCAAAAATGTCCTTCTAACAGCGAGGCGAACACTCAGTTAGTTTGGGGTGAACGAAAATAGAAGCCAAGATATCCGGGAGAATAGTCTCATGATTCTCTTTTGGGAAGCAGAGATTGTTGGTGGAGTGGGGAGGTGGTAGGAAGGCGGGGTAGGGTGGAAGAAGGCGAACTAAGAGGGCGTAGGTGCGTCTGCGAGTGCATGCGCACATCTAACATTCACAGTTTGAGGTTGGGAAGCTTGCCAATGAGAAACAGACTTCAGCGTAGAGCACCAACACTCATCGCAGCAATTGGTCCTTTTTCAACAAGGGTCGGGTTCCTGGCACACAATGGAACCTCAATGCCACGCTACAGAATATCCAAACCACACAGAGGTCCATATTGGTATATACCACTTGCACATGGAAATTTCCCCGTGTCTGGAATGCAATGCGCACTCTCCCCTGGAGGGACTCACCCTGCTCACCGAATTCCAGAAACTATTCAGTGCAGATTGGCAAGAACCAAGGTTTGTGGGAAGCCAGACTGTGCACTGGGATAATAACTGGAGTTTAAGCAGCTGGGAAGCCCAAATGCTCTGTCTTCTCTCTGAACACTTTTAATAAAAGGTTTGGAGCAGTGTAAAGAATACTATTTTCAGAGAGGAGGGCAGCCTCTCCCTGCACCCCACACTATCTCCCTAGATGGATTAAAAGCCTGCTGGGTTCTCTGCAGCAGAGAACGCATGCATATGTGGAAGCTGAGAATGGTGTACTCACTGGCACTGCGAACATGAGCAGCTGTGCTTCACAGATCAATGGAGGGAGTCCAGGCATCCTGTCAGTGACTGACTCTAGCCAAACCTAATGGTCACTTTACCAAAGAGCGAATGCTAACTGTTATAACCCCATGTATATAACCACATGTGGGATGCACACTGATGCTAGTTCCTGCTAACAATGCCAGTAGCAGAGATTAATGCAGAGATAGAAGTAACCTGATAATATTAATAATGGTAGTAATATCCCTGATAATAATGCCTGATAATAATCGCTCAAGAAAAAAAATTGGTCAGTCAATCCATCACTTTGTGGGACACTGCTGTGCGTAATTGGCTGCCGCATTTCGCCTAACAAATATACAATCAATTCACTTTGCAGTATATAGTTACTGACAGCCCATTCTGAAGAGACACTCTCTGCTGCTTTTACTGATAATCTAAAGACAGACTCTCGATCCACTGGTGCTGGTACCCAAGTGGTATTCACTATAGGGCAGATAAAATGACTTCATATCAGGAGCGGTAGCAGAAAGAGGGGAAGGAGAGTCTGAGTGCCTCATGCAGAACACTGGCAACCATTGCCTATTTTCACCCATAAAAACAGAATATATATCCAGTGACGTGCTTGGAGATATCTTGACGATGTGCTGAGATGCTATATCAAAAATTATTATTATTGAGTGAAGTAGATAATTACCTTAAAAAGAGTCAGCTACCTGCCCATAAAGGGCAGGTAAATGGGACTGAACAGTTTGTTCCTGAGGAAACCGGCGGAGACACAATGGGCCAATTGACCACCTTCTGTGCCTTAAATGGGAGGAGCTGTTTATCAGTTTGGAGAGAAATCTACGCTGCAATTTTCATAAGTGTCCACAAGGAAATGAAACCCAGTGGGAAGCAGTGCTCGTAAGATTTTTCACGGCTCGCCGACCATAAATAAAAGAAAATGTCTAGAGTAGATAAGATGTTCAAATGCTGTGAGGTCAAGTCGTTTGTTAGGCTGCCTTCTATAATACAGAAAACATTCATTAGGAGAGGGAAAAAAATGCTTTTGAAGTACATTTAACAAGGATAAAAAGCAATCGTTTTGAGCCAAGATGGGGTTATAAAAGGCAGGTCACACACAAAAGCATAGCAATTCTTTTTGGACGTCACAAATTTAGCGACTGATGGTGACCTGGAGGGGGTAATGTAGTAAGAAAGAGTATTCGATGAGTCTCTTCAAGGGAGGCCTTGACATAGAAAAAAATGAAAGCACCTGCGATGAAAGCACAAGCAATGGTGAAAGCAGACAGTAAATTGGTTAAATAATAGGAAGCAAAAGGCTAATCACAAATGGTGGCTTAAATAAATGGACTAATTCTTGAAGTGCCGCACTGCGTACAGCGCACCCATATGTACTCTCGGCTCGGGTGCCAAGCCACTACTGTTAAGCACCATTGGATTTTCTCTCCTCCCCAACATGAAACACTCTTTGCAAATGTAAATAATAATAATAATCCTTGCATCTGATACAGCGCCTTATCATGCTGTTGAGCCTTCGCAAAACGTTTTACAGAATATAGTTTAAAGTGGATTAGTGAAATGGCTGTTTTTTTTTAGCAAAACACAGCAGTCAATTGCGCACAAACAATTGTGGAAAGAATGACTATTTTATGCGGTGGTGGGGGAGACAGACTTCCCCTAGAAAATTTGTTTCTGACAATGGCCTAACCAATAGGCTCCTACTTACTGTTGGGTAACCAGAAGCTTGTGGAGTAACGAAACTTGCCTGAGGTTTTGCTCTGCCTGGGAAATAAAGCTGATTCCTCAATTTTGAGGCAAGAGCGCTAACTACCCTACGCTATGGGACTTCACAATTGTATATTGTTACACTACTGAATAAAGAGGAGTGCTGCCTATCTGTAAATCAAACAACTAGAATGACTGCGTGTTATTCAGCGAGTTTCAGATACAGAGCTGTACATTCACATTAAAGCTTGTAACTTTAATAATAATCCTTGCATTTGATAACTTTGCCCTTCATCAGTGGCTACAATGATTGATAGGGCTGACTTTCTACAACAAGAAAAGAAACACACAATATAAACAATGCAGCTGTCGGCTTTTATTTTCCGGCTGTTTTACCTGGTGAGTACGGTCGTACTTTTAATAATCAAATCACATTTAATAACGTGTTCATTGCCATTAACTTTTATACATGCTGCTATTCTTGTCCCTTAATGCGCTCTGATGCCCAAGCTAATTGAATGGTGTTACATTTTAATAACCGTGGTTTTATAGCTTTATCTTGCTCTCTAACCTTCAAAAGAACATTTGAGGGCAATAGTTAAGGAATGTGCTTAACTACGTCACAAAACACTTCACAGGATTGTTGTGGGTGCATGCACACACACTGCACACTCACACACACAAACCCTACCCCACCACAGCACACACCCCAACCACACAGAGAAAAACTAAATTTAAGATTCCCAATTGTCCTAGTTGCTGATACAAAGACATCATATTGTTGACTCTGACAAATACACGTGTGGAAAAGTAGTTCACTTGATAATAAAGATGAAAATGCTCTTATTTGATACAGCACCTTTCATGTCTGAAGGATGTCTCAAAATCATTCACGGCATTTGCTGTGAAGTGGGACGACTGTGGAGTTTGCAGGTGAATTTATATAGGCGATAAATCCGCAAGAGTTCAGAAGGTCAATGCCGAACATTGCCAAATGTGTACTTGGTCAATGGGTGTCTGACTTGTCCTATACTGGTAATGATGATGAAGCTCGCAGCCACTTTTCTGCAATTGATAAATCAGATATCTCACAGAACGTTCTGTTCTTGCCTGGCTCCAAACACACTGTCTGCACTTCGTGGCCACCAATGGCTTCTCCTCTAGCCCTGGCTGTAAAGTGAATGGACTATATATTTTGTTAGCGAAACGTGGCAGCCAATTGCGCACAGCAGCGACCCCAAAACAACCACGGATCGAGTGACCAAGTTATTATTATTTTATTTAATAATTCAATTTACTATTTAATTACAGTGCAAAATTCCATCTATGCTTAGCCTATAGTCTATTTTGTTTGACAGAAAATTTGGGAATCGAGGAAGATTCTTGAACAATTTTCAAAGCCGGCATTTTTTTAGAGACAGTATTTAAGAATAATTTTGCCCAATTCTCTAGCATTTCACAAGCTAAAAATAGTTCCGTTGAACATCATGCTATTAAGATCCTGGGAGTGAACAGGATAGAGCGCAAAGGAGGGTTTAAAATTCCAATACGATGAGGTGCAAAGACCATGCACGTTGAGAGGAACAATCAGTATTTCAGGAGCGAGAAAATAGACACGGAAGGTCTGTCTGCCTCGTCTAATCAGAATTATTCACTTACTTATTTTAAGGCTTTCTATTCACACCCAGAGTATAAAGGGAAAACCAGCAGGGACATGCCAGACTGCATCACTGATATGCTGAGGGATGAATGTTATCCTCAGCAGGTGTCCAGCTTGTATAAGCATCTTTTCACATGAGAGAAAGTGAATCTCCGTCAGCCTGATTCAGACACTGTTAAATATAGTCCTGCCGTCATTTCTCCTGCTCCGCCCCCATTCCCTCCCTTTACACCATTTATTTCGTGTCCTGAACACGTCCCAAATCACATAAGAGTTCGCTTGTTTGATCGCACATTAATCTACTTCGCGCTCCAATGGCCACCATACATATTCTGCAAATGATTTAACAGTGAAAGGGAAAGTGCCTGGGAGGGAAGGGAATGTAGTTCAGAGGAAATTGAACTCTGCTGTGAATGCCAGGCACTGTAAATGTTTAAAAGAATCATAAGAATGACCACCACCTCATGTTGAAGCATCTCAAAAGCTCTTTACTTTAATTATGGTCAAGTGTAGTGATGGTCCTTCCAGGTAAATGTAGCAGGTATTTTGTGCCCAGCAACATAAGAGCTTGCATGTTCGATTGCACATTAATCTACCTCATGCTCCAATGGTCACAGTCCATTTAACAACAAACAAATTATATTGGTATAGCGCTTTCATGTCGGGAGAACGTCCCGAGGCACTGGATAGTCGTTTAACCAGAGGATTGCTGGTCACATCCAAGAAATAAATGCCCTTCTCTTTCCGAAAAGAGTTATGGGGTTTTTATGTTGTCCTGAACAAGCCACCAGGACCTCATTTTTTAACCTCTCATCCAAACAACAGCACCTTGGATAATGCAGAGCTTCCTCGGTACATTCGATAGACTGATTTCAAGCAACAATTTGGGATGGAATCCATAATCCTTAATAATAATCATTACACTTGGTATTTCAGATGAGGAGGATGTCTCAAAATGTACCACATGATATACTGTGAGTCAGCCAGGTGCAGAGGTAGAAGTCTCGTCTCTGAGTTAGAAGGTTGCGGGTTCAAATCCCATGTGGAGATTCAGAATCACCTAGTCTAAGCTGACACACTGATGCAGTGCTGGAGTTGTGTAGCATTGTTGGAGGCTCCGTCCGGGGCGCAACACTACGTGAAAGCCGCTACATAACTGCAGGTTGTTGTCCTTTGGGTGAGACATTAAATCAAGGTCCTGTTTGCCTGTTCAGGTGTATGCTAAAGTTCCTATGGAACTATTTGAAAAAGAAAAGGAAGTTTCTCCTGTTATCCTGGCCAATAATACCCCAACTTTGCTTCACACAAGTGGCTGTCAATCTGCTTTACAGTATGTTCTATGAAGAGCTTTGAAACTTTTCAACAACATGATAAGGCACTATATTGTAGAGTCCTGCAGCTCAGTGGTTAGAGCGCTCACCTGTCAGGTGAGAGATCTGGGTTCAATTTCAGGCAGGGCGAAACCTTGGGCAAGTTTCCTTACTTCACACGCCTGACAATAATCCCTCAAAAATAAACAATAATAAATTGGTCATTTCAATCCATGACTGTGTGTGGGACATTGCTGTGTGCAATTGGCTGCTGCGTTTTGTCCACATATATACAATCAATTCACATTACAGTATATTCTATGAAGCGCTTTGAAACATTTAGAAGACGTAAAATGAAAGGATTATTATTATTATTATTCTTGTTAAGTGAATGATCAATTCTAACTGGGACACAAGGAGAAACTCCCACTCACTTTTTGAATTGTGCCATGGAATGATTAATATCTAATTGAACAGGCCCAGGTGACCTCAGTTAAACGTCTCATCCACAGATGAGCTGAATCAGGAGAGAGTGTTACTTAACCATGTAGACAATATGTGAAATAAAGTCCCCTGGTAGGTTATAGAGGCAAACAGGACTATTTGGAGAAATATATCAATGTGGAGCTGTAGAGCACTGGGTTATATTGTGCTGCCCAACACGTCTCCACACATCAGCCTGTAAAAACCTACCCAATGATAAGTCAATGTTGGTTATACTGATTCAAGAAACACAGGCACCAGGAGCAAGATTCACAACTGCACGTCCACATAAACAGACCTCCCCACCATCACTCCAGAGTGAACAGGGCAGTCCTCCTTTCTCCATCACAGAGTAACACCACACATCAACAGCAATGCCCCCACCCTCCCTCCCAGATAGTAACAGCATAGATCCTGCCATTTTTTTTGTGAAGCATTCAATCAAAAGACATAGAAGCAAGCATTATTCTCAGGAGCTCTGTTACAGCATAGGATCAGTGATTCTCACATAAACCAAAATGTTTTATGCTTCAAAACAAGCCTACCTTGAAATCCTGTAGTATAGTGGTTAGTGCTCTCGCCTTGAAATCAAAAGGACGTGGGTTTGATTTTCAGGAGGAAGAAACATTAGGGAAGTTTCGTTACTCCACATGCCTCAGTTTACCCAGCAGTACGTAGGAATCCCTGTTGTTAGTCGATTGGCTGATGACTTTTCCAGGGGTAATAATCCCTTCAAAAATCAAGAAAGAAAGAATTTGTTCACTCAATCCATGACTGTTTGTGGGCACTGTTGCAATAATATAGTCAATTCACTTTGCAGTATATTCTGGAAGGACTTTGAGACAATTACAAAATTACATTTGTATAGCGCTTTTCACATTGGGAGGATGTCCCAAGGTGCTGGACAGTCAGTGTTTCAGACCCGAGCTGAGCTCAGGATCGGAGAGGGTGGAGAGAAAGAATGGGACCGTTGAAGAGGAGAGTTCTTGAGGCAGGACTTGAAGGAGACTAGGGAGGGGACGAGGTGGAGGGATTATAGGATGGAATTCCAGAGGTTGGGGCCAGAGTGGCTGGAGGCTCGCCCACCGATGGTGGGGCAGGTGGGTCGGGCGACATGGAGCAAGCTGGAGGGAACGGGCAGGTGGTACAGGGTTAGGAGGTCGCAGAGATAGTCGGGGATAAGGCCATAGAGAGCTTTAAAGGTGAGCACCAGGATCTTGAATTGAATCCTCTGGGTGATGGACATCTCAAAGACATGATAAGGCTCCATATCAAATGCAAGGATTATTATTATTCTTATTACATTTTTTTAAATCATGTGCTAGTCAGTCAGTCTGTACTTGGCATCTGTATATGTATTATTTTTGGTCAGCTGGGTGTCTGACGCATGAGGAAACTCATCACCGTGCTTAAGAGTATCCAAACCAAACTGAGAGTTCCATTCACCCCACCTACATGGAAATCACAAAGATTGATTATTGGAGTGGAACGCGCACTCTCTAATGCATCCTGCTTTCTTAATTCTGGAAAGTATTAGTCCCAAGTTGGCAGAATCCAAGGCTTGGAGAACTCACAGTGTGTGTTGGGGAAACTGCTGGAGTTTAACCAGCTGAATCAAGTATATGTGTAATAGCGCAGTCCCTGTACCCATGGGAACATGAAGTAATATCAGCACCAACAGCAACACAATTTGGATTAAATAGCGTCTTTCACACAAGGCACCATTGCAGAGCACTTAGCACTGTATAATAGCAATTACCCAACACTAGAACCATAAATTAGCATGGAGTGGAAGAACAGGTATTTGGAATGCTCACGTTTGAATGGAGGCTGAGAATGTCATGTATTACACAGAGAAAGGTGACCACTGGCTGCCATGAGCCACAAACCCTCTGCGAAGAGAAACACAATGGGCATTTTAGTCCCGCATGTCACTTCAACAATAAAAATCCTCTGGCTTGATTTTTAATACCAAGGTTTGGCTGCTGCAGTGCTCCGTCTCCCTCTCTTCAAGTAAGCGTTCTCTCTGCCTGATGTAACAAAGGACACGGAGCACAGAAAAGCACTAGTGTACCTGTGCCTTTACAAATCAGTACAGGAGTAAGGAGTGATAAGTGGGCCCTGGGGAATTATTAGAACCAATGTTCAACTGTTATATGTCAGTTTTTATGATCTCCATCTATTGCAGTGTCCCAGGGAGAGAATTGTGCAAATGATATGGAATCTTACTGGGAGCACCAGAATAACTCGAAGGTGCCAATTAGTGAGCAGAAAGCCAACTGCATCGCACACAGCAGATAGCTGGGAGAACCAGGGGAATTATTATTGGTTTACACAGGCTTTGCAAGAGTAAGTGGACTGCCTGTCAAGTTGCACAGACAAGGTTATGTTGTGCACTTACAGAAGCCAGTGTGTGTTGACGGCTTGTAATCACGACCCATTATTAGCACTAAATAAAGGTTAATGAGGAGCCGTTAACTTGGCAGGAGGCCTGAGTTGAGCAAATGTGTTCACAAGGACGGACTCCACACCTTGGGACGCCCAATTTTAATAATAGTTAATCCTTGCATTTGATGTAGTGCCTTACCAGCTCAGAATATTCTGTGAAGTGAACAGAATATATTTTGTTGGCAATATAGGGCAGCCAAGTGTATACAGTTTAAGCAAATGTAAGAACATAAGACTTCCTAGTCGAAAGACGACAAAGGTCTATTCAGTATGCCTTCCACCATCCTGGCAGTCTCATGCCATCTCATGTCCCAAACTATACACTGGATCTCACGATATTATTTCTTAAAATAAATCTAATTTGCTTTTGAAAGTGTCACTTTTTTTTCCTAATCTGCAGAAGGCTCAAGGGTAAGATAGTCAGATATGGGATTTGAGTAGCTAATTATGTCAGAATAGTCTGAAGTCCAGGTGACGAAGAAAGTGGCAGGGTGAAATTAGTGATGCAGTCCAACAACAACTTGCATTTATACAGCCCCTTTTATGTGGGGAAGATGTCTCAAATGCTGGACAATGAGGGATTTGTACCAAAGCTGCAGGCTGCATTCAGAGATATAGGCAGAGGGCAAGGTGGGTGGAGGAGTAAAGATGATCAAAGTCATGGTCGTAAAGCAAGGTCTTGAGATGAGCCTTGAAGGAGGCAAGGGGGAGTGCAAGCTGGAGGGTCCCAGGATGTTTGAAGATCTTAATAAATAGATAAATTAACAAAACGAATGGATGACATGTCTGTATATATTCGGTTAACTTGTCTGCATTCATTCTTTCAGAAATTTTATACTAATAACAATAACCACGCAATCCATGACGGTTTGAGGGACACTGCTATGCACAATTGGCTGCCACATTTCGCTCACAAAATAAACAGTCAATTCACTCTACAGCATATTCTGTGAAGCGCTTTGAGACATCCCAAAGATGTGATAAGATGCTATATCAAATACAAAGATTATTATTATTATTATCCTATCGCAGCCTTATGACCCAGAGGCAAAAGTGCTAGCAACCGAGTCAAATAGTTTTTCTTTGCTTTTTTGTTTGGCTGTTAATTACATAATTAGTGAACTATAATTCCTCTTGTGCACAGACAGTTTGCACACGATGCATGTTACCCACTTATTTATACATCTTGTACAATAAAACACATTGCGTGTCTCTGGCTATGTGTGACTGAGAGCTATTTCTGTCGGCATAGCTCCTTGTGTGGAAATTGTAATTACAGCTCTAATTACACCAGAAGTGGCCACAAGAGGCCTAAATTTGAAAGGTGTGGTTATTAACTAATTGATGCCAGCGTGGAATATCAAATGGTTGAAACTGTGTCAATTAACACCTCAAATAACAGCTGTGACATCAGGTGGTAATGGGCTTGAGGATAGACGCCAACACCAGATAATTGAATTCTGCACTGAGATCGTGGACGCATTATACCATTCTCGGCTTGGGATGTAGAGGGAAAGGGAAGAGACTCAAATTTTTTATAGTCCCTGTGATGTCAACCTTTCTCAAAACGCTTCACAGCGATCACCACCTGGTAATGAAATTTCAGGTGGTCTTAGCCCCTGAGTCCACATTGTGTTAAAATTGAAGGAAGCGCAGAATTGTGCAAAATAATGCTGAGTCGTGCTCCATCACTGTCAAGTGCTCTGGGATGCTATCCTGCCTGAAGGGCGCTGTATGAATGAAAATTGTTGTTGATAATCCTTTTGTTTGACACAGCCCATTGACGTGGGGAGGACATCTCAAAGCACTTCACAACAACAACAACAACAACATACAAAGGATGTACTATGAAGTGGAGTCACTTGGGTTATACCAAGCGCTCTGGGATGATACCCGTCATGTAGAGCGCTACAAAAATACACGTTGTTGATGTTGCTTATTGCCTTAATTCCGGTTGCGGCAAATTAAGACTCAGTTGAACAATGACAACTTGTCTTTATACAGCGACATTCACACGGGTGATGTCTCGGAGCACTTAAGAATGATATCGTTTGACATTGGGACCTAGAGAGCACAGAGGTGACCATAGGCACTGTGGAAGAGGGAAGTCTTCAGGTACGATCTGAAGTCGAGTAAAGTGGGGACAAGGCAGAGGGAATGTGGCAGGGTGTTCCACAGGGTGACTGCAAGGAGACCTGCGGATGGTGGAACGGAGGGTCAAAGGATGTGCCGAAGGTTAAGTGGGTATTGACGGTTGAGAGCATCACAGGTGGGGAAGCAATAACCTGAACACAGCTTGATACAGGCCTGAGACAGTCAAACACAAACAACTCGAGGGCTCCGTGCATCCACATCAATAAATACGCCTGCATTCTGATTCTCCCACTGTTCCCAAGAGCATGCATCTTAAATACTAATTCATTCTAGTTATTCATTTTTAATCTCCTTTCCCACAAGTTTAGATTTCAGGTGGAGGAAATAAAAGGAGACACGATTAAGACACAAAACCTTTCAGCTGGCCTCAGCGTTCTCAATGCATTACTCTTTTTATCCCTCTCCCCCTCTCCTCTAGAAAATGGGGTTAAATATGGGGTGAAATTAATAATTGGCAAGTCTCAGTCCTGTAACATAGTAACAGTGGGATTACAGGGCTGTCAGACATCTTAAAGGGGTGAGTTTGTGGGTTCAGCTCTGAGTATCAGTGATACACGGCCAGTAACTCCTTTGACTTCAGACCAGGATCTAGTTTGTGAAGAGAAAAACTACATATTATAATAACTACATATTATATAATATAATAATAACAATCCTTGCATTTCATATACAGTACACGTAGCACCTAACAGATCATGTCATGTCTGTATTTTGTAGGGGAACACGGCAACACTCCACTGGGGTGCCAATATGGACTGTGACCTCTGACACAGCAATTCTATATTGCTCATGAGTTTCACTGAGAGGATTGTGCAGTTAAAAGAATCAAAAGTAAGCTGCAAAGTTTTGCTGAATGCAAAATAAATCAATTAAGTGGAAATGATTTCAGGTTGCATCTGTGTGTCTGTATGTATGTGTATGTGTGTCAAACACACACAAATGAAGCCTATCTTAAGTACCTTATTAAATCACTTTAACGTAAGAAGGCAGATAATACAGGTACACAATGCAATCGGGGGACAGAAACTTTCCTTTCCCCGGAGCTTTGTAGTTAGAGAAAGGAATCTCATTATGTGGATTATCAGCAGCCAGGCACAGTTGGGATGCAATGTTGCTTATATTTTTCCACATCAAACCTGCCAGTGGGAGGGGATTTCTGGTAACATGAGAGATTGTTCTTAATCTACGGACTACATTTTGTGCAGGAAGAAATAAGGACAGGATCAAAAGGTTCTTATTAACTGTAAGGAGGAGGCCAAGAGAAGTGGGAGAGCCTGGAAGGGAGAGACAGAGAGAGAGAAGTGAATAAATATGTCTGGCAAACTATGAATTTTAATACTGAACAGGTTGGGTTTTCTCACACTAGGAACACATGATTTCTGTAGTGAAATCGGTAAGAAATGAGCAGCACACAACACATTAAAAAGTTTGTCATTCACTGTTCCCGGAACATCACTGTGCACACATTGTTTGCAGAGTTCACACACAAATATGCCGCCCTGCACTTAACAATCAATCCTGTGAACAACAAATTGCATCTATATAGCATCTTTCACATTGGGAAGACGTCCCAAGGTGCTGTGAAACACTTTGAGATGCTTCAACAATGTGATGTGGTGCTATATCAATTGCAAAGTTTATTATTATTATTATTATTATTATTATTGTTAGCTAATTGCACGAGATAAGCTTCTGGGCTCTTTATGAAACGAAGCTACAGATGGGCCTACTTCATATCCCCTGCCTTGCCTCCCCCACCATTGGCAGGAAGGCCTACAGCCTTTCTTGCGCACCCTCTGGAACACCTTCCCACAGTCCCTTCTCTTTGCCTCCTCTCTTGCCTCCTCTCTTGCCTCCTTCAAGACCTGTCACCCTCCTACCCTTACCCTCCCCACTAATGGAAAGACTAATTTTCTGGATTTTTCCTTAGAAAAACTTGGAATTAATTTTTTTTGGTAACATTCAATCTTTCATATAACTCAACCACAGATGTTGATCGTTCTGAGTTGTTTTGTGTTGTGCTTTAAGGCACTGTTCATCACTGCACTGGGAATTTCTGACTCTGCATAAAATCAATACCTAGGGAGACTTCGGGATACAAGGCTTTGTATTCACCTGGGGGAAGGGAATTGAAAGGCAACTCCTTTGCACATCAACGTCAGTATCGTGGAGCGTTTTCAAGGCTCTTCAGCACTGTAAAGAACAAAGCATACGCGGCAGGAAGCTTGAGACGAGAAGACAAAGGCACTGCGCACTGACAGAACAAAGGGCTAACACATCGCCATTCATTTTCACAGTGCAAGGCACCATCTCGGTTTAATTAGTGCAGCCAGAAAAAAGTTTTATGGCATTCAAAATTAAGAGATAAAAACTTGGGTCTGACAGCTGTAGGGAGATGCAGATACCTGGTTCCTCATGCAGCGAGCAGACTGGAAGTGAAAACATGAGGGCTTTTGGTTTACATAGACAAGGGCAAAGCAGCAAAGATCTCTTTGATTCCCATTCAAAGACAATGCACTTCAGCCCAGGCACTGCTGATCAACAGGATCCCAAGTTGCGAAAAACAAGGATTAAAGAATAATAATAATAATTTTTGCAGTTGATATAGCGCCTCATTACTCCGCTTGACAGCAGCTTTCCTTAAAACACTTTAAGCCGTTTGTCACAACATACATTATATCAAATGCAAGGATTTTTGTGTGTTGCAGTAGCTCGGCGTAAACCACAGACTGTGCTCAGATATTCATTAACCGACAAGAGAATTCTACAAGTAAGTTAGAAGTACAGAACTGTGATAGAAGACAGATCAGAAACCTGTTAGACATCCACAGGAATAACAGGGATGATCCAACTAGTTTAAAGGACAATTGCTTCACTTGTGTGATGTGCATAGGAGGTTCACTGGGACGATAACAGAGATGAGGGGTTTTACTTATGAGTAGAGTCTAGAGGAACTGGAACTGTTCTGTGAAATAGAAAAGCCTCAGAGAAGACCCAATTGAGGTTTTTAAAATGATGAGAGTTTTTTTATAAATGTAAAGTGGGAGAAATGATTTCCGTTGAGCTATAATTTGGAAGGCGTAGATATAAGGTAATTTAAAGGCAGCTGCCAACATAGCTAAATTGATGACAATCTCACCTCCGAGTTAGAATGTTGTAGGTTCAAACCTCACTTCATGTTTTTGAACCCACAAATATTAGGTTGACGCTCCATTGTTGGAGGTGTTGTCCTTTGGATGTTACGTTCCATCGAGGACCCATCTGCCCGCTCAGCTGAATGTGAAAGAACCCATGATACTATATATATATATATACTATATATGTTTGGAGTCCTGTAGCTCATGGTTAGAGCACTCGCCTTGCAAGCAAGAGACTTGGGTTCATTTTTTAAATTCCAAACGCCTAATAAGAATCCCTCACAAAAAAAAGTGATCGGTTAAATGCACGGCTGTTTGTGGGACACTCATTTGTGCAATCGACTGCAGCGTTTTGCCCACATATGTATAGTTAATTCACTTTACAGTATATCCCGTGAAGTACTTTTTGATGTCTAGAAGACGTGAAAAGCGCTATATCAAATGCAAGGATTATTATTATTCTTAGCATTACTCTGGGTATTGTTCTGGGTTTGTTTTTTCCAGTCTGATGCGGTAAGAGTTCACAAAGGTTGTGATAATAAATTGCCTTGTCTTGTTCCTTGCTTTTTATAACCTTGGCATTATGCTCAGACACGCCCTGATCCTCAAGGAGGATACAGCAGGAACTGCAGGAGTCCTGCCATTCCCACATCTCTGATGTTCGCCCCAGGCTTGGCAGCACACAGCCCATTGTTTCCTGTGACGCATTGTTTATTCATAGCTGATAAATTGTGAGCTTTCTGCCAAAACAAACCTACTTCTTTTACGCACTTAAAATACTCTGGTGATCTGTTTTCACTCCCTGACCTTGCCGTTTTCTCGGATAAACCACTGGCCTGATATTCAGCCTAGTCTTAGCCTGAAAGACACTTTTGTCCTCAGCTAGAAGATGAATTGTGGAAAATTCCTAAATTCAGTCTTAATTTGAAAGCTCTTTATTTCAATGTTTTTAAAGTAGTTACCAACTTGCGAATTAACAACTGGGTTTAAAACATTTTCACAATACTGTGCTACACAATCTCAATTCGTAAGACAAAATGGTCTTACAACAACAACAACAAACCCTTAGAGTCAGGTTTACTGCTGTGCACAATTGGCTGTGTTTGACCCACAAAATACAATTCAGTTTACAATATATGCTGTGAAGTGCTTTGAGATGTCTCAATGGTGTGATAAGGTGCTGTATCAAATGCCAGGATTATTATAATGTTGTTTCTGATGGATGTCTTGGGGTATTTGCGGAGGAGCACAGCTACACACGGTAGGTATTGGATTAATTCCAAGCACAACCGTTCATTGACTGTATTGCAATTTTTTTTCCCCCCCCAGTGCCTACTGTTAGAGTTATCCATGTGCAGGGAATCCCATTTCCACGGTGGATTTAACTTGACATCTTATCTTACTCTCCCCAAATTAAATAATGAAAGATGCTAGCCGTGCTGAGCAGTCGCGCTGTGCCAATTACCAGCATGGCTGTAACAGCATCTCTGGGCAATGCGGTTTGCCTGCCTTAGAACAAATCTGCAATCCATTCTCAAATGGAATTATTGTGATTCTAGCATTTGCTACAGCACCTTTCATGTCAGGAGGCCCACTGTTTCAAAATGCTTTGCAGGATTTACTGCTAATTTCATAATAATAATCCTTGCATTTGATATAACCCCATCACGCGTCGTCAAAGCTCCTGAAACAGCTTTGCATCATAAGCTGTAAATAATAATAATAATAATCCTTGCATTTGATACAGCGCTTTTCAAGTCTTCTAGATGTCTCAAAGTGCTTCACAGAATATGCTGTAAAGTGAATTGACTGTATGTTTGTGGGCGGCAGCCAATTGCGCATGGCAATGTCCCACAAACAGTTATGGATTGAAATGACTAATTTTATTATTGTTTGTTTTTTTGGAGGGATTATTATTAGGCATATGGAGTAAGGAAACTTGCCCAGGGTTCGCCCTGACCTCCTGTATCCGAACACAGATCTCACGCTTGTAAGGCGAGTGCTCTAACCACTGAACGACAGTGACTGCACACAAGGATTTCTGTGGTTAGAGCAGCCGCCTCGCAAGTGCGAAACCTGGTTTCTATCCCTGTCAGGGAGAAATGTTGGATAAGTTTCCTTACTCTAAAAGAGATAATAATCCCTCAAAAAAAATTGGTCACTCCTACACTGTTTATGTAGGACACTGCTGTGCCAAATTGGCTGCTGTGTTTCGCCCACCAATATACAGTCAATTCACTTTACAGTATATTCTGTGAAGCACTTTGAGATGTCTAGAAAAAGCGAAAAGTATTACAGTAGATCAAATGCAAGTTTGAGCATTATTAGTATTATTATTATTGCAAACATGGCCAAACGTTTGCATACAACAATGTCCACCTCAACAGGCAAACAATGTGATTTAACATCTCATCCTAGCTCTGCACTGAGGTGGCAGTCTAGTGTGGGTCTTGAACCCACAACCTTCGAACTCAGAGGCAAGATTAAATTGTTAACAACCAAATAAAGTTGAGGCATTGTGTATGTGGATGCATATGAAGAACAGAGAGGTATGTGACACAGTGAGAGAAACAGAGAGGTGGGTGCAAGAGAGACACTGTACGGCCCTAGATATGACAGTAATGCAAATAAGAAAACAATAAATTGCATTCATGTCGGAAAGATGTTCTGGAACACAAGACAGCCAACGGTTTGTGCCCAAGCTGGGGGTGGAGTCAAGAGGTGGGGAGGGCATTGAGATACAACAACAACAACAAATTACACTTATGGAGCGCCTTTCACGTCGGGAGGACATCCCAAGGCGCTGAAATGAGATGGTAGTAGAAGATGACCCAGTCGAAGCGGAAGGTCTTGAGACGGGCTTTGAAGGAGGCAAGGGAGAGGTAAGGCGGAGGGGCTCCGGGATAGAGTTCCAGAGAATGGGTGCAGAAAGGCTAAAGACCCAGTTTCTGATGGTGGAGTGGGTAGGAGGGTGACATGGATTATCAGTACTTGCTGAGCGGAGGGAGCAGCCAGGTTGAGTTTGGATTTTAGGAGGTCAGAGGGTCATAAACAGTGGTAGAGGATGAACAGTGGAGGTACAGAAGCTTCCAGTAATTTATTTGGGAAGGAACTTCATAAGAAAATGATTATTCTATAAGTAACAGAGTCAGTATGCCTTACTGTGCACAGTAAGCACTTTAATATAAACTGCCGCTGGGCTCATTATACTGTGTGAATTTACAGCAAAGATTTGATCAGTGGCATCCACTCAGGCACAAGTTAGTTAAAATATATTTCTTTCCCTTTTGCTTTCCATTAATAAAGTGCAAATGTGGATTCTGCAGTGACTCAAGATCCTGAATAATACATAAGATTAAAACACAACCAATAGGTTTGTAATGAAAACCTGAATATGCACATTGCCACCAGTAACTCTTCACCATGTTCTGAGCGGCTGCAGAATACGTACTGACAATTCCTGTTCAGCTCCCTTCCGCGCTCAAGGTAAAAACTCGACCCATATTTATTCTACAACCACCCCCTCTCTGCCTCTTTCGTCAACCAAGACCGGAGTCCTGGCCAATCATCCCCTCAGGTGAATTGTTTATTCGCTCCATGGCTGTTTGTGAGACATTGCTGTGCGTAAATTGACTGCCATTTTCATCCACAAAATACAACAACAACAACAAATTACACTTATAGAGCGCCTTTCACGTCGGGAGGACGTCCCAAGGTGCTGCACAGGAGGCGTGTGACCCGAGCTGGGAGGGGAGTGTTTGAGAAGGGGTGAGACGCGAAGGGGAGGTCGAAAAATTCGGGGTGGAACAAAAGGCACGGTCGAAGAGGAAAGTCTTCAAACCGGCATTGAAAGAGGAAAGGGAAGAAACGAGACGGAGGGATTGGGGGATGGTATTCCATAGGGTGGGAGCGGAGAAACTGAAGGCCCGGCCTCCGATGGTGGGGCGGTTCGGGCGGGGGGCTTGGAGCAGGCCAAGTCCTGTTGAACGGAGGGTCCGGGTGGGCGTGTAGGGGGAAAGTAGATTGGTTAAATAGGGCGGGGCAAGGCCGTGTAAGGCCTTGAGGGTGAGGACGAGGATCTTGAACTCGATCCTCTGGAGAATGGGGAGCCAGTGGAGACGGGCGAAGGTGGGGGTTATATGGTCGCGGAGGCGGGTGCGGGATAATACATGGGCTGCAGAGTTTTGGATGACCTGCAGCCTGTGAATGGAGGAACTGGGGAGGCCGACGAGGAGAGAGTTTCCATAGTCCAGCCTCGAGGTGATGTACGCGTGCACGAGTGTTTTGGCAGCGCGGGGGGTAAAATAGTTGCGGAGCCTGGCAATGTTGCGCAGGTGGAAATAAGCGGTGCCGGTCAAGGCATGGATGTGGGGGAGGAAGGAGAGTTTTTGATCGAACATAATGCCGAGGTTCCTGATTGGCTTTGTGAGGTGGAGAGTGCAGCCTTGGATGTTGAGGCTGGCAGCGCCCGATGTGCGAAGGCGCTGGCTTGAGCCGATCAGGAGGGCCTCGGTCTTACTCATGTTCAATTGCAGGAAGTTGTCCCTCGTCCAGGACTCAATGTCGGACAGACATGCTGTCAGAACATTGATGGTCTGGGTTTGAGGGATGAGGCAGAAAGGTACAGCTGGGTGTCGTCCGCATACATGTGGAAATTTACCCCATGTTTGCGGATGACATCGCCCAGAGGGAACGTGTAAAGGGTGAAAAGGACTTAACCACTTAACAGTAGAACAACGATCTATGAAGAGCTTTTCCATCCCCAATCTTTGGTCCAACAAACAGCCATGGAGTGAATTGGGGGATTGTTGGCCAGGACACCAGGGGAGAGAAACTTCCTTTTCTTTTTGAATAATGCTTTAACATTCACCTGAACAAGCAGACGGATCTCAATGTAATGTCTCATCTGAAGAAATCCGCCTCCGACGATATAACCCCCACTCCCCCCACCCACCCAGCACTGCATTACAGCGTCAGCTTAGATGATGTGATTCCAATCCCATCACAGGGCTTGAACCCACAACCTTCTGACTCAGAGGTGATAGTTACCATTGAGCCAGGCTGACACACGGAGAGCGATCAGGGAACAAATGGACTGAGGAAAATGAATAAAATTGCTGAATATTACACCAGCTTTATTCCTGCTCTCCACTGGAATTATGTGCTGAGAGTATTGTTGGGTTAAAATGTGACTGGGGCGATTATTGAAAACAAAATTGCCCTCGGCTTTATTTTTCGGTACAACACACGAGCTGCAGGGAGAGCTATTGTCAATTTCAGGCTCCCGGCAAGGTTAGTGGTTTGTGTAAACCAAGACTCTGCTGGATTAGGTGTGTAACAAGCGAAGAAAAAGTAATTATTGCCATGACTCATAAACAATTCTGTTCCAAGAGGAAGGTCAATGGACAAGGTCGGCACATTCTACACAGGGCATGTGAGAACTCAATCCCATTATCGTCACTTACATTACAGGCGGTTGATACGTTAGAGAGCTGCTGTATTTTGGAGAGTCTCAATGGTTAACATTAGAAACAGGCTGGCTCAGTTGGTAGCACTCATCCCATGGAGCCAGAAGGTTGTGGGTTGAAGCTTCACATCAGGACTTTGAGTTCATAGTCGAGGCTGACATGGGCATTGTCGGAGATGTTGCTCTTCAAATGTTAAACTGTCTGCCTAGTCAGGTGAACATCCAATGGCACTATTTGAACAGAGAAGTGAGTTTCTCCAGTTGTTCTGGCCACCAATTTGCTAAAATAGATCAAGTTGGTCACTCACTCCATGGCTGTTTATCAGACATTGCTGTGTACAAATTAGCTGTCGTGTATAGCCATAAAATAAACAGTGACTACATAATAATCATGTGAAGCGATTTGAGACATTTTGATGATATGATAAGGTGTTGTATTGAATGCAAGGATTATTATTAGTGATAATAATATTATTATTAATAATAACCTTATTATTCATAAGAAGAAGAATAGCAAGCTTTACAAAAGCCAGATTGAATACAAGCTGATGTGGTTCAGGCAAATTAGGTAGAGATGTGCAGAAGAAGGCTACGGAGAAAGAGCAGCAAATTGGGATTACGAGGAGCAAACACTGGCATGAACAAAATTGACTCATTTTGTGGTTCAGATCTCTGGGGCTCTGTGGAAATTATTGTGAATAGCATGAGACACTAAGCATGAAGCCCAAGTCTGATAATACAAGGATTAACCCTCAGCGTGTTGCTTTGACGTGACAAATTATAATTTGAAATAAATAAATGAATAAAAATAATTTAGTCACTCCATGACTGTTTGTGGGGCACTGCTATGGACAATTGGCTGCTGTGTTTTGGCCACAAAATACAGGCAATTCACTTTACAGTATATTCCTTGAAGCTCTTTGAATTGTCTCAATGATGTGATAAGGCACTACATAAAATGCAAGGATTATTATTATTGTAGATTATGTGCATGATTCTTTAACCCTACCTGGTTAGATTACTAGATGGGACCATCTGGGTATTCTCAGTGATGGTGAACTGCAAAATAATTCATTACTGTATGAAGTACTGTACATGTTGATGAAGACGTTAATGTTAATGGCCAGAATGTATGGCAAACAAATAACAAGGATTCTCACTCATCCAAAACAGCTTTATATTTATGTAGCACCTTTCACATTGGAAGGATATTCCAAACCACTTAACAGTGCTGGCCAAGCTGGGGGTGGGAGCCGGGAAGAATGGGGAAGAATAAAATGACCGAAAATACGGACACTGCAATGGTCTTGCAAAGCATGGTGAGAGATAGAGTGAGAGCTGCAGAGCATTGGGTGACCTGCAGTTTGTGGAGGGTTGGGTTGAGAAAAGTAATTGCAATATCTGACTCAGATTGTGGATGAGGGTTTTGGGACAGGATTGATCAAGTGGCTGAGATAGAGTGGGTAGGCAAGGACAAGCTCCTACTGAGAGAGAGCCTTAACGGAGACTGAAAGGCTTGGAAAAAACTTGGTTCCAAGACTGCACACTACAAGATGTATACTGCTGTCAAGAATACAGTAATCCTAAACATATTCTACTTGTTCGGATTCCACATTTACCGGGATTACAGTACAACACAATTTACATTTATATAGCACCTTTCACATCTGGAGAACATCTGAAAGCTATGCTAAGATCTCAGGGGAGAGACGATTTCAAAACACCGCTGTTTAGCGGCAAGGCAGATTTGATCCAATGTTAACGGCTGAGGAGCTCAATTATAGCTGTTAAACAGAATAAACAAGATCGATTCAATGCAAAAAGGCCTTGTTATCAGTATTCAGCAGTTTTGAACATGTGGTCAAAGTGGGAGGTCTTGAAACAGCCCTTGAATGAGGTGAAGGAGTCAGCGATCAGGGGTGGAGTTTCAGAATATGGGAGAGGGGATTTCAAAATGCATTTTAATATCATTCCTTAAATAAGCATCGGAGCTTGTGTAGGAGCAAGGCAGCTTTGATCTAATGTTAAATGTTGAAGAGCTCATTTATGGCTTGCAACCAAAATAAACAAGATTGATTCCATGCAAAATGGCCTTGTTATCAGTATTCAGTGGTTTCTCTGGCTCTGGGGTAAAGGAAATCAATGTGGAGGGTGCAGTTTGTATGCTAACCTACAGTGGTTTTCCAAATTCAAATCCAATAAATGGATCTAGTTTTTATTCAGATGGAGATGAAGAGGTCACAGAGCATTTTCGTTAAACATCCAAAACAGACAGAGAGCAGACAACTCTTAAAACATCTTGAGAGTAACATACATTGTCTTAAGGTCAGTGATATAAGCAGCTTCATTGCTGAAATTCCTTCCTATTCAAGTTGCTGAAGACTGAGTAAGATTTCAAATTGGTTATTGATCTCCCCTCAGAAAGGTGAACTCAGCAAGTGCTTTTTATAAAAAAAATGCTTAAAATAGTCCAACAATGTGCAACGGAAACAGAAAGAATGTCTTGTGCCACTAAGTGGGAATCAATACTGGGCGACAATTTGTAACTTGGCACAAGGCAACAAAGTGTGACTGAACATAAGAACATCGGAACATAAAATTTAGTAGATGAAAGAAGACCAAGATCCATCTAACCATACACATACTGGTAGTTACATGTACACATCATGTCCCAAACTATACACAGTACTGCATTCCAAGATATTATTTCCTAAAATAAATCTATCTAATTTGCTTTTGAAAGAATCAATATTTTCTGCTTCAACCATCTGTCTACGGAGCCTGTTCCATACATTTTCTGCTGACAAGATGGTTTTGTGGACTGGACACTAGTAAAAGCTCCAGATTACAACCAGTTTAGGGTACAGGATCTCTTGGCCCCACCATTAGCGACCAAGCTCTCTGCAATTCTGTCCCAAAATTGCTGCCCCCTCATGTCCTCTCTGCTTTAAAACTACCTGAAAGCATGCTCTTTGACCACACTAACTAATAAATAAATAATAATAATTCTTGTATTGGTGTAGTGCATTTCAAGTCATCAAGATAATCATAATCCTTGCAGTTTGGTACAGCACCGTATCATACTGTTGATATGTCTCAAACTGCTTCACATAATACACTGTAAAATGCAGTGTCTTGGAATGTCCTCCAGATGTGAATGGTACTATACAAATGTAATTTGTTATTGTTTTATATTTGAATGTGACAGCCAATTTGTGCACAGCAATATGCCACAAAAATCTTTTATTTGGGGCAAGAACAAATTGCTCGGAACACTCAGCAGATCAGGCAGCATTTATGGAGAAAGGAAAAGCGAGTGAACATTTCAGGGCCACGACCCTTTGTCAAAACTGGGGTTTGTTGGGAGGAAGAGGCTTTTAAGGATTAACAGAGGGGGAGAGGTATGGCAAGGCAGACAAATGAGAAAATAGGGTAGGGGGCAAGAAATGATGGGTTAAAGAGGTGTTAATATTGTGAAAGAAAAGGGGGAATTTTATTTGGGAAATTGTTTGTCAGGACAACAAACAAACAAACAACAAAACTTACATTTATATAGCGCCTTTCACGTCGAGAGGACATCCCAAGGCGCTGTACAGTCAGGTAGGACAAGAGCAGGGTGGGAAGGATCAGGGCAGGATGAAGAATAGTAGGAAAAGTAACTGTATTAGTGGGCGAAACGCGGCAGCCAAATTGCGCACAGCAGTGTCCCACAATAAGTCACGGAAGTGGGACTAGGGGCAAAAGGGGGTAAAGAAGCAAAAGGGGAGGGGTCGAGGCAGGGGAAAGAAAAGCAGGAAAGTCGACTGTATATTTGTGGGCGGAACGCGGCAGCCAAATTGCGCACAGCAGTGTCCCCACAAACAATCGCGAAAATGGGGCCAGGGGAGAAAGGGGGAAAAGAGGGTAAGGGGGGAGAGGGAGGGAAAGGTGGGATGGGTTAGGGTTAGGGAGGAAGAGGGGGGAGAAAGGGGGGCAAGGAAGAGAGGGAGGGAAAGATGGGTGGGGGCAAGATCAGGAAGAGGGAAGAGGGAGGGAAGGGGAAAAGGGAGGAGAGAAAGTGGGGAAAGGGAGTGAGGGAAGAAGAAGATGGTGGCAGGGGTGGGGGGAAATCAAACAACAATAATAAACAACAAAAGCAATAATATTAACAACAAAAACAGCAACAAACAATAACCAACAATCGTCCAACAATCGTCCAGCAACCATTCCCTGTCCTCGCCGCCCGCCCGGACGATCCCTGAGATGGCGGGAAAAAAAGGGTGCGGAAAAAAGGGCCCAGTGTGGTGTCAGGCCCCAAAACCCACCGGCTCCTCAGTCGATGAACCTGGGGACTCGGTGATGGCCCTGGCACCTCGGACATGGTGTGTCTGGCCGGCTCGCACAGCAGCAGCAGCAGCAGCCCGATCGCCGTCTGGATCTCCCGCGACGAGATGATACGTCGCTTGCAGCACCTGGGCGCTCTCTCCCTCGCGGAAGACGTGCGCCACCCGCTGCCTGAGGAAAGTGCCGAGGTCGCGGCCTTCCAAGGTCCTGTCGAGGGGCCACTCTTCGCACAGCCGGAGGAAGCGCCGACAGCGAGTGGCCGCCATTCCCTCCGTGATACTCCCCGTCGTCCAAAAAGATGGTATTCGTTGGCCGACTGCCCATAGAGGAAGAACCGGCAGCGATGGAAGCCGGCTCTAGCTGGTGGGCTGAGCGGTGCACAGCGTGAAAACTCTGTCCCCGCGATCGTTCCAGCCCGAAGATCTCTAGCCTCGGGAGCGGGTGGTCCGTGTGAAAAAATATCACTATATATCTAATATCACTATTAGATAAAATATTAGATTAAATAGATGATATAAAATATCATCTATCGCCAGGCGAGGTGGAGAGAGTGCAGGATAGCACCTGCACTCTCTCCACCTCGCGGTCAACAGTGAGACAATGAGAAACTCCCTTCTCTGTCTCAAAGGGTGTCTCAAAGCGCTTCATAGAATATAATGGAGAAATGGAATGGCTGTGTTGTTGGTGAACAAGGCAACCAATTGTACACAGCAATGTATCACAAACAGCCTTGAAATTACTGACCATTTGGTGATTGTTGGCTTGTACACCAGGAGAAACTCACTTCTCCCCTGTTCCCCTTCACATTTCCCACCTTGGAAAAGCACTTTGAGAAGTTATCCTGTGTGATGGCATTACATATATTCTAGTTGTTCTCCAACACATGAAATGGGATCCACAAAAGCTTTGAGAAAGCATCAAGACTGCATACAAAGACAACTAGACTAATGCAGATTGATATGAGTGTTGCTGTCCCTACAATTTCCAACACACTTTAGAGGACAAGATTTGTAGAGTTGCAGTTACAATTGGCTAACCTGTTACTAAAAGACATATCTAGTTATCGAAGACTGGAGCTGCTCGGCACAGCTCAAGTAGCACCTAAAGGTCAGGTCTAGATGGAGAGCTGTCATAATAATATAATAGTCCTTGTATTTGCTACAGCGCGTTATCACGTAGTTGAGATGGCAAAGTATTTCACAGAATATACTGTAAGTAAATTGACTATATATTGTGTGGGTAAGCATGGGAGCCAATTGCACACAGTAGTGTCACACAAACAGTCATGGATTGAGTGACCTATCTTTTTTGAAGGAATTATTTCCCCTGGAAAGCGATCTGCCAACCGACTAATAATTGGATTCTTATTTATTTATGGGTAAACAGAGGCGTGTAGAGCAAGGAAACATGCCATAGATTTCACCCCAATTGGGAATCAAATCTGTGTCCTCTCGTTTGCAAGGTGAGTGCTCTAACCAATACGTTACAGGACACCATATGGTCATAGAGAAAGGATGAGGGATACTCTAAGCTCAAAAGTAATTGTTTGGACCTCCCTTAGAGGCAATGCACTCTTTTGTGTGTTGTGCAGCAATTGATACAGAACTACTGTATGGGCTGTGTTTGAAACTCAACCTGGAGATTGATGTCAGGTCAAAACTGTACAGTTGTCAACTCTAATCAAGGGCTAATATGGCGCAATTGGACATGGGTAAATAAAGTCTAATATCTAAACTTCATGACCTGGCATCTCCCCCCCTCTCTAACCTGCTTACACCCCACTCCATTACCAGCAACTTTGTTCAGCTGGCTCCAACCTCCTTCACATCCCTCATCCCCTCCATTCCACCACTGATGGCTTTGCTATCAGCCACAACATCCCAAATCTATGGAACTCTTTTTCTCAATCACTCAATCTCAATCATTGTGTTTCCTCCTTTCCCATCTTCACCTGAAGACATTCCTGTTTGACTGTGCCTACAGTCACCTCCCCTCCTTCCCTGGCTTTGCATCAAGCTTTGCCATTGTTAAGTGCTCCGAGAGGCTGCCCTTTGCTGTATGAATGCAATCTGTTATTGTAGACAGCATCACCCTTTGACTATAATACATACAACATCTAGTGGGTGGCATCTCAGTGGGATTTCTTTGTGCACCAGTTTGAAATAAAATGGATTTTTGAAAGATTCATACTCCAGAGAAAATCTCATTGTGGCGACCTGAGGGGAGTCCACAATTAGCAACAATCTCATCAACCCTGTTAGATTAAAAGCATTTTTTTTAAAAACTTTTCTCTCTGTTTGTTCAACGCCATATTAATACAGGAGTGAAATATTAAATCTTAAAAATGTCTCAACTGTGTTATAGTTCAAATACAGTTTTCAATTTCCTTTACACGTTGTGGGTCTTCTGGGATTTCACAGCACAGCCACCAGGAAGCAGACTTAAAAAAGCAATTATTGAGGAATTGATTTCGTTGTGTGCTAACAATGAGCGTCAACAGTGCTTCATGGCAGCGCCCTCTCGACAAGAATTTTTAGAATTTCCAGGAATGGAAATAAGATACAGAGGAAAAGAGAGAAATAATCAAATTAGGAATATCAATCTAGAATACATCTGTCTGTTTGTGTTACAAGACGCAGTCTGACTCTACTGGAGATAGAAGAGGGGTAAAGAGAGAGAGAAAGAGATCTCTCCTTCACCACCTCTTCATCACTTCCACCTTGCTCTCCTTTACTCCCTCTTGTCTCTCCTCTGCCTCTCTCTCCATCTTCCCCTTTAATCCTCCATCTTTCTCCCCACCTATCCCTTCTCCTCCATCTCTTTCCTTACCTCCTCCTCTGCCTTCTCTGGAATATTTACTTCATCATATCCATTTAACATTCTTAGTGGTATATGTTTCCAGCAACTCTGCAGGGTACATCACCAAGGTAACTAACCTATGCTGTTCCAAAGAGCCTTGTATATATCACCTTGATGTTACAGATACAATGATGCAAATTATAAACCAGAAGAAAACACGTGGACATCACAGGACATTTCTAAGACAAGGAATCAGGATAATAATAATAATCATTGCATTTAACATAGCGCCTTAACATGTCATTGAGACGTGTCTAAATGCAATGGAATATAAAGTGCTTAAACAGGATATAAAGTGAATTGTATATCTTGTGGGCAAAGCACAATTATGCACAGCAGTGTCCCACAAACAGTCGTAGATTGAGTGAACAAATTATTATTTTATTTATTGAATGGATTCTGATGGAGCCATAGGTATTTTTGGCCCATCGTGTCTGTACTACTCCTTGAAAAAGCCACCCATTCAGTCCCTTTTACTCCCCCTGCTCTATCTTATAGTGGAGTCCTGTAGCTCAGTGGTTAGAGCATTCGCCTTACAAGCAAGAGACCTGGGTTCAGTTCCAGGCAGAACGAAACCTTCAGCAAGTTTCCTTACTCCACAGGCCTAATAATAATCTCCCCCAAAACAATAATAATTTGGTCACTTCAATCCATGACTGTTTGTGGGACACTGCTATGCGCAAATGGTTGCTGCATTTTTCCCAAATATATAAGGGCAATTCACTTTACAGTGTATTCTGTGAAACGCTTTGAGACATCTAGAAGACGTGAAAAAGAGCTATACCAAATGCAAGGATAGTGTGAGTTTAAACTCCCAGCAGAGGTTGGAACAACCATCTGATTTTGAGACTACGAACTGAGCCAGGCACCTAGAACATAGTTTTGACCTCTTCCAACTGTTTGGCGGTAATAGATAATGGTAGCTCCAGGGACATTAATATGAAGGGGTAGTAGATACATTACATAATCCTTAGTCCTCAGTGTGACTCCAGCCTCCTTCATCCAAGAAAATATATTGGAGATCAAAATGACTTTAGTGTAACCACAGGACTCAAGACTCAAATGAAAATAAATGGAGAAACCATCTGGTTCCGATCTGTTATTTTATATAATTCAAGGTCTCAGTAGGAATGGAAGGTTGCCAGGTTTGAAATTAGGTTTCTGGATATATTCTTAAAACACAATCGTTTCATTACTGCCCGAACACATCCAATTGTCCGAATGCATTAAGGCATCACGCTCGCTGCCCAATCCAGCAAAGGGTAAAAGAAATTGGAAATCTCCACTTTCATGTTTCATGCATTAGAGACGCAATCTTTCACAATGAACATGGTGAAGACTCGGGGAAAGAAGTCGGACCTAAAAATAAAAGTCAGAGGGGGAAGACATTGGAGAACGTGCAGGAGTATGCTCACCTTGATTGTGCTGGTGGTAACTGGTTAAACTCCAGCAGGTAATGGTGGTGATAAAATCAATGGCTTTAGGCGTTAACATTATGCCCAAATTAGAACAATGGAGAGAAACTGGGAAGAATGAGAGTGAGAGAAGTATCATAGTCACCGCCAGGCTTTAGCTATTGACTGGTAAGTGCAAAGTTCCAGATCAGATTTGGGCTTATTAGACAAGCAAGGCATCAAATGCATTAAGTAACAGAAATGTTCTCACCATGGTATGAATAAAAGGAAAGGACACAAAGTGGCAAGGCGCACTGTGGATTGGAGTAACAAAATGCTGTAAATGCTGTACAGCAAATGACTGATCCAGCCAAGATTTGATTCCTGATATAGACTCAACACTGGCTCTCGGCTGCAAAATGATTAAAAGGCTGCTCCAGCTGCTCTTGAGCTATGAGTGAGCATTAACTGGTACTAATAGCCACACGCATTGCATCTTAGAGAACCTCTAGGGCCAAGGCACCTTCTGTGAGGTTATTAAAAAATATACCAAAGGTACACAGTGTAGGACAGCACCACGGCATACAAAATAAATCAAGAGGTGTTCTCCAGGGAACAGGAGAGCTTTTCGACCATGCTTTCGGTCACCTCCCCACTCCTTGGTGTCAGTGCTCCGAGACTGTACTCTGTGTAAAGGGTGCTGTATAAGTGCAAGTTGTCATTATCAGAATAGACTGGATAGTTTAGGCCTTTTTTTTCCCCAGGAGAAAGGACATCCACGACTGTTTGTGGGTCGCTGCTGTGCGCAATTGGCTGCCGTGTTTCGCCCAAAAATATACAGTATATTCTGTGAAGCGCTTTGAGATGTCGATAAGATGTGAAAAGCGCTATATCAAATGCAAGGATTATTATTATCTAAGAGTGGACCTAATAGAAGTGTTTATGAAAAGGTGAGCACAATATGAGACAGTGATTAGTGGATTTGAAAGGGAATTTAGGAGGAACATTTTCATGCAAAGAATAATAGAAATGTGGAACTTGCTGCCTGAAGTGATGGTTGAACCAGGTACTGTAGTTGAAATGCACTCAAAAGGAAGCTAGATATGCATATGAGAGAGAGGAGAAAAGAAGAGTAAGGGAATGAATAAGCAGTGGGTGAACAACAACAACAAAATTATACTTGTATAGTGCCTTTCATGTCAGGAGACTCCAGACAGTCGTTGTTTCATACTAATGTGAAGGATTAATACTGGCACGGACTGGTTGGCCTGAACAGACTGCTTCCATGCTGTACATTCTGTGTAGATCTACGCACTATAAAATTTAATGATTGTAATTTGTAGATGAACAGGTAGCAAATTTGCACACATCAGTATCACTCAAACCACCAAGAAGTGAATGACCGGTTTTATTTCGGGGATTGTTGGTCAGGATGCCAGACTTTGATCTCCTCCTTACGAACAGTGCTGCAGGATCTTTCACAGCTACCTGAACAGGCAGACTGTACAATAGGTTTCGGTTTGAAACACGCAAGGAGGCACGGGGGAGACAGAGGGCAATGGAGATGAACATGTCTGGCACTAAAATGTGAAAACAGATGAAGAAGAAAAAGGACACATGACACATGGTAATAAGCTCAGAGTGAAATTGTACATTCTTACAAAGGAGGATAATATAAACGAGAAAGATGCAGTTTCTGACAGTGAGCATAAAATGCCAACAACAGATGGTTGTTTGAAAGCCCTGGGCAATTATAGTAAACAAAATCAATAACATTTTGAGTGTGTTGCACGATACAGAGGACAGCAGAAAGCCAGCTAATGATCTGAGACGTGGCTAGATTCAAAACAACCTACTGTAATAAGATCATGGATGGATAAATAACATAAATACGGGAAAAGAGTGTGATTGCAGAGTTTCTTATCACAGCTTGGGGGAATAGGAGCCAACTTGACAGTGAGGTTTCCCAATAACAATTTGCCAAGAAGGAATGATCACTTTATAATATTTTCTACAGTATAACAGGGGTCAAATTTGAGTGAAAGTGTAGAGGGGGCGGGAGGTACTGGGGTGTGGTGGTGGTGGGGGAATGGTGAGGTGTTGGGGATGGGCTAGGGATGTGACCAGGCTTTTATTCATTGAGTGATGATCAGCAAAACCACCCAGAGCACAAATGACAGGAGGGATTAATGTCTCATCTGAAGGATGGAACCTCCAACGGAACAAGAACCTGCATTTACATAGCACCCAACAAATGGGGTAGCGTCTCAGAGCACTTAACATAAGCCGAGCTTGATGCCGAAACAACAGGTTTGACAATCCGCTGAGACCCATCTCACAGAGTAGAAATCTGGTGACTTTTGAGACGCAGCAGAGGCTTAAATTAAAAATTGTTTCCATCTGATCTAAAATGCTTTTAAAGTAGGTCTGTTATCATTGGGTTCTTTAAATGAAGATAATGCTTTTTGTCATTACTTCAATTTCTTTCAAGTCTCCCTTCCAGCATTAGAGATATTAAGAGTGATGTGCACAAAGCATGTGCTTTGAAGAAAATTAACAAAGTGGTTTTGTAAACGTGGGGGGGGGGTGGGGGGGGGGGGGGGGGGGGGGCGGGGGCGATTGCTGATGGTGGATGTTTAAAAGGGTAAGCATTTAGGGTCATCATAATTTTAACTCATAATCTAAGTTTACGCTTCAGTGCAGGCCAGGAAGGAACAGTGTTTTGTGAGGAAGTGTCGTCATTCGATTGAGATGCTAATCCTTCCCTCCCGCTCGCCTTCTTGCACATCTCAAAATCTACACCTTTCAACTGTGCTTTCCTTTCCTCACCACAGTCAGCGACGGGGAGTGCTTTGACAAGCCCTCCCAACCTAAAAAGCACTGTAGTATCTCAAAATAATTTTGATTGTACAGTATTCTAATCTGAAGTCACTCCTGCCCATTCAAGTGGATGTTATTTGAAAAGAGAAGGAAGGTTTCTCCCTGTGTCCTAGTCAGGAATTTGTCAAATTCTGAAATACAACGCTTTAACTTCAACTGTTTTGCGACATCCTCTCAACATGAAAGGCACCATGTACATGTAAATTGTATAGTATTGAAAAGTTGAAACCAAATGAAATATAATAACAATAATAATAATACTTGCGCACGATCTAGCGCAATATCACACCTTTGAGACATCTCAAAAGCATTTGTGCACAGAACATACAGTATATTTTAGTGTGCAAAATAATTAATATGCAATAATAATAAATACCTTGCATTTAATACTGTATTAAATTGTATCACATTGTTGAGACTTTTCACGGTGCTTCACCTGATTCATTATAAAGTGATGTAACCTTGTAGCAATTTGCCGATTTGTGCACACTCCAAAATATAATGTGAAAAGAGTAAATCTGGAGCTAACTGAAAAGTCTAGCCATGATGGTCCGCTTTGATGGTTAAGATATGCACTTTAGGTTGTTTCTATGACTAATATTTCATAAGAGAAACAGAAGCAGAAAGAAACCAGATGCAGCATCAATAAAAACAGTCCCATGAAACACACAAAGCCACAGCATTGCTCTGGAGACCACAGCCCTTATATACCCTTTGAAACATTGTAGGCTACCATTTCATTCAGGGAATACTATCTGTGCATATTTCTCCCTTGCGCATCAATAAATAGAACTCCAGAGCTAGAGCAATTTTGTGTATCTAACAAATAAGGCAACTTGTCACCATGGTTAGTGTATCCAAACCGGTCTGAGAGTTCCACATATATGTTTGCAACCTACACATGGAAATTTCTATGTGTCTGGGATAGAAAATGTAATCTCTTACTGGAGGGCCACTGCTTACTGAATTCCAGAAAGTATTGGATGCAATTTGGCAAGAACCAAGACTTGGGGACACCAAGAATGTGCATTGGGGTAACTGCTGGAATTTAACCAGCTAAACCACGTAGCTTGCAGTTGAGAGCATTGTTTGGAAAGCTTTCCCCACTGCTTGCCCAACTCAGTCTACCCTACGCATTAGGGCTTTGGCTTGCAGGGTTAATTGGAGCCTGGCTCAGTTGGGAACACATTGAGTCTGAAAGTTTGAGTTCAAGCCACACCTTAAGTTCACAGTTTAGGCTGATACTCTCGTGCGGTGCTGGGGAAGTGCTGATTGCGGAAACATTAAACCAAAGTCTCATCTTCCTGTCCAGACAGTCAAGATCCCATGGCACAATTCAAAAAGAGAAGGGAGTTTGTCCCGGTGTCTCAGCTCACAATCCTTTACTTCAATTGATCAACTTACTTCGTGGCTGTTTGTGAAACACTGGCTGCAGTGATTGCCTACAAATTGCACAGTCACTACACTTCACGGCAAATTCCTATGAATCACTTTCATGATAAAAACATTATATCGAATGCAAGGATTCTTATTAATATTCAACATCAGAAATATTGGATGTTTCATTCCAGCTCAGTTGGTACTTGGAATTGGCTGATACTCCAATGCAGTGCACAGACTGGCTGCTTTATCATTCACAAAACACAGTCAGTATATTCTGTGAAGCACTTTGAGAGGCCCTCCTGACATGAAAAGGCTCTGTATCAAATACAATGATTATTATATTAATATTTAAGGTTAGGGGTTTGAAACTCCAATAAAGCATGGATTACCAGAATTCCCTAGTCCCAATAAAAAGCAATACACTGAATGTTTTACAATGCATTCCCTTGGAAGGTGCTAGTCTGAAACTGGAGTGGTTACGAGTTGCCCTGATGTGACTTGTTAAGAGGCTCATGCATTACAAATGCGGTGTTGAATAATGCATGCAGCTTCACTTTTTAAAAGTAATGAGACACACAACAAGAATTATGGAGGGCTTCAGCTGAGACAGTTACGTTATCCCTCAATGAACACCTTTTTCTCTAGTAGAGAGAATGTGCCATGTGTCAGGCCCAGGGGAAAAGCACTTCAACACTTCAGTTCAGGCAATTATCAAGAAGTAAAGACATCTTTTTTTCTGTTTACTTTATAACTTAATTTGAAACAGAACATTTTCACTATTCTCCAGTGAAAAGATACAAGTGTTACAAGGCAATATAATAGCCCTTACATTCAATATATTGTCTAAACGTTTCTAAATGTTGTTCTGTAAAATGGAATAACTATTTTGTAGACGAACTTGGAGCATGTGTGTGCACACCAATGCCCCACAACCAGCCACTGAAGTGAATGACTAATTTTATGGGAGGGATCGTTGGCTAGGACACTAGAAGAAGCTCCTTTTGCTTTTCAAACAGTGTCACAGGATCTTTAAAGTCCATCGTAACAGGCAGATGAGACTTCGGTTGAATGACCCATATGAAGTAGTTGCCACACATGCACTGGAGTGTCAGCCTAGATTGTGAGCTCAAAGTTCTGACGTTGGGGCTTAACCTCTCTTTCTCTCTCACTGTCTCTCTCTCTCTTTCAAATTGACCCCTTTGCTGCCGATAACAGTTACGCCAGCATATTTACAACAGATAAGGCGGGAGAGGACCTGATGCTTATTAAGTAGTGACATTAACATCTGGCCCAGCACAGGAAACAAATGAACGAACCAAAGACTAGGCAACACTACAGAATGGGAATGTGTCCCTCGAGTGGCTGTCTCTATCTCAATACCGTATCTCCTCGGTAAAATGTAAATTCAGCTGCCTCCTTTCTCTCGAGCTTTGATTCATTTTTAGTATTCCGGCAACACCACAGTAAGTGAGAATCATTTTCAATAGGTGATGGTCCTCCACTAGAGAAAGGATATATTGCCCAATGTGGGGAGATGGCCAGCAATCCCGTGTCATCTTATTCTGGTGTTAGGCTAGAAGCAGCTCAGAGGAGAGCGCCAAAGATAGTCTCCAGCAAAACAGGGATCAGCTAAGGAATGTTTCACCTACAAAATATACAGTCAATTCACTTCACAGTATATTCTGTGTTGCGCTTTTATAAGGCGCTATATCAAATGCAAGATTATTAATGTTTAGATAAGATGGTCTTAAAGAACAACAACAATGTGCCGCATGAGAATTAGGAAGGTAGAGGCTCATGGCGTTAAAGGTATTGTGGCAGCATGGATCCACAACTGGCTGTGAGACAGAAAGCAGAGAGTTGTGGTGAGCGGCCGTTTTTCAGACTGGAGGGAAGTGTGTAGCGGCATCCTCCAGGATCGGTTTTGGGACCACTGCTCTTTTTAATATACATTAATGATCTGGACTTTGGTGTAGGGAGCACAGTTTCCAAGTTTGCAGATGATCCTAAGTTAGGAAGAATAGTAAATAGTGAGGAGGATAGTAACCATCTGCAAGAAGATATAGATAAAATGGTAAAGTGGGCAGACACATGGCAGATGAAGATTAATGCAGAGAAGTGTGAGGTGATACTTTTTGGGAGCAGAAATGAGGGGAGGCAATATAGGCTAGATAGTACAATTTTAAGGGGTGTGTGGGAACAGAGAGACCTGGGAATTTGTGTTAGTGACTCGTTGAAGGTGGCAGGACAGGTAGACAAGGCTGTTAAGAAGGCATATGGGATACTAGGCTTTATAAATAGGGGTATAGAGTACAAAAGTCAGTAAGTGCTGACTAACCTCTATAAAACTTTGGTTAGGCCTCTGCTGGAGTACTGTGTCCAATTCTGGTCACCACACTATAGAAAGGATGTTAAGGCATTGGAAAGGGTGCAAAGAAGGTTTACTAGAATGGTACCAGGATTGAGGGACTTCAGTTATGGGGAAAGGTTAGATAGGCTTGTTTTGGAACAGAAAATGTTGAGAGGAGACCTAATAGAAGTTTATAAAATTATGAGGGGATTCAACACGGTGAATAAGGAAAAACTGTTTCCACTGGTGGGCGAATCTACGACTCGTGGTCACAGATTTAAAATAGTTTCAAAATGAAGCAGAGGGGAGCTGAGGAGAAATGTTTTCACTCAGCGGTTTGTTCAAATCTGGAATGCATTGCCTGAAAAGGTGGTGGAGGCCGATTCGATAACAGTTTTTAAAAGAGAAGTAGATCTTTATTTAGGGAGAACAGGTCTATTAGTTTATGGGGAGATAGGTGGGCAGTGGGATTGAGTTGCTCTTTTCAAAGAGCTGGCACAGACTAGATGGGCCGAATGTCCTCCTTTTGTGCCGTAAAATTCGATGATTCTATGAACAACAACAAAAATACATTTATAGAACTCCTTTCACATCGGGAGGACGTCCCAAGGCCCTGGGATGAAAAAATACAGCTCATAAAGCAGTATTTATAAAATGCTAAATAGGGTTGAGAAAGTAAACCCAGAACAATGCTTTCAGGTACAGCAAAGCAGCTGGAGAAGCCACGTTCAAGGTTTCAAAGAGCAATTTCTGGACAGACACCAGGAAGTGTTTCTTTACACAGAAAGTAATTAATGGCTAGAATGGGATGTGAGATAGAGCCAAGGACGTTGGACATGTTGAAGAATCTGCTGTATAAAGGCAAGCCCATCTTTCAGATGAGACATTAAACTGAGGCCCCATGTTCAGGTGCATGTTAAAGATCCCATAATAATAATAATAATCTTTGCATTTGATATAGCACTTTTCACATCTTATCGACGTCTCAAAGCACTTCACAGTATATACTGTAAAAGGAATTGCCTGGAAATTTGTGGACAAATTTGTGGTGCTCTTCAAAAAGAGAAAAGAGAGTTTACCATAGATAAGGAGGGAGAGTTTCTACTGGTGTCCTGGCCAAAATCCCAAATAAGATTAGCTTTTGCTCACCGACTAACTACAAGTTTGAATAAAGCTCTTCAGTGTGATTTCTCTAAAATATAACAAATACCATGGTGCTCATGAGTTGTACCCAGCCTGCTATATGGTAGCAATAATTTAAATGAACTCTTATTTGAAGTTATCAAAATGATATGATCTTGAATAAACATTATCTATCGCTGAGCACTTTTACATAAAATAATTAGTGTTCACAGATTAATGCTGCATTTTCCCACATTGCCACACTGTTTAATCACCAAGAACAAACTAATGCATTATTAATCACTTTATTATTATATATACTGCAGAGGATTACAAATGCTAAATATTGATAGGAAAATTGTTAAATAAAACATTAAATGCAAAGGCTGTTATACAACAGGCATCTGGGTTAATTCAATAAAATATGGAGCAAAATGAAACCATCTTCCAAGATGGATTAAACTATCACTGATTACAAACAGGGTAACTGGCTTTTGTCCACGTGCAGATAGTCTGTGTTTATGACAGTGTAAGATTATCATGTGTGTCTCAGTGGCAGTGTAAGTAAGTAAATAAGTAATCCTTAAGTTTATATAGTGCTTTCCACATCTTATCGACGTCCCAAAGTGCTTCACAGAGTTTGGAGAAGGAAAGTAGGAAAATTAACTGTATATTTGTGGGACGAAAACGCGGCAGCGAAATTGCACACAGCAGTGTCCCACAAACAGTCGTGAAAATAGGGCCAGGGGAGAAAGGGGGAAAAGAGGAAAGGGGAGAGGAAGACGAAGGTGGGGAACAATAGATAGGAAAACTAATACAAAAATACTGTAAGGTTAATGTGTGTGTTAGTGGCAATGTGGGATTACTGTGTGTGTAATTGCCAGGTTAGTGTGTTGGTGCGCGTGTGTTAGTTCAAATGACTATTAAATGGCCCTACTAGAACAGAGAATGGCATTTCTACTGATGTTCTGACTGACAATCCCCACATAAAAATTGGTCATTTGCGGGATATTGCAGTGAGAAAATTGGCTGCCGGATTCGCCCATGAAATAGCAGTCACAACATTTGCAGCAAATACAGGGTAGTGCTTAGGTGTTTCAATGATGTGATAAAGAGGTACAGAATATGGAGTACTGTAGTATAGTGGTTGGAGCACTTGCCTTGCAAGAGAGAAGTCCTGGGTGGTTAGATTCCCCAGCAAGGTGAAACCGTAAGAAAATTTTCTTGCTCCACAGAGAGGGAGGGAGGGAGAGAGGGAGGGAGGGAGGGAAGGAAGGAAGGAAGAGCAAAAAAAAAATCAAACATAGCACCTTTGCTGCATGCCATCCCAAAAGGTGACATGATCAGAACACGTCTAAATGGACTCCTTCACCCAGCAGCACTTTATGAAGTCGGGTGTGAATCAGCTGCATTCTGCAGAAATCTTGTGGTTCGACCAGTTTGATCTCTGATGTTTCAATTTGGCTATTACCCACACATATTTTGCAGACGAGATGCTTATCCCGCACTCGCATTACAACTAAGAAGCGTTGGCTCAGTGTAACATATTATAATTAAAAGGCAATTGCATTGGAGATCTTCTGGCTCCTGGTTTGTGGACTGCAATTTATCTCTGTCACAGAGATGAAGAGATCCTTGGGTAGCACACACTAGCATAATACAGTACTGTGGTATCTCACAGGTTTTGGAAGATAGGAAAGGGGATAATGTTCTTCTGATGCTTTAGCTGTATATTACATAGGGAGGGGTGCCACCAAAACCAATTTTAAAGAAGATTTTCACCTGAAGGGTCCCTGTAGCGCATTGGTTAGAGTACTCGCCTAGCTTAGCGAGAAGACCTAGGTTTGATTCCCGGACTGGGAGAAACCTTTTGGCAAGTTTCCTTACTCCACGTGCCTTTACTTCCTACCCAGTAATTAAGAACACCTTTGTTAGTCGATTGGCAGATTGCTTTCCGAGGGAATAATCCCTTCACGGAACATAAACGGACAAAAAATATTGTCACTGGCAAGTGGGAAACGGAAACCTGCCTCAGGTTTTGCCCTGGGCGGGAATTGAAACTGGAGCCTTTCACGTGTGAGGTGAGCGCACTTACGTCGACGCTACAGGACAACAGTAAGAATGTGTGGTCTTATATCTGTCATATGTTTCAGTGATCAACTTGGGTATCGGGCTGGGAGCACTAGTTGCACAGGTCAAGCCGTGAGCCCTTTTCACATATGCTGACATGTGTCTGGTCTGTGCACGTGGGCCTGTGAAGATGTGTCTTATGTAAATACATGTCAGGTACAGCAGTTTATTTACATACATTTACACATGTATTTATTGAGCACAAATTTCTAAACACACAGAAGCAGAAGGAGTGACCTAGTTACAGAGAGGAATTAATTAGTTGTGTATTAAGGATATAAATGGTAATAAAATTGCAAGAATATGTTGCTGGTGAAATACACTGGTACAAATAGGATTTTACAGACCAGAAATAAGCCATATGGTCCATTGTTTATGTGCATTTCACCCCGGCTTGCCTGTCTTTTCCCCAAACTCTTTTATATTTCTCTCTATCAAATATTTTAATAAACAAGGGACAGATAGACACTTGGGAAGTAATTTTGAGGGTTCAGCTGGGTGTCTGACACACGTGGAAACCCATCACCGTGCTTAATACTGTAGTATCCAAAGCAAATTGGGATGAATTCCATGCATCCCACCTACATGGAAATTCCAGAGATAGATTGTTGGAATGGAAGGACTCATTTTAAATACCTAATTCCGGAAAGTATTAGGCGTAGGTTGGCAAGAGCCAAGACTTGGGGACCCCAGAGTATGGGTAGGGGTATTGCTGGAGTCCAACCAGCTAAAACTACGTAGCTTGCCATTGATATCATCTCATCCTAATACATTTACATATTTATTTATTGAGCACAAATTTCTAATTACTGTACACAGTAGCTATCCTTGATAGCTACTGTGTACAGTAAATTAGATAGCTGTATCTTCTCATCCCTGGCAACATCCTAGTTATGACTTCTGGCACTGGCATACGGTAGGTTTCCAGCAATTATTCTGTATTACAGCTGCAGGTCATAAGACCCAAAGTGGCCGTTTAAAGCAAACATTAAAAATGTTACAATTATTGGCAAATGCTGGTGAATGAGCATAAAAGCAATTTATTTGAGGAAAAATAATTAAAAGTGATGACTGTAATAATTATAATTAAAAATACTTTACGTTTGATATAGCGCCTTTCAGATCGGGAGGACATCCATTTTACAAATATACTCTTTGAAGCTCTTTGAGACATCTTGATTATGTGATAAGACATTATATGAAATGCTTCTGCTAGAAGCGGTCTTGAATCCAGCAGATTCAGGGCACCACTGATATTAGCGCACAATACATTTAGATATAAATAACCACCGTCAGCATGCTGGAGACTTCCGTTGAGCTCAGAGTTCCAGACAACTGCAGGCGGTGAAGCCCTGGGCAAGCATTTGGATTCATCGGGTGTTCAGCGGGGCTGTGAGTGATGCAGAGTTTCATTCCAAAGGTTGCACAGCGCTGCACCGCTGAACTTAATGAGGCTGCAGGGCAAAACATAGGAGCTCCCGGCTCAAACTCCCCACTGCAGACACGGCCAGCGGGGAACATTGTGCCTGTTTACAAGCAGCTCCTCAGGCCCCTGTTGTTTTCAGATTCTCTCGTCGAAAAACAAATAGTCTTGTTTGTGTCAGCAAACAATGTGTGGTCACTGGAGGCACGGCGGTGTCTGGCTCTGTTATCGAGCCTCGTCAGCTGTGCGCCACAGCACACTCTGTGCTCAGTCGCTTGCAGCCCTTGACATCAATTCCATCAGCATTAAGCACCACGCATTGCAAGCTCTGCTCTTTGCATCTCCGGGAAGCCAGTGAGCTGAGTTTTGGATGAGATGATCTTCTGGGATTCGGCTGTTGCTTCTTCCAGATAGTTTGAGCGATTTGTGTGCTCGCTCATAAGTGAGAGGTCCCGGGTTCAATTCCCAGTTGGGGTGAAATCTTAGGCAAGTTTCCTTACTCCTCATGCCTCTAATTACCTGTCAGTAAGTGGGAACCTGGTTGTTTGTTGATTGGCGGAGCAATTGTTGATATCCGGGAGTAGTTGACCCCCCGCCCCCCACAAAAAAACAATTTTGTAACACACTCCACGATTGTTTTCGGGAAACTGCTCTGCGCAAGTGGCATCTGTGTTTCATACCAAAATACACAGCAAGGGGGAGGTCACTAAAGCTGCAGTCAAAGAGATAGATTTCAAACTCCCAATTCTAAAAACGATTGCATTTGTCCTCTCGTTCCCTGCACCAGTTGTCATCACAGCAAGTCCCACTATATGACCCAGAGCGACCTCTCTCGCTCTCTCACATCAGCATAGCAAAATAGAAATATAGGAATAGGAGTATGTCATTCAGTCTCTCGAGCTTGTTCTGCCATTCTATAAGATCATGGCTAATCTGTATCTCAACTCCAATTATCTGCCCTTGTCCCATATCCCTTGGGATATACATTTACCTTACAAATATCTATCCCCCTCAGTCTTGAAAATTTGAATGGATCCAACATCCACAGCCTTTTTGGGGAAAGAGTTTTGGATTTGCATGACTCTTTGGGTAAAAAACTACTTCCTGATTTCACTCCTAAATAATAATCCTTGCATTTGATATAGCGCTTTTCACATCTTCTAGACTTCTCAAAGCGTTTCACAGAATATGTTGCAAAGTGAATTGACTGTGTCTGTGTGGGCGAAATGCAGCCAAATGTGCACAGCAGTGTCTGAAATGACCAATTTATTGTTTGTTTCTGGAGGGATTATTATCAGTTGTGTGGAATAAGGAAACTTGCCCAAGGTTTTGCCCAGCCTGGGCCTGGAATTAAAGCTTGCAAGGTGAGTGCTCTAATCACTGAGTTACAGGATGCCACAAATGGTTTTGCTCTAAATTTAAGATAATTGTTCTGGATTCCCTATCAAAGGAAATAGTTTCTCCAGTTATAACCCATCAAATCTCTTTATCATTTAAAAAAAATCTAAATCAGATCACCCTTCTAAACACAAGAGAATGCAGACTGGGTTTATGTAACCTCTCCTACTAATTTAACCCTTTAAACCATTGAATCACTCTGATGAATCTGTGCTGCAGGCTGAGTCCAAAACTCAGTACATCAGGTGGGGTTTTGACCAAATCACCATAAAGCTAACTCATAATAATAATAATCCTTGCCTTTGATATAGCGCCTTTTTGTGTTGTTGTGACGACTCTAAAGGCTTCCCAGATATATTGTGAAGTGGGTTGATTGTGCAATTTTTGAGGGGCAAATGTGGCAGCAAATTGAGCACAGCAGTGTCCCACAAAGAGTCTTCGAGTGATCATTTTAAAAAATGCATTATTATTCTTGGAAAATGACCAGCGAATTAACAACCATTGATATTGTCTCATTTACATATGTATTTATTGAGCACAAATTTCTAAATACAGTACTCAGAAACTGTCCCTGATAGCTGTATCTGCTCATACTTGATAACATCCTAGTTATGATGCTTAGCTCCTACTTACTGCTAGTAAACAGAGGTGTTTGAATCAAGGAAACAAGTGCTCTAACCAATACTCTACAGGATTCTATATCGTCAGGATGACTTCAGAAGCAATTGGATAACACTTCTCAATTCAACTGTAACAGAAGATTATATTTACCCCATCACCGAATGGATCAACTTCGCGATCTTCACACTCGTGTTCAAATCCATTCACTCCGTCACCTCCCTACCTCTCCAACCTCCTCACTCCCCGATCCACCAACTGGCTCCTCCGCTCGACTGGCACTGGCCTCCTGCTCATCCCTCACACCCCAAAACTCTGCAACACTCTCCCTCAACCCCTCCCCCCTTGCCCCCTATCTCCCCCTTTTCAAGTCACATCTCAAAACCTTCCTCTTTGACCATGCATAGACCATGCTTTTGACCACGTCCCCTACTCCGGGCTCGGAGTCACGTTGCATCTCTGTTAAGCTCTCCAAAACACTACCTGGCATGGAGTGTGCTACACAAGTACGGGTTGTTGTTGCTTTATTTGTTTGCAGAGCTATCCAGTAGATAAAGTTACACGTGGTCATTTTCACTTTCCTAGTTATTGAAGATCATCACAGAATTGGAAATTGCTCAGGCAAGAACCAGCCAGGATTATCTTGGGATTTGGGGAGAACCAAGTTATGAAGAAATCAACTTTTTTTTTCCATTTGAGAAAAAGGACACTGAGAATGTTTGTCTTTGAAGTGCTGAGATGCAAAGATAAGGCAGCTGTCAGACCACAAAGCTGGAGTGCACAACTGAAGGACACAAGAACAAATGATTTCTCAGACGAGAGATTAGGCTTGTTTCCTTTGGAGCAATTGATATTGTTGGTACATGAGCATCAAATTCCGATCATGTTCTCTTGTTAATTCCTCCTAAAACTGCCAGATACAATAGCAGGTTAAGAATGGGAAGGAGGGATAAGTATAGACAGAAGTGATCAATTTATCCCTTGGGATATGGTACTTTCCATGTGAGCAGGAAGGCTGCAGCAATCAGTGATGCGCTTTTCATATCAGAAGGACCATTAAAAGATACCGTTCACAAAATACACAGTCAATCCACTTTACAGTATATCCTGAGAAGAGCTTTCAGAAGTCTAGACAATGTGAAACGTGCTATACCAAATACAGAGAGATGCTTATGACTTCAGCCTTTGGATGAGACACTGTACTGGCCAACAATCCCCCAAATAAAATTGTCCACTCACTCCACAGCTGTTTGTGGGACATGGCTGTGTGCAATTGGCTGCTGCGTTTTGCTCACAAAATACAATGTCAATCCACTTTACAGTATATCCTGTGAAGAGCTTTGAAACATCTCAAAGAATGTGAAAGGCACTTTATCAAATGAAAGGATTATTATTATTAATATGACTAACACCGATTGCCATGGGTAAAATGCACAACACTCAATAAATACATCTGTGCATCTCCTTTTTTAATTTTTATTTCTCTATTTATGACAATAAGAAGAATCATTAGTATTATGTCTTATGCCTTAAGGGAGGGTGTCTTAAAGTGCTTCACAGGATTTACTGTAAATTGTAGTGACTGAGTATTGTCTAAGCAAATGCATCATGCAATTTGCACACAGCAATGTCTGAGAAGTGAATAACCAATTTTTGTCTGGAGAAAAGTTGACCAGAACACCAGAAACTCTCTTCCTTCCTCCCCCCCCCCATTATCTTTAACATCCATCTGAACAGAAACAGATGGGATCTCGCTTTTATGTCTTATTTTAGTCATGGCACCGCCCACAAATGCATTGCAACTTCAACACTGCACTGGAGTGTCATCTTAGATTATGTGAGTTAAAAATCCCAAAGCCAGGCATGAACTCACAAGCTTCTGACTGAGAGTGCTACCAACCAAGTTAGACTGACACCTGTCTCACAGTGAATGAGAAGGCGAGTGAGTGCCTTGTGGGTACCAGTGAACATGTCAAATGTCTCAACGGCAGCATATTGTGAAGATTCAGCCAAACTTTATCATTGCAATTGCTAAATGACCTTTGTTATAGTTTGCAACTGATCAATAAATCTGTTGCTTTGGAGAATTATCTATTGTTTGGAGTGAGCCATACTCGTGACACTAGGGTGGCCAAATGTCACAGACATTTTTGTTCATTTTACACAACACAACAAACACGCCAGGCTCAAAATTCCATTAGTTTTTGCTTAGACTATTTTGTCATAAAACCTTTCTGCAAACAATCTCTACCCTTTTTGAATTCACTCTCAGTTTTAATTCAGTCACAGTTTGGATGCCAATTTTTGTCAGTTCCTAAAAGAAATTTAACAGCAATGATTTCCCACATTGTGATAACTAACTCCATATCCTAATAATAATATTAATCCTTTCATGTGGTACAGCGTCTATTATTCAAAAACAGTTTCAACACTCCGCAAGTAATTGCTACAAGAGGAATTATTGTATTTTTATAGACAAATGTGGAAGTCAATTTGTGCACAGCAAGACCTGATAAACAGCCACAAAGTGAATGATCAATTTATCTGAAGCATTATTAGCGAGAACAGTGGAGGGAATTCTCATCCCTGTTCAAGTAGCGTCATGGTATCCTTAACATCCAATTCACAGGGTCACTGGCTGGGATAAGCATGTTTGATATAGCGCAGCCTCATGTCATTGAAAAGTCTCAATATGCTCAACAGAATAGATTGTAAGATGATTTTACTGTATTTTGTGGGTGAAATGCAGCAGCTAATTGCATGCAGTCGTGTCTCACAGTCATGGATTAAGAAACCTTTTTTTAAAAAAACATATCAGGAATAATAACCCTCCGATCAATTCACAACCGGGTTGGTACTTAAGACATGTGAGTACGGAAACTTGGCTAAGAAAACTTTTCATGTTGGGATGTCCTCCTGATGTGGAAGACACTCTATACATGTTATTTTGTTGTTGTTTGTTGTTAGCTAAGGTTCTCGAATCCGGGTTTTCCTGCTTGAGAGCCGAGCGCGCTAAATGCAACACAAGAAGACTCCTAATTTGTATACCCAGTGATGATTAGGAGCTTGTGCCTTATTATCATACTGGATGCGCAAATTAGAGAGTCATAATTCCTAGGTGAGGCTCTGTTGAAGGGTCACACCCATAAAGGAAACGCGATTTCTCATTGAGCTACTCACTGACCTGCTGCGAATTTCCAGGTCTCACTTCACAATTTGAAGCATTTTATGTCAAGTAATTGAACTGCCACAGCATGAAGAGATCACTCTTCAAACCGTTTCACACTACCTACTTAAGGCTGTGATGTGAATAAAATCCAATAAGTTAAATCAACTCTGTGGCCATTAACCTGGTGCAGCACGGGACGAGTATTATTGCAAGGCTGATCTCAGGCAAAGGTGCAGTAAATCGGAGGTTCAGGAATGTGGTGGCAAGATTTTTGTTGGGGAAAAATATGTTTTGTGTTGCTGAAATTCTTACTCTTAAACCTGGTGGCCAAGGTGGAATAATAAACTTAACCTCGTCAGATGTTGTGTTTTGACTGACAGATGGGTTTCAATGCCACGCATTGTCCACCACTGTGAGACTTCCTCCAGACGTGAGAGGTGCTGCATCAATGCAATTTGTGCTGTTGGTTCCATCTGCCCCTGTGAGAAACGCAACTGTGCTCAAGGTATTGGAAGTGCAGGATTGGAGAGTTAGTGTGGGACGCCAGGCATAAGCGGCAGGCTCAGGGGTAACAAGTTTGAACAATCCTGTAGTAGACAACAGACAATTCACTGAGTAGATTCACACTTCCGCACCCTGAGGAAAACAAGGATTTGCTTCAGAGATTTCCTGTTTGCATGTTTGTGTTTTGTGCTCCTTACTCTGCGGCACATTCAAAGAAACAAAGTATTTGGGTCATGAAGGGGAAGGAATGTAATTTCAAGTCAGGCATCATGTAGCTCCTGACAGGTAATCAGGTATGTAGCCTCTGGCAGTACACGGACTCTGTGAGAGAGCAACTAAAGAGAAATGGCCAAACAACAACAACACAATTTATTTATATAGACAGAGCTTTTCATGTCTGGTGGGGATGTCCCAAGACATCCCAAAGACATGAGCAGATTAACAGATTTCATTAACCCGTGGCAAAAACGCGAAATACTGCAGATGCTGGAAATCTGAAACAGAAACCAGAGTCAACATTTCAAGTCCACGACCCTTCGTCAGAATTGAGTTTTCACAAAGGGTCATGCACCTGAAACATTGACTCACTTTTCCTTTCTCCAAAAATGCTGCCTGACCTGCTGAGTGTTCCTAGCGACTTCTGTTTTTGTTTCATTGACTCGTGGTATCTGCCAGCAAATATTGTCTGCTTGGTGTGGTATTTATGATTTGATGCAACATGAGCACAACATAGCATTTAGCAACAACCATAACAAAATTACATTTGAATAGCACCTTTCACGTTGAGAAGACGTCCCGTTGAGAGTGTCCTCTATTAAGAATCAAATCATATTTGGGTCATTAAACAGTGTTAATGTTGAGAAATGCAGTTGCTACGCATGACTTCATTTATCTGTGATGCATTTTGAGATGATTCAACATCAGAAACTCTCTGTGCCAAAAACAAAGCAATTATTCTCTTCATGATTTGTAACACTATTCCTTGCAATTGATGTAGTGTTTATCACGCTATCGAGACGTTATCAACTCAAAATGCTACTTTTCACAGCATTTTACTGTCAAATGTAATGATTGTCTATTTATAGGCATAAAACTTGCAATTTGCACAAAACAATAATAATAATTCTTGCATTTGATATAGTATCCAATCACGTTGATGAACATCTCAAAGGGCTTTGCAGAATGTAAAGTGAATTGACCGTGTACTTGTAGGCGAAATGTCTCATAAGCCATCATTAAGTGAATGTCTAATTTTTTCAGGCTTGTTAGCCAGGACACCGGGAGAAATTCCTTTCTCTTTTCAAATAGTGCCACAGAATCTTTAACGCCCACTTGTAAAAAGAACTCAGTTTAATAGGACCATAACTAGGAAGCAGTGACTTATACAGCAGAATGTAGACAGCTGGCAGTGAGTTATACACAGGGTAACTAATAACTCGCAAAGAGTTATATAAGAAATCACTGACAGCAAGATGTTTTGAGAATTACTGCGAAAGGACTTTCAAAACAGGGTTAAGAGATAATGATTGGAGATTATACAAAGAATAATAGAATGCGACAAGCTATATACTCAAGATAATATATACTTGGCAGCAAGTCATATAGACAGAATAACAAATAGCCAGGATAGTACACAGACAGTAATGGACATATGGCATCAGTTCTGATAATGTCAAAAGCAACAAGAGTGAAGCTGAAGCAATTTATAAATGACAATTGCACTTCTCAATTGAATTCTAACCTTGTACCCGCTTGCGGATATTTATTTATTTACGACTATCTCAGTCAAACTTCATCTAAAAGTAAAGCATTGCCTTTGACATTGTTGCTAAATTTTTTTAATGTATTAAAGCTCCTCACAGGGTATACTATAAAGTGTAGAATAAACGAAAGGCAAATACTGCAGATGCTGGAAGTCTATAATAAAAACTGAAGTCGCTGGTAAACCTCAGCAGGTCAGGCAGCATCTATCGAGAGAGGAAAGCAAGTTACTGTTTCTCTAAGAAAGAGAAACTCACTCTGCTCTCTCCATAGATGCTGCCAGACCTGCTGAGTTTTCCCAGCAACTTCTGTTTTTATTTACTGAAAAGTATAGTGACTACATGTTTAGTGGGCAAATGTGGTAGGGAATCTTGCACACAGCGAAATCCTATGAATAGCCACAAAGTGAATGACCAACTTTATGGGGGGTGACTGTTGGACTGTGATTGTGAGACAAACTCAGTTGGGGGGGTGGGAAGGTGGGGAGATGGGTTTGAACCCACGACCTTATGACTCACAGGCGGGTTTGCTACTAACTGAGCCAGGCAGACACCTCTGCATGAGTTCGAAATAGACACACGGTTTAAAATGATCTCCTCCATGTGGTGGGGTGGAGCAGCTCCTTCACCATAGCAACACAAGTCAGTACAAGATCCCACGAGAAGAGTGAGTCAATTTGCACTCAGCGCACTTGTTTAAAGGGGGTGGTGTGCGTGTTGGGGGCTGGGGGAGGGCTGGAGGGTGGTGGGGAGGGGTGGAGGGTGGGGAAAGAAAAGGATCATTAATATTATCATCAACATCTTGCTGTGTACCAGTGTTGATTCCTTTCTGAAGATGTGTAACCAGTGAGCAGGGAATCTGACAGAGCGAGGAGGTGGAAGTGAGATGAAATGATCGCTGAAGTAGTCCAAGGCTAATGACCATCTTCTGTGGTTTCAGCTTCACTCACACACTCACACCCATTTAACACAGAAGCAGCCCGCAAGATCATCAAGAAATGCCCAACCCCTCTTCCACCCCACTGAGCATCTGCACTAGTCTAGTCCATGTTGAATCAATATGGCATGATTTATGGCATAAATCAAATCAAGAAAATATATTTTGTTGGACGACCAAAAAGGTTGGCCACTAGTGATTTCATGCACCCAGTGGTGCATGAAATCACTACCAACATATTTTTAATTAGAGTTCTGGAGCCCTCCTACAGGCAGATCCCAACTGAGGAAAATAATACATCCATCTCCCCCTTCTGTTTATTATTCACATTCATGGTCTATCATGTGCCCATTGCAAACATCAGTAACTTTTCATTATGTGTTTGCAATGGAACGCGGGCTGAAGCTCCAATGCAGTGTTGGGGAAGAGGGGTGGGCTTGATTGCTGGTGACATGTCCCTGTCCCTTTGGATGAAATGTTAAACTGACAATACGTGCTTCCCAGCATTGTGCAAAGGTTAAACCAAGGACCTGTGAATGCTTGAGATCCGGTGGTACTATTGGAAAAGAGAAGAGAGAGAAACTCTCTTCTCTTTTCCAATAGTCTCAGTGTTCTGGCCAGCAATAACTCTGGTCAATTGTTTTTTGTTTGTGGATTTTGTTGTTGCATAAATAGGCTGCAACGTTTGCCCACAAATACACTGTACCTCCACTTAACAGAAAGCATGAAGTGTTCTGAAAGCTGATACATCAAATTGTTATCATAATAATATCACAGAATAAGGATCTTCTGAATATTTTAGAGAAAACTCATAGCACATTATGTGTACTGAGCATGATTAGGTCAGTCACCAACAAGAACAATTTGTATTTCTGCAGTATCCTTCATGCAAAGTAATGTCTCTGAGCGCTTGAACACAAACCAAATCGACATGCACCAAGTGTATAGTTTGGTACCATCTTACTTCTCCAGCCTCATTATTGGGCTAATGCTCCAAAGCACTTACCCACTAAAGCCACTTGAGCTTTCATTTACTTCAATCTAACTGGTTATGTGCACCCTTGATGCAATATCAATTGAACATCATTTTCCTAAATCTATTATTTCATACAGAAAAAAAGGCATTGGGGGCATTAACCTGGACTATGAGTTTAAGGTCCTGATGTAGAACTTTCGAACCCACCACTTTCCAACTCAGAGACAAAAATACAACTAACTGAGCCAGCCAGGCCAACATATATTGGATATGATTTTTTTTTACGGGGATATTTGACAAATGCAGAAATCCATCACAATGCCTAAGAGTATTAAGGCAGACATCAGGTAGTCAGGGTGTACCAGTCAAGGTGTAATACTCAATTAATCAGTGTGTACTAGTTGTGATATGCTAATCAGTGAGTACAAGTTTCCAATTAGCTAACTGGAGTCATGCGCACACTGACTAGTACTGTACGTCCCACGTTACAGCAACACAAGAAACAAGCCCATCTATAAAAGGCTTATTATAATCGGGTGATGCTATATCAAGTTTGGCTATCAATACTTGTTGTTGCTCAATCCACGACTGTTTGAGATACTGCTTTGCGCCCACAAAATATACAGTCAGTAGACTTTGACCATATATTCGGTTTGAAGCATCTCACAGACATGATAAGGCACTATATCAAATGCAAGGATTACTATTATTATTATTATTATACCCTAGTAGTATCTGCCTGGGGCATTGACCATCAGGGATTTCTAAAGAAAACAACAACAACAATAACAACAGAGTTTCAGAAGGAGCTTTGATCATCACAGGCTTCCTGGCTACAATTCAATCTGCTATTGAGGTTACTCCAGCTGTGGTAGAGTTTTGGAATAGAATTGGCTGTGACAGGCAAGTTCTGAGAGCAGGAACAATCACTGGGATGTGGATTCATTGAATGCCCGGGTTGGACCACAGACTTCTCCAATTACAGCTATAGCTGACACTGATCCATTGCCTAAAGCAATTCTGTTTGCACAGTTAACAGGTACTGGGAGAAAAGTTTCAGCTATCTAGCAATGCAGGCCTAAACATAAAATAGATAGCTATTACACAGTGCACTCTTCAGAAGTGATTTCTGATTAACAGAGAGATGATTCATCAGTGTGGCTTTTGCCTTAAAACTACCATACGTGTATTTAATGTCCCAATTTATTTTGACTGGATTTTTTTGGGCTGCGTTTGATGTGAGAGGATGTCTTGAAGCCTTTATGTGATGTGCAGACTATCCTCATTGGCAGGAGCTGTCAACGCATCTCAAAGTCAATGCAAATGAATCGTGCCTCAATGCAGGCTGTCAAAGGTCTTCCTTCTGTAAAGCCTGGTCAGCAATTTGGGTTTTGACAATGACTTGAGGTGGATAAGCAGCACTCTGGATTGGCAGGTTACACAGCGCCCACTATATCAAAAGATTTTATATGCTTTTATGGTTGCCGCAAATGTATCAAAAGGCAACAGGAGCAACCAGGGAAAAAAAACATTTTATTTCATATTTAATATATTAATATTATTTATTATATTTAATATAGTGCCTTATCACAACGTTGAGACATCTCAAATGCACTGGACAGAATTGTAAAGTGTAGTCACTGTGTATTTTGTGCATGAAACACAGCAGCCAATTGCAATTCGCAATGCCTCACAAATAGTCATGGTTTGAGTGACCACATTATTATTATTATTGTTAAAACATCAGATATCTGAAACAAAGTGGGTGGTGGGGTGGGGGGGAGGGTTAGGGTAAGGACGTAATCTTTCAATTAGTACAATGACAGTTAGAAGTAAGGTCAGAAAAAAATATCTTTGTGCTGAGGCTTGTAAAGATATGGAACTAGCTGTCCCAGGAGGCAGAAGAGGCAGGATCAATTAGGATGTTTAAAAGGGTGATAGACAGACTCAGAGGAAGTAAAAGTGTTCAGGGGTATGGGGAAAAGGGATTAATAGATCTACCACAATCTGATAAATTAGCAGAACAGTCTCAGATGAATAGTTACTAAGAAGAAAGAATATCTCCATATGCGTATGTTATCAATGCTTGGCTGATCTTTGGGTGTGCTACATCATGTTGAGAGCCAAGGCTTTTGTCTACAGCCAAATGTGCAAAGAGCTGAATGCCCAGATCTCTACTGGCATCCAGGCTTGGCCAAGACATCCCATACATACCCTGGAGGTTTGGGGATCATATAATCATCAAGGTGGGGATATTGAAGAGTATCTGCAGATTACTTGACTGTGAATTCATGCATCAGATCCACATTACTTGAAATGATGTAACCCAGTGCTAATCCCCCACCCCCCCATGTGTTGGGCAGACAACTGCCACCCATGTTTGTTGGCTGATCTCTTCTTCTGATACATCTGCCACCTCCCTGGAAAGAATGCATTTCATCTGCCCTATGCAGATGGATGATTTGCCTTGAAAGTTGCCTCTGTGGTCTCTTTATGGGAACAACAAAGGAAACTTTTATACATTGCACTAGAGACAACCTGAAAATCTCTATCTCCAGTGATACGTGTCGAAGCTTATTTCCTTGGCAATTAAAAATCTCCATGAATCTGGCTTCTCAACAAGTGCCAAGTGTTATAGCCCAGGACTCCTTCCACAAGATGCATTTCTTCTATGCTTTGATCTTACTTTCCTTTTCTCCCTCTAACAACAGAACCATTATTCGCCACAGTACTTGGATTCGACATTTTGGGGGCAGAAACACATCACCATGCATCCCACCTATTCATTTGAAAATGCCAGAGATAGATTGGTGGAATGGAATGTGCACTTTCTGCTTACCTAATCCCAGAAAGTATTAGGCGCAGTTTGGCAAGAGTCGAGGCTTGGCGATCCATGTGTGTGCATTGGGGTAACTGCTGAAACTTAACCAGCTAAAATAACATTGCTTACCATTGACATATTGATTTGACATAGCACCTATAATATCAATGCATCTTACAGGAATGACCCCGCTACATTACCCAAAGGTTCCTACCTAACTAGGCACCTCCATTACACCAGTCTTTGGCATGCTCCACTGGTTGCCGGTCACAAAACAAATCGATTTCAAGTTCCTCATATTCACTTACAAATCAATTCATGCCTTAGGAATTCCTTACCTCAATAACCTACTCACACCCCTAACCATTGTCTGTTGCCTTTGCTTAGCCATATTCGGGCCTTCATTGCATCCTTTAACCCCTCTATTCCAACATCAGAGGACACGGCTTCAACCACTAAGCCCCCTTACCTCTGGAACACCGAGAGTCTCAATCCCACTGCTAAAATTCTGGACATGGATGCAGAAAGTAACACCCTGATCTGAACCCACAGCTTCTGCCACAAGACAAAAACATATTGGTGGACATATTTGCTGGCTACGATTGATGTATGGAAAGCTGGCAAAATGGGGAGATATGTTTGAATATTTAATTAGATGTTTTCCCAACAATCCAAATTTAGACCATAGCTCTAACAAGGCTTTTTAAGTGATGGGAAGAATTGGATTTTTGCACAACCATTCATAATTTAGAGGTTTAAATATTTCAGGCCTGATTAAGCCGAATGACGGGAGAAGATGGAATATTCAGATATTCAGACAACAACAATGACAATTAGAACGGCTTCTGCTTCGTAACCTGGATTGATTTTTGCAGTTCAAGTGATGCTTGTATTCACTGATCAATCAGTTTCAAGGAAGTCAGCAGGCAAAGAGACCTAGCGAGGGAACCCGACTGACACCTCAATAGTGGGTGGTATTAAGTTGGGAGAGAGAATGAACAATAGTGGAACTGTTCCAATTCTCTAACGCAGAGGGCTATTAATACTACTACTGTACTAATAATAATCCTTACATTTTATAATTGATATTTTATCACATCTTCTAGATGTCTCAAAACGCTTCACAGAATATACTGGAAGTGAATTGACTCTATGTTTGTGGGCAAAACAACTACACTGTGAAATGCTTTAACACAGGCGGCTGCTGAAACAGAGATGTCCAGTTTTAATGGAAGCGTATAAGAGAGCATTAGGAGGCAGTGGTATAGGGGATGTTTGTGTGGAGTGTAAACACTTGCATAGACTAGAATAGCAATCCATCCCAGCATCAAATAGAATCACCCAGCCTTACTAAAGCAGTGTGCCAATAAATGTGATGACTGTGGGTGCTTTTGGAGAACGTATTTAACTAACCTGACAGGCTCACCGATTTCCTCAGGGTTTTTTTTGCTAATGGAGTTTTATTGTCAAAGCGCCGACAGGTCTATTCTCAGCTGCTCCTTGTAACGGGCTCGAGCTAACTTCCATCATCTTCACTGTGCCTGTCCAGTATCTCCATCCAAGGAACTCTGCTTGCGAGGGGCTTACGGGAGTAAGTGATAGGGAGAAGGATCTCGAGGCTTAGGTGCCGCAGAAGGGATTGGGGGTGGGGAGAAAAAAAGCAGGGGAAAATTATGGATTCCTTATGTATTCTGGGAGCCTGCTCCCACACAAGCAGCTATGAAATGGCCACCCAGTTTCACCCACAAAATACATAGTCACAACACTTTATAGCATATCCTGTAAAATCCTTTGGCAGATTTCGACAGCGGCATAAAGCACTGTATCAAATGCATAGATTTTTATTGTTATAATTTGTAGTAAAATATTTTTTGCATTTGATATAGTGGCTTTAACATCAGGAGGACAACAACAACAACAAAATTATATTTGTATAGTGCCTTTCACTTTGGGACCACGTCTCAATGCTCTAGGCAGACAGTGTTTTGGACCCAAGCTGGGGGTCTCTCAAACTCATCTCAAGAGGACATCTCAAAGTGCTTCATTGGATTTACCACAAAGTAATTTGAATGCAGTAGCCAGCTTGCACACAGCAATGAAGCTTGCACAAATAGCCATGAAGTGAGTGACCAACATTATTTGGGGGAATGGAGGGTTCTTGATCAGAAACCTCAAAGGCGAGAACTTTACCAATAGAACCAGGACGACCCATAATAAACTCAGCAAACATTCCATTTAGCTTCACCTTAGCAAACCCTTTCATAACTTTAAACACCTCTATCGGGGCCCCTCTCAAAATTACCCTGGAGGCTGGTTATGTGTGTAAGAAGCAGACTGTATAAATGACAGCTCAGGTCAACTGAGTGTATGATAGAAGCTTTGTGGTTGCTGCCCTGGGCTCTCTCCAGTGTGTAATTATACCACTACCAGCTCTGCTCCAACCCGTGTTGTTAGTATATCCTCTAACGTACCTTTGATAAGAAATTCTGCAGCCCCTTTGCTGTTTGATTAATATTCAAAACAAACTTTGCATCTAAATATTTCATAGTCGTTCATATTCATAGCCGAGTCCTGAAAGCTTGGCTTTGGGATGGTATACTTCTTAAAATGTTATTACACGAGAGAGAGAGAGCGAGAGAGAGAGAAAGAGAGATGCACACAGATAGACAGAGAAGAAAGTAGGTCAAAGGAGAAAGTTCAACTGATCAGATTGCCAATTAAGTAATCTGAAATTCATGTTTGCCCATAAAACAGTCACTCCACTTTACAGTATATCCTGTGAGGTGCTTTGCGATACCCTTCTGATGGAACATGCACTTACCGAATTAAAGATTATTAGTACTATTAATAATAATAATGATAGATAAAGAGGGAGAGAGGCGGAGTGTCTATTCAAGCGGGAATGTTAGTCTAAGCTGACTCGTTATTGCCATACTGGGGAAGCGTTGTATTGTTGGAGGTGCCATCCTTCAGATAAGATGTTATTGTGGGATGTTCTTTAACAAAAACAACAACTTTGATTTATATAGCGCCCTCCACGCCGGACGGAATCTCACAGTACTTCTTTCTGCACTAGTAGCCATCACTAATCTTGAAATCTGTTGAGAATTCCCTTGGTTTGCGTCAGTTGGTTTTACTGCCAGTTTGTGGGTTCAGGCTCCTCCCAGCCACTCCTCTCAAGGTTGTTCAGGCAACCATCACGGCTCAGCTATGTTGCATTTCCTCCAATAAAGGGTCCGAAACTACAATGCAGCTCATTTAACGGTGACGCAAACAGAGAGCACAAGGGGAAACAGCTGCCGTTTTAAATTTAATTTACTAACACAAAATAGTGACTCGTATCATTCCATGCTGATCTGTTTTCCTATTCCTCTGTCAAACCCACATGCACTTTCCCTTACTTTCCTTGTTGTGCAACAATAACAACAAAATTACATTTGTGGAGTTCCTTTCACGTCCCAAAGTGAGGACCGAGGAGATTGAAGCTTCAACCTGTCATCCCATCATGTGCAGTGAATGGTTTGACAGCCCAGACACAGAACGTGTAACTTCAAATGAAGGCTGAAAAGACTGATGCCACTTGAAGCCACCAGCATTACCATGATTTACAAATCGTGCAGTGCCATGGATATGGGCAGTCACTGACTCCTGTACTGGAGGACTCCTGTACACATTTCCTGGAGTGAAAGAGACAGCACAACCAGGGGGGTTAAGTCAGTCTGCGCATTATTGTTGCTGCAAAATTACCCAACACTAGCCCATGACCACCAACCCCCTCCATTTTTTATGGCGTCCTATAGCTCAGTGGCGAGAGACCTGAGTTCTATTCCCGGGTAGGACAAAATGTTGGGCATGTTTCACCCTCAGCACTCCAGTGTAGTGTTAGCTTAGGCTATGTGATTCCTAGTGCAATATGAGACTTGAATCCACAAACTTCTGACTCAGAGGGAACAATGCTACCATGATCTCCTCTTTGTGTTTTCCCCGTCAGTTCATTTTACAGTATATTCTGTGAAGTAATTTGGGACGTCTCAAATATAATAGTAATAATACTTGCATTTAATATAGCGCTTTTCACGTCTTCTAGACATCTCAAAGAGCTTCACAGAATGTACTGTAAAGTGAATTGACCACATATTTGTGGATGAAACACGGCAGCCAATTGCGCACAGCAGTGTCCCACAAACAGTAGTGGATTGAATTGACCAATTTTTTTTGTGATAAAGTGTTATATCAAATGCAGGGTTTATTATTATTTTGATATTTTGCTGTCTTACTTAGTTACAAGCACCTTATCACATGGCTGAGACAGCTCAAAGCGTTTCACAGAATATACTGCAAAGTGCAAAATACAGATTATTGCGGTTGTTCTGTTTGTTTTTGATAATAAAAACAGTTGCAAAATCTTTAACCAAAGTTGCTAAAGGTGCTGTTGACTTGCAGTGCATTGTGCTGCCACCGTGTGGACAGGAGGATTGACAGTGAGAAACGGGGTAACAGTTGGATTACATTGGCTACAAATAGAACACTGGCTTCTAGGAATGAAGAAATATACACATCTCTTGGTGTTAGGGGGTGATTGGATGGGCGGGTTAACGGCAAACAGACCGCAGACCACTTCATCCTGCACAGCTTTGCTGGTTTTGATGCAGATTTCCCATTAAATTAAAACCAGGGCATATGAAACCCCCTCGCCAACTCAGGCATAGTGTCACCTCACTACCCCAGGGGAAGGCAACCTTGGATTAGCAGACCTGGTTCTAACCTAGATTGCAACTCCAGATCCTAACTACAGTGCTGCAAATGGAAATGCAAATGGAAACAAATGGAAAACTTCTAAATGAAATTATGGCTGGGGTCAGTCTGGCTCAGTGGGTATTGCACCCTTGCCTAAGAATCAGAAGGTTATGGGTTCAAGACCCGCAGCAGTCTAGTTAGGCTGACACCCCTGTGCGGTGGTGGGTGGTAGGGTATGCACTGTCATAGATGCTGTCGTTCAGATAAAACTCGGGTCCTCTCTACTGCTCAGATGCACATAAAAAATATCATTTTTTCTTGGTGTCCTGGCCGACAATCTCCAAGAAAGGATCTAGAATTCAATTGTAAGATAATCACTACTCTCTGTGCCAGTCTCAGTGCAGATGTTAAAATTCAACAGTCCAGAGAGACTTTTTGACTGAGCTTTCCATCACCTTCCCTCCTTCTCTCTCCCACCCCCAACACCCCCGCCCCCAAAAGAAAAAAACATCCTCCTCAGGTCCTTCTCTCCACCCCCCAAGCTGGTGCTCTCGGTCAGATGTGTGAAGCACTTTGAGACATCATCCTACGTGAAAGGATAAATGTAAAGTGCTCTGAGCAATATGATTAGAACCAAGACAGGAGTATCATATAGTAGTGTGAGACTCTACTGAATGACAATAAAAATCAGAAAATAACTCTCAATACCAACCAATCATGGCAGAACTGTGTTATTTTACATTTCTGGAATATAGCCCAACTTGGTAGGTAACATTCCCACCTCTGTGTCAGAAGGGTATGGATTCAAGCCTCACATGGATACTTGAGAACATCTAGTAGAGACGACATTCGCAGGTCATTGTGAGGGTGAGGAGCTCGGGGTTACCTTCATTAGATGAAACATTAAACCAAGGTTCTATTTGTCTAGTTTAGGTGAATCCTGAAGATTCCATGACACTATGCGAGAGAGGGGAAAAAAAAATTCACTTGAGGTTCTCGCCACCATCCTTCACATAAATCGATCATGTATTATGGAGCTCCTGTGGCTTAGTGGTTAGAGCATTTTGCAAGCAGCTTGTCTTGCAAGCTGGGGAGACCAAGCTGGCAGGTCAGGGCGAAACCTTGGGCAAATTTCCTTGCTCCACACGCCTAATAATAATCCGTCCAAAAAAACCACAATAATAAAATTGGTCATTTCAATCCACGACTTGTTTGTGGGACACTGCTATGCACTATGCACTATCGCTGCTGCGATTCGCCCACAAATATACAGTCAATTCACTTTACAGTATATTCTGTGAAGCACTTTGAGACTCCGATAAGATGTGAAAAGCGCTATATCAAATGCAAGAATTATTATTATATTCTTAATGGGTTCAAATTCAAAAGAGCTGCAGAATTGTCTGACATCCAAACTACACGTTTGAAGTGCTGTTTCTTTTTATAAATTCTGTTCCAGAAAGGCACCACTGGGATTTATGTACTTACCTATATGAGCTACTGAATAAATAAATAATAATTTGGTCACTGAATCCACACTTGTTTGTGGGACACTGCGTAATTGGTTGCTGCATTTTGCCCACAAAATATAGTCAATTCACTTACGGTAAATTCTGTGAAGTGCTTTGAGAGGCCTAGAAGATGTGAGAAGGCACTATATCAAATGCAAAGATCATTACTATTATTAATGAGGCAATATAACACAATAAAGCTCAATAAAAAACACACATATAGTGAGTGACCATGATTTACATGGTGCAGTCCGCATGGGTATTCCAGAGGAACGCCGGGGTTAATGTATCGTCAGAGAAGCCGCCTTTCCGATGAGATGTTAAACCAATCTACCTGCTGAAGACCCTGTGGCAAAAATTTGCTGGTGTGTTCAAATACAGTCACAGTAAACCCCGATGAGGCGTTTTAAGATGTTTTGACGATATGGTGAAACCCTATATCAAATTAAAGAATTTCAAATTATGTTTATTTCCTGATGGAGCCAGACAGTCTGAGATGCCAGTCACATTATCGTGCTCGTTTCAATAGTGCCCATCCGGACTCAGAGCAAATACACTTTTAAATAATTCATTCTTTTTTGACAAAGAGTATAATTGTTTGTTTGCAAAATATAAATATTTAAGGCTTTTCAAACAATGGGGTTGGACAATAAGGAATCACATTCGCTTTTCCGTTCAGCAATGTTATGGTTCATCAGCAGTTGATAGTATTTTTGATGAAAAATTATACAGAACAACAATTTACATTTGTCTCGCGCCTTTCACGTCAGCACAAAGAGTCATTGCACCTTCTATCTGGACTTAGATGGGTTTGGGGGAGTAATATTAACTGTTATAGTACTGTAAAGTACAGTATATATTGGAGCCTGTTTGACTCCAAGCCCCACCGAGGTCTCAGTCTTACTGCCCTCTATGAAGAACTGTCCTGGATACTAATAATAATACTTGTATTTTGATATAGCGCTTTTCACGTATTCTAGCCATCTCAAAGCGCTTCACAGAATGTACTGTAAAGTGAATTGACTGTATATTTGTGGGTGAAACGGGGCAACCAATTGCACACAGCAGTGTCCCATAAACAGCCGTGGATTGAGACAACCAATTTTATTATTGTGGATTTTTATTAGGCTTGGACGAGGTGTGTATATTTACAGAGAATGTGAACAGTTAATATAATGATAAACCTTGCATTTGACATAGCAGCGATCACGTCATTGAGACGTCTTGCAGAATATATTGTAAAGTGAATTTACCGTGTATTCTTGTGGCTGAAACACAATTGTGCACAGCAGATGTGGATTGAATGAGATTTTCTTTGTGTGTATTGGGGAATGATTATTACCATCAGCCAACAGTGTTGCCAATCAACTAGGTTCCTATTCACTACTAGGTGTAGACTTGTGTGGAGAAAGGAAACTTGCCTAAGGCTTCACCCCACCCAGGAATCGAATCCAGGCCCTCTCACTTGCAAGGTCAGTGACCTAACCAATATGCTATAGTATTCCACATTAAGGGGAAAGGGAGATCCCAAAGGTTCACACTCCTTACATGGACTTAATCTCAGCAATTCCAACAGCCTAGATCAACTAATCAAGTTCAGAGCGCGTTTGCTGGAAGCTGATCTAGAAGGACGTCTGTGTGGTCAGAGGCCACGAGCAGTACTCATAGTTAAGGGAGATAATGAGAGACTAAGTCGCAATTGGAATCAGATCAGGAACATTTTGCATCCATTCCTTATACATTTCTTGTGTTGGACTGCCAACATGCAATTTCTACTCCTCCCACACCAAGTTTGCAGAGCCTGTAGCCTAGTGGTTAGAGCACTCGCCTAGCAAGCGAGCCGACCCAGGTTCAATTCCCAGGCAGGGCGAACCTTAGGCAAGATTCCTCATGCCACACGCCTCAGTTTACCTCGTGTGAGTCTGGTTGTTAATCAATTAGCCAATCACTTGCTGGAAGTAATTAACCACCCCCACATAAATTTTGGTCACTCACTCCATGACAGTTTGTCCATGGCAACGCTGTAAGCAAATGGTTGATGCATTTCACCCACAAAATACACAGTTAATCCACTTTGCAATATATTCTTTGAAACGTCTAAACAACATGATAAGGCATTAAATCAAATTCAAGGATTATTATGTGAGAAATATCCATTAAAATAGCTCTGCCTTTACTTTTGAACTTACTCAGTTCATTTACTCCACTGTTTCAGTGGGAGAAGAGAAAGTTTCACAGATTGTGTCTCCCACCCGGGCAGTGCAGTCTTTCATCCATTCGCTACATAACACACCAGCAGCCTGGTGGCCGCTTCACCATTCAAAATCTCCCAGGAAATCTCACCATTTATTGCTGTTCCATTTAAAGCTGGAGCCCAGCCTTGCAATTGTAGCTCATCAAAAGCAATCTAACTGACACATAAATATGTGACTCTGAGGCCACAACACCTTGTGCAGCAAAGTGAACAGGAGACTGGTATAAAGAAGAATTGGACTAACTTCATAGGGAGCTGTGGTTGAATTTTAACCCTTTAAAGTTGCTGACCCAATGCAAACCCATCAGCCTCTTGAGTTAATTTTAAAAACATTTTTTTAATTATAAATATTCCACATGCAAAGAGGAATGGAGAACATTAGCTCAATGAGCTTAAAAATTGTGTAAACTAATTAGAAATTTAATGATTAATTACTTGGCTTCGTGTTTTCAATCTGTGTCATTTGGACATTTTACAGGCAAGAGTAAACTACCACTGGATACCGCCTGCTTCATATTCTCTGCCCGATTCGGGTGCAAGTTGGCAAGAGCCAATCCTTGTAGACCTCAGAGTGTGTGTTGGGTTACTGCTGGAGTCTAACTGGTCTAACTGGTTGCATAGCTTGCCATTGATTTCACTGTCTGGCTCTCCCACTGCTTGTCTAGCTAGGGTTACTCTACATGTTAGGGTTTGGGTTTGCAGGGTTAGCAGGCCAACAGGCCAACAATGCTAGAACAAAACTTAGCCATTCTTTTCATGACAGTTTGTTGGACATTGCTGTCTGAAAATTGGCTGCTGCGTGAGCCTATAAATGCACAGTTACTACATTTTAAATAAAAAATTCTGTGAAGCAAATTAACATGTGATAAAATACAGAATCAAATGCAAGGATTCTAACCACTGTAGCTCAGTGGTTAGAGTACTTGCCTTACAAGTGTAAGACCTGTGTTTGAATCCAGGCAAGTCAAGGCGAAACCTTGGGCAAGTTTCCTAACTCCATACACCTAATACTAATCCCCCCCAAAAAAGATAGTAAATCGGTCATTTCAATCCACGACTGTTTGCGGGACACTACTGTGTGCAATTGGCTGCTGCATTTGCCCACAAATATACAGTGAATTCACTTTACAGTATATTCTGTGAAGAGCTTTGAGACATCTAGAAGAAGTGAAACGTGCTATATCAAATGCAAGGATTATTATTATTATTTATTATTATTATTTTTTATATTGGTATTTCAGGGTGTGTTGCTACACTGTGGTATCCTTAAGCCATGGACTTGACTCTTATATTTTCTGGAATGAAGTAAGGAGGACATGTCCCTCCAGGGTGATAGTGTCCAACAACATTCCAACACCTATCACTAGAAATTACACAAGTAGGTTGGATGGATGGAATTCTCAGTTTGGTTTGGATATTCTTAAGCATAGAGATGGGTTTCCCCGTGCGTCAGACACCCCAAAAGAATGCTACCCTCAGCTTCCTGTCTCTTCTCTCTCACACATCCTGTCTACGCTTGGTGTCCATGCAATCCAGTGACCAGTAAATATATCAGACCAGCCCTAAGTTCATCACACACATTTATACAGTGAGACTGTCGGACCACATTAACAAGTGAATGGAAATTGTTTTCAGCAATGTAATAGCATTCAGCCAGCTGGCCACAAGCCAGCTGACTCCCTGCAATGCAAATGAAAAACCTTTTAAGATTAAAGAACTTATTTGATTTACAATAAGACAGTGATTTCTTACCAGCATAGTGCATTTATCAATCCAGAGGGAGAGCAAGAAAGAGAGAGAGAGAAACTAATGCAAAATGTTTCTCTCGAAGGTTCTGAAGATAATGAGATATTTATTTTTCTTATCAGATAATGGAGCAGCATTATAAGGAGTTCTGTCACGTTGACTAATGACAAGATGTCATGGTGTTTTTTTCTTGAAACAAATTTTCGGAAACAGAGAGAGTCCTGTTGTTCTGTAAGAAAAGTCTAAATGGGAAACGTAAGTGCACCGAGGAACCTATGGAGAAGTGTTAATTATACTCCTTAACCTGGGGTGAAAAGATCGCAAAGGATTATTATTCCCAACCGATGCAGACATGGTCTGAATTTCCTCAGATAAAAGCAAGAAGCATGGTCCAAAAACCATTAGCTTTGTAATTCCTTATTCCGCTCACTTATCCCGCTGTTTCCGACTTGGAGTTCACAGTCTAGCTTGACATTCCAGTGCCATGCTGAGGGGATTGTTACAGATGCCTGTTGTGGTGGACATTATAAGAATAATAAATAGTAATCCTTGCGTTTAATATAGCGTCATCACTTTGTTGATATGTATCAAAATGCTTCACAGAATATATTTGTGAAGCAGATTGACTGTATTTTCTAAGTGAAATGCAGTAACAACAACAACAAAGTTACATTTGTATGCCGCCAAAGGAGTTCCTACATACTGCTGGGTAAATGGAGGTAAATGGAACTGTTTGGACAAAGAAAACTTGCCTAAGGTTTCATCCCGCTGGGAAACGAATGTGGGTCCGCTCGCTTGTGAGACAAGCACACTGACCACTATGCTATGGAACTCCACATGTTAAAAGATTCTGTGGCACAATTTGATAAGAGGAAAGAGTTTCTCCCAATGTCCTGAATGGGCTGGAATGTCCCTGAGTAGGTTGTGGTGTTTGCCCTCAAATACACAGTCACTGCATTTCCCAATATAATACGTTACAAATTATCAATATAAATTTGTAATGCAAATACGTATACTGCCTTTCACTCATTGAGAATGTTTCGAGCTCCTAAAATCTTGTGGAGCACTTTGAGGCAACCGTCTCGACAACATGATATGGTGCTGTATTAAATGCAAGGATTATTATTATATACAGAGTAAATCTGGGCCCAGGTGGAGTTTCAAACCAATGCTGTCCAGACAAGTCTCCCTCTTATTTTTAAACAAAAATAATAAATTGTAATTTTTTTTGGCAGGATTTTAAAAGAAATCAAATTATAAAATTCTGATCAGATTGCATCTGGTGGAATTGTAATTTTCTACCTCAGAGTTATCTTGCTGAGATAACTAAACAGGGAATATGTGGATTCTGTGCCTGCGATAAATTTCTCACACAAATTACAATGCTACAGCCCTGCCCAAAAGTGTGGCTTGCAAGTTGTTTATTAATCTCCACCACGATTTTGAAGTAAGTATGCAATATGCCATTCCACGCTGGTTTGCTCTTGGTGAAGGTGTGTGTCTGTGATTGAATGGACTCTAGAACAAGGAACATGTTCCATGTTCATAACTGAGGTGGGATAGGTACTTCTTTGACCGTGCCTATCGCCATCTCCCCTCTCCACGAGTCGTTATTCTACTTAAGGGGTGTTGTATTATAATCATTACAATAACACTTTGGGTCATTGGGTAATTGGCTGCCATGTTTCTCCCAGAAATATACAGTCAATTCACTTTCCAGTATGTTCTGTGAAGCACTTTGAGGCATCTAGAAGACATGAACAGTGCTAATGTAAAGATTATTATTAATTGGGATAGCAACTTAAACTTCAAAAGTCACCTTAAAGTGCTTCATATGAAATTGTGTAAAGTGCAGTGACTATATTTTATAGGTGAACACAGCAGCCAATATGCACACATCTATGTCTCACAAACAGCCATGGAGTGAGTGACTGATTTTATCTGGGGGATTGCTGGCCAGGCTACCGGGAGGCTACTCTTTTCGAACAGTGCTATTTGTTCTGTAACATCCACCACAAAGGGCAGGCTGGACCTTGTTTGAAACTCATTCAAAGGATGGCACCTCCATCAATGCAGCACCTCCTTCACCCCACTCACTCCCTCAGCCATGCATTGTAGTGTCAGCATATTATGTAAATTGAAAGTCTTGATGGGGGACTTCTGTTTCAGAGGCAAATTGCCAACTGAGCGAGACTGATAAATGCAAGAACATGACTTTGCTCAGAAATGCTTTCGATCTCAGTGGAAGGCAGTGGAGGAACTGACGGGGGAGTAAGAGACTGTAACTGTGTTAAAGCAATACTTTGCCTGCTTGCCTCATTCAGGAGCTTAATGATTCTGTATCGGCAAGCTTTTCAGTATAAAATCCACTTAATTACAAACCAAAAGCTTGGGTAGTTACACAGAGCTTCTTAATCATGCAGATTGATCAGGAAAATTGTGCATTGACGATTCAGGAATAATTCTGAATCAAATTATCATTGCAGATGTAGCACTTGTGAATGTAGTGAATAAATTGTACAGGAAATACCTTCATCAAACAGGGATTCAAATTATTTGCAATTGCTGTCTTATATGAGGAATGCTGCACACCATCCAAGACCCTGTTTCTGAATGATGTCTATTTTTGTACCATTTCTTGCACTGAAATCAGGCTCTCCCCAGTGCTGCTAGAGGTTACCCGAGTTATAACTTGCAGGACTATAATTGGGGTGTAAAATAAAGGGCTTGGTATCCACCCGGATTGGTATGCAGAAAGCAGCTGCTGCTCAAACTCCGCACCTCCAACTGATGGAACTATCACTCAGGGGGTAGAGATTTATGTCTAAGCTGTGAGCAGGATGCTCCCAAGCATTTCAGGCGCTCATCACAAGTCTTGCTAGGAGTTCCTTGTACTGTACCTTGTAGTTGTGCACGTTGAATGTTGTGGTGTCCTGCAGCGTAATGGTTGGAACACTCAATTCACAAGCAAGAGGTAAGATTCCTAGGCATGTTTCCTCACTCCACAAATAAATGTGGTCAGTCAATCAATGACTGTTTGCGGGACACTGCTGTGACACCATTTTACAATATATTCTGTGAAGCGCTTTGAGACATCTTGACAACATGATAAGGTGCTGTATAAAATGCAGGGATTATTATTATATCTACTGCCCAACTAATGACAATCTTTCTGGAGCGGGAAAGAGGGAGGGTAAGCAAGGTTTCCTTGGTGCTGGCTCTAGAGTGGTGTGCTTGATATGCTTGTTTTCAAACCAGTTGGTGGTCTCAGCATTCTAGGTTCAGCTTTTAAATCAATTACCAATTTCTGTTTGGGAGATGGTTGGCAAGGATGCCAGGAGAAACTCCCTTCTGTTTCCCAATAGTACCAAAGGATCTTCAATGTCCACTTGAACAGGCAGATGAGGCCTCGGTTTAATGTCTCATCTAATGGATGACACCTCTGACAATACAGACTTTCCTCTTCGAATGTGCTAATGATCACTGGTAATAATAAATAAAAATTATTACTTTACGTCATTGAGACGTCTCAAAAAGCTTCAAAAAAATATTGTACAGTGAACTGATTGTGTTTCAGCACCTTGGAGCGTCCCCCCAATGTGAAAGGCGCTCTATAAATGTAATTTTGTTGTTGTTGTTTATGAGCAATACATGGTAGACAATTGTGCACAGCAGTGTCCCACAAACAGAGGTTTATGGGACACTAAAATGAGGTTTTGCCCCACCTGTGAATCAAATAATCAAATTATAAAAGTGCTCCAAGATGCTCTCTCGTATGAAGTGTATGAGCGCAAATTGTTGTTGTCGACTATAGAAATAATGGTGGGGTGGGGGGGTTGAAGTTGCGACCCATCGTTCCTCAGACTCCCGCTCCCCCACCCATCTGTAATTTCGACTCTGCTGTGCTGGGTGCACACAAGCATTAGGAACGAGAGCAGTTGAAAGCAATTAATGTCACTTTAAAAGCCAAGAGCATGCCCGGAGACAGCAAGTCTAACATGAAATGCAGAATTAATGGCTTTCAATAATTGCTGCTGTTTTCACTGCTCTGCTCATGTGGCAAGAATGAAATTGCAGGTTTTTAAGAGGCTTTGCAATGCCCAGGGATTTCATGTTCCAGACAACAGAGTTGAACTTCACTCTAGCTATTTATTTAGTAGAGCGCACAGAAGACTTTTTTTCTTGGGACATTTTATGGGATTCGCTTAATTCCTGCACACTGTTGTGTTACAAACTGTTCTGTATCAGGAGGATTTATAAGTCTGTGCAGCTCTTAGCACTGCCTTATTCCCCATCGTTTATATCGGTGCTTGTTATGGAACAAATATAATGGAACAAATATAATGGAAATGCCACAAGAAAGCAACCATTTCCATTTGAAAATGTTACACTCATAAAAAGGTGATGCTTGAAATTGTGGTTGCTATTCTATTCTTCGCAGCAATGCTAGCACCAGGGATTGTGCTTTAAGGTCATATACAAAAGACAGACATTAATTCTCTGTCTATTACTCTAGACGGTTACTGCCCGATAGTCTGAAGGTTCATTAGTCCAAAGATTCGTTAGTCCTAAGTTTCCCCTAACCATAACTGTAACGCTAACACTAACCCTAAGGATGGAAACGTTCGGATTAACAAACCTTATTTCATTTTCGGTTCGGACTATCGAGCGGTAACGCCCCCTGGCTACCGCTGGTATAGGAAACGTGTGTGTTCGGACTATTGAACCTTCGGACTATCGAGTGCCCCCCACTTTAGACATAGAGTAAAGCTCCCTCAGTCGCTACCATACCATCACAATTGCCAGATACAGATTAGATACAGAATAAAGCTCCCCCTACAACACACCATCACAAACAAACAAACAAAACTTACATTTATATAGCGCCTTTCACGTCGAGAGGACATCCCAATATAATCCTTGCACTTTATCATGTCTTTGAGATGTCTCAACCCGCTTCACTGAATATATTGTGAAGTGAATTGACTGTATATTGTATGGGTGAAATGCAGCAGCCAATTGTGCACAGTAGTGTCCCACAGTCGTGGATTGAAGTGACTAATTTTTGTTAAGGAATTATTACCCCCAGAAAAGAAATCTGACAATCAACTAAGAACTGGGTTCCTATTTACTGCTAGGTATCAGAGGTGTGTGGAGATAAGAAAACGTGCCTTACGTATTGCCCGGTCAGGGAATTGAATCCAGGTTCCCTTGCTTGTGAGGCAAATGCCCTTCTGTTACTCCACAGGGCTCCATAATTTAGATATAGCACAGGTTGGTTGTACAATAAAGCTCCCTTTACACCACTCAGTCAGCGTTCTCACCAGCTGTAGCACGGGTGAGAAGCAAGCTCACATCTTTAACAGTCTGTCACTTTGAATGCCAGTGCTGGGCAATTCCATTAATTTCACTTCAAAAAACATTCATTAATAGACCTGATTCATTAGTGACCAATCCTGAATTTTCTTGTTGAGAGCCAGATGTGCTGAAGGAGACGGATAGGGTTTATGAACACTGTCAATGGAGTACAGCTTTTAATTAACTTGGGAAAGAGATACAGAAATAGACAGAAATGGATGGATTTATTTCAATTTTCTCACAAAACACAGGGTCTGAGTATAATCTCTTCAGGCGCTACTCTGAAGCAAAATCAGCTATTAAGCTTGAAGGAGTGATATCAATGGCAATTTCCACAGCAATACCACTCTGCGTGTTTTCATTAGCTGTTTCTAACTTATCTGTACCATGGTTCCCAGCTGTTCTTCAGATTTCTTTTGAAAAATTTTCAATCTTTGATTTATTTGTACGCCTGGAACAGAGAAAGGAATCTGCTAAAGAATGCAGAACAGCCATTAAAAGATACCAATTATATAAAATGTATCTGCATTATTGCAGAAAAGGTGATGGGATGAGCAAAGGGTTGCAGATAGTCTTTTGGTTGCAGTATGGCACATTAACTTGTTCCTCCAATGTACAGATAAATACTATTGTAACTGGGATATCTAAATCCAGAAATCTGCAGCATATATCCTGTCTAGCTTCAAATCCCTCCACAGTCTTGCTTCACCCTTTCTCTGAAATCTCATAACGACCCTACTATTCTGGCCACTCGCTCCTCTCAGCTAACACCAGCCTGCTCCACATCCTCCCAACCCTCGCTGAGGGCCATCACCTGCCCCCTGCTTTCTGGATCTCTGTCCCAAGTCCCTCTATCTATTCCATGTCGGAGATGCCATCCTCTGGATAAGAAATTTAACGAAGGTGCCATGTGCCTGTTCAGGTGGAGCAATTAACTCAACAACAACAAAAACAACAAAATTACAGCTGTAGAGCGCCTTTCATGTCAGGAGGATGTCCCAAGGCGCTGAAGAGTCAGGGGTCGGGACCCGGGCATGGGGGAGGGGCAGGGTCGGCAGGAGGGAGAGGGGTGGGAGGGCAACAGAAGGCACAATTGAAAAGGAGAGTCTTGAGACCAGCCTTCAAGGAGGCAAGGGAGAAAGCGAGGCGAAGGGACTGTGGGATGGAGTTCCAGTGAGGGCAAATAAGCTGAATGTCCAGCCACTGATCTTAGGGTGGGTCAGGCGGGAGACATGGAACAGACCGGAGCCCACTGAACAGAAGTGATGGGCAGGTTGGTAAGGAGTCAGCAGGTCAGAGAGGTAAGAAGGGGCAAGGCCATGGATGGCCTTGAAAGTGAGGACGAGGATATTAAATTCAATCCTCTGGAGGATGGGGAGCCAATGGAGCTAGGCGAGGGAGGGAGTGATGGGGTCGCGGGAGAGGATATGAGTTAAAGAGTTTTGGATGATCTGCAGATTGTGAAGGGAAGAGCTGTGAAGGCCGACAAGGAGGGAATTTCCGTAGTCAAGCCAACTCACCACAATTGCTGCTGTTGGTAGTTACTGGAGAAGCTTATTGGATTAATCGCCATGTTTCTCTATCAGATGAGTATATCAGTTTTAGAATTTTATTGTTCCTTCTCAGTTTGTTGCTGAAATCAAAACAGGGCAAATTTAGCCCCAGCGAGACAATACCTCATCCATGGACAGCCCCTGAAATCATGGACAAATGGTCACCCTATAATACAATATTTCAACAACGAATACCAAATACTTGTATTGATATAGTGCTCCTTGTAGCAGTGTAGTGTCCCAGACTGCTTGACAGTGAAGGAGCACGACACTGAGCCACAGGGAGAGGGAGGTGACCGAATACATAGTTGAAGAGGAAGATCTTCAGGCATGATCTGCAGATGGTGAAGAAGGTGGCAAGATGAAGGGAAAGAGGAAGAATACTCCAGAAGCTGAATCCATATCCATTGATGGTAGAATGGAGGGCAAGCAGGAGGCTGCATATTTCATAAATATACACAGCACTAAGAGATGCTTCCCTAAAATCATGTTATATAAAACTGTATACCATAACTTCCATTCAATATACGGAACGGTATAAGAATCACGTTCTGCTCAAGCAGTATTATGCTTTATTATAAGAGTGGAAATCATTAAATAGCATTTAGTGATGTTTCACAGTTAGAGCACGTTTTATATACCAGCACTGGATGTACAATGACAGCATTAATTGCGTTTTATCAAGTCTTTAGGGGCCTAGATGGGTAATTGCAGGTGTAAAGACACTTTTAACAGTAACCTGCTAAGTTACCCTCAAGCCGAAAGGTTGCAATTTTCTGATCCACTGAACCTCAATTTAATGCTGGCAGTGACTTAAGCCATCAAATGCCATGTTAGTTGCAATTATTTAAATATACCTCTTAAGGAACAAGCATTAAGTTGCTTGACCCGTGTAAATGAGTGAGGTGTGTTCTGGTGCCAAAAAAAAACACCACATGGTAACTGAGAACAATCTAATACACAAGCCCAGACCCTGGAGAGATATGCATTCCAGACACAGATTGGATTGAGTGGAAAAAACAATGATGCACGTTGTTTTGGCACAAGAACACAAAAAAACAATATTGAGAGCAAAAAAAAGTCTACCAATGGTTGATCAACTTTCTGAAGCAGTTTGTAAGGCAGAAAATCAATCAGTAACCTGAACGCAAATAGAAATTAGGGACTCGTAAAGACTTGCGACTTTAGTCAGCTTGGGTGCAAACCCTCATCTATCCAGCGCCTTGGGATGTGTGTCCCACATGAAAGGTGCTATATAAATGCAAATTTGTTGTATTTGGCGCACGACAAGCCTCGGTGTATCTGTTAAGATAAACAAAGAGCCATAAGATAAACAAAGCGTCAACCCTAGAGGATTGGTACACAGAACAATTGGGATAAACTCCCTTCTCTTTGAGTCTGACCATGGAATCATTTATGTCTGTTTGATTTCACGTTTTAAGGCTGTTTTCCCTTACCAAGCCAAGTGTCAAAGCCAAAATATAGCACCCCTACAGGTGGCTGAATGTAAATCAGGTACTGTAGCACAAAGTGGGATTCAAACCTGGTCTGTTGTATTCAGCTCCGCAAACAATCCAATGCTCTATACCATGTCTACTTCAGTTAGTAGCATGATTTGTATGCTCGGTATCACTTCACATCACATATCAGGATCATGTTGCCAGGCTAATGCTAAGAATATTCATGCATTGACTTTGCTTAAATCTAAGTCAATCGGTTTGAAAACAGCTCCAGAAAGGAATCAGTGGGTGTTAATGAATTCCCTGGGATAGATGTGCTGCCTCAATGTTGTAGACTAGAGCAAACACCATACCCGAGTTGCTTACAATGTAATGGATGGCACTGTAGTGAATATCACATGAGCTGGTAATTGGAAACAGAACTCAGATGGGTTCTAGGCAACTTCCGTTGCAAAGATAGGATTGTCAGTGAAATGGAGATGGGACCTTGAGGATTTGGACTCGGGCAGGGGCTTCGGGTGCACAAGTCATTAAAAACAAACGCTAAATCCTTGTCATTCAAAACTAAAATGCCTTTACCATCAGAGCAAAGCTGTGCCGTAACAAGCCCCTGTGGGACTGCACTTTCAGGTGTGTGTTATAGATGCCCACTTTCCCAGCGCTACTCAAGGTCTGAATCATTCATTTATCATCAGTGCTTTATGCACAATGTTTTAGTTGGAGACCTGGGTAATGAGCACTGCTTCATATTATTCATCACCCAGTTTCAGAGCTGCACAATCTGACATCAAACCCATTGAGCTCTGGATATCAAGTTGATGTTTCTGCCTCTCTGCTTAGGAAATTAATAAAAGGAGAGAGAGAGGGGAAGGAGATAAAAAGAGAGAGAGAGAGAGAGGAAGCTTGCAAATAACACTGATTAGAATCCAGAAAGTAATAGTTTGACATGCCACAGCTACTGGCACAGGTTGGAGTTTGAGCAGTGTAATTGTGGACGGGCACCAGGAAATACTTATTTGCACAGCGGATGATCAGCAACAACTAACATTTAGATAATAATGATCCTTGAATTTGATGTAGCACCTCATCACGTTGTTGAGGCTTCTCAAAGCATAGCCCTGCAAATCTATCCCACCAAACAATGATCTACTCTGTAAAAAGTTGTCATCAAACTGGCCTCTACCACCCTTTCATGCATTCCAGATATCAGCAATTAACTGTGTGAAATAACTTATCCTCCATTTCTTTTAACAACTATCTTAAATCTGGGTCCTCGGGTTACTGACCCACCCACCAGTGGAAATAATTTTTGCTGGTGGTAAAGGGCAGGGACCTGGAATCATTCAAGATCCAGTCGGATGAATTGCTAGGAAGTAGGTCCAGGGAAGCGGTGCAGCAGAGCAGCATGTTGTATTTTCTATTGCAGTGTATAGGTTCCAATGAAAGGCCAAGTAGAGGGAATATGTCAACTTGGCTCAACGATAGCACTCGGCTCTGAGTCAGAAAGTTGTGGGTTCGAGCCCCATGTGTGGACTTGAGCTCACATAGTTTACCGATCGCTGCAATGCACTGCTGGGTGCGGGGAGTGAAGAGGGTTCTCTGCACTTTCGGTGGTGTCGTCCTTCATATGATGCATTGAACCGAGGTCCCGTCTGCCTGTTCAGTTAAATGTTAAAGATCGTGCAGCACTGTTGGAAAAGAGATGGGAGTTTCTCCCAGTGTCCTAGCCAATATTCCCCCAAATAAAATTGGTCATTTGTTTCATGGTTGTTTGTTTACTGCCGCGTTTGCTTACATACACACAGTCACTCCACGTTATAATAAATCCTGTGAAGCACTTTGAGAAGGTCCTTTCGAGACCGTGATAAGGTGCTGTATCAAATGCAAGGATTATTACACATACTGTTCCTCTCCATACCTTAGGAATGGTGTGAGAGTCCCAGCCAGTATAATCAGATCATGATGTTACATGGAAGAGTGAAAGATTGTAAGGAGTTGCAAAGGCTGTGCCGCACAAGTGGTTATATTGGGGTGAAATTAATAGGGTGTCTTAACCTGTTTAATGGGGGTCAAGGCACCATCCGTCCTCACAAACAAAAAAGTTGGGACTGAAAAGTCCAGAGGCCCAAAAGTAATTAAACCTGACTATATGATTCACTCACACGATTGCAATCATTAAAAAAACACAAATGCTAAAATCCTTGTCATTCAAAACAGAAGTACTGTACCTTCACCAACCGAGCAAAGCCATGCTGTAACAACCCCCTGTGGGACTGCATGTCAGGCGTGTGTTATACATACCCACATCGAACAATGTAGGACTCACTGCTTATACTTTGCAGCTCGATAATTGCTGCCTCACTGAATTTAAGAGTTTTTCCCAATTCTGTGTCATCTAAAGTTTTAAGGCAAAAGTTATCTTAAGGCTACAACTGGCAGAATTTCTTGAAAGTAAGGTGAAGGAGCAAATAAATCAATGGGGGTTTGAGGGCTCCTATTCTTGACGGTTTTCCACTGCATCCTTGTGGAAAAAGTTGAGGTCCAATGCAGTGCTGGGGAGCACTATATTGTCTGAGTGACATCCTTTGGATGTGATGTTCATGTCCCATCTGAAAGATGGCATTATTCAACAATGTGGAACTGCCCCGGCATTGCATTGGAGTGTCAGATAAAACTATGTGACTCCAAGCCTCACCATTATTGAGAGGCGAGAGAGCTACTGAATGAACCAGGCTGACACAATACTGACAGAATGATTGCATTGACACATGATCGTCAGACTTGCTGCCCTTTTGCCTGTCAGCTGCTTTTGTTCTGTGTGTGTCATTCTCTTTGCTGCACTGATAGCTTCTCTCTCTCATGCAAAAATGTGCAACGAAGGATGAAGTGCTAAATCCAGTCAAACGAATCAGATCAGCTATAAAGTGATTAAGGGTTTATTATCAGAGAAAGAGACTGGGATTAGCCGGTAATCCTAAAACAAAGAACTTGTATTTTTATCATGTCTTATCATGTCAAAGCGCACCAAAAAGCCTTCCATTGTCTTGCATTACTGCCAAGTGTAGTGACTGTGTTTTGTGGGGAAAAGAAACTGTTCATCTCTGCTACATGTTCAAAGGCTTCAAGAAATCATAAAGATGATTCATTGGGTGAGAAATACACCACGCAAGTAATTCAGCGTCTGCTTCCCGGACAGTAGTCAATGATTGGAGCAACATACAATACAATTTACACATATACAGCTCCTCTCACATCGGGAGAACGTCCCAAAGGGTTTGATAATCCTGGATGAGCAAACCAACCAGGTTAGGAGGAAGAGTGGTTGAGACTGGACATGGCCAATAAAACAACACGATGTTTCCAATTTTTCCTTGATTGAATAGTCCTTGAGGTTTGTTTTCCTAGAAATCAAGACATTCAATCAAGAACATTTACTTTCTTTTCCGAGAATAAAGGTTAGAAAACGAATCCTGGAAGAGATATCTCATTGTTACTTCAATGGTAATGCTAGAGATACTTATAATGGGTATTATAGTCTCTCACAATCTAGGGAGAGTATAAAAATGTATATTGACTTCCATTATCAGCTTCATGACTGATCTTCTCAACTCAGTCCTATATCCTTTGGACATAATGAATGTTTTCAACTCTCTCTAGAAAGGAAGTCAATTGGGATGAAATCAGAGTTACATTCCAGTCTAAAATGTACTGGCAAACTATCCTTTTCAGGTGGTTGAGGGTTCTTATATCTTTGACTTCCTATTTAAACCTTGGTTCCTATGCTGCCACAGTATTGCTCCTGGTTCTCAGATCTTATTTCAGCAGACACATATTTACATGAATTAGATCTCTTTCATGCTTTTGATTGTCACGCCAGATATTTTAGACAGTTTCCTGTCTTCGCTTATTGTTATTATAAATTGCATTTTGTGACAGTTAATAATAATAATTCTTGAGTTTGAAATAGCACCTTAACACATCTTTGAGACATCATAAAGCGCTTCCCAAAATATAAAGTGAATTGACAGTATATTTTGTGGGTGAAATGCAGCAGCCAATTGTGCATAGCAGTGTCACAATCCATAGTTGTGGATTGAGTGACCTAATTATTACTTTAATTAAATAATTTAATGAGCATTAAATATAGAGGACAATTTTTTTGCCCCCCACCTACTAGACTTCTGTTATCCCAGCAAGTCAAAGCCACAAGCCCTAACAAGGCTAGCTGGTCAAGCAACTCTGAGAGGCGAGAACATGAGGGGGTGGAAGAATAATTTGACAGACTCCCCTCATCCATCGAGGGAGTTGTATCTGAGGTCGAGAGCTGCAGAGCACTGCTACTGCAGGTCTGATATAAAAATCTAATAAAATCTTAAGTAAAATTTGTTTCAATGAATATGTAACTCCAATTTCAGGTAAAGGCAGTGGTTAAATGGCTCCTGACATTAATTTAAAAATAAATCACAAGCTGTTCTTAATTTGCATTTAGATTCAACAAGGTTTTATTCCTGTTCCAGCCGAGTTGATTTTTTTGTAACTGCGGTGAATACATCCTGCCTTTTGTACATCACTGTTTGTTTCTGCCTCCTTTGGGTCTTAAATAGAACCAAACTGGTATTACTTACACAACAATATCCCTGCCCCATATGGAGCATGTGTGACCACGCACTGAGAGCCACCCTCTCACAAGGAGTTTTAATTTGTTCTTGTTTCTTTCATTCCACGTACCATTTATGAACTACTCCCTCTCCCCACAAACCCTGCTCTCAGTATTGTCAAAAAGGCTGTATGGGAAATTCTACTGGGAACATAGGAACAGAAGTAGGCCATTTAGCCCTCTTCCGACATTCCATTAGATCATGGCTGATCAGTACCTCAATTCCATTCACCTGCCTTTGCTCCATATCCCTTGATACCCCCACATAACAATTCCAGAATTTTGGTAGTTCTCAAAATTTTACAGGAAAGTAACAAATAATTAGGAAAGATAGGGAAATTCTTCCAGAAATTGCTCAGAATAGAGAATTCCAAATGCACATGGATTAATATTATTATACATATATATTTGTTTCAATTTTATTTAAGCAACTCTCAATCCCCTCACACAAAACAAAGAGGAATTCTATCCACATCCAACATTTCCTTCAGGACATATTATAATACAATAATAATACAGCAATAACAATAATGATCCTTCCTTTTGATATTATATATTATCCACCAACCTTATTGCTTGGTAAACAGAGGTGGGTGTAACAAAGACAAGGTAATTTGATGGTTTAAAAAAAATTCACACACCACAGGAAAGGAAAAAAAACAATTTGCTGATAATTGTCTTTGCAGCAAAATTGAACAGAGCTTGAAATCAAACATGACTAACTCATCATCAGAACAAAGATTCTCTATGAGACCAGCCTCAGAGAGGAGCAGCACACCAGTCCTGGTGACACATAGAAGCTCCCCAGCAAAGCCAATGGGCTGTCAGCAACAGCAAAGGAGATCTGACGAATGGCCTTCATGAGCTGTGCAAAGGAGGGGAACAGGTGCTGGGCTAGTGTCGGCAGCAGATTGATGAGATGCAACCTGTTCAGTAACTGTGCCCAACTTGCTATCACATAAGAATGCAATGTCTCTGTGCAGCTGATTGAGCCAACCTGCCCAGCATCAAATACTTATCAAGACCTTGAGGTGCTCAGAGACACCTCCTATCTCCAGGTGTTTCACGTTGTGAAGGCTTAAAGGAGTTGTGTTGAGTTGACATCAAGGAATAAAGAGGCTGTTGTGAGACTGGGGTGACAATATACACTCAGGTAGCTCAATGTCGTAGCTGTGTGCATAAGTGTGGCTTTCACTTCTACCATTGTTACTCTCTGTTTGTTTGGCAGTAATGTACAAACTGTGCACAGCATGCAACGGTGCGCACTCATTGCCCAAGTGAGAGACCAGGGTTTGTTTCCCAGCAGAGAGAAACCTTGCGTAAGTTTCCTTACTCCACATCTTGATACTAATCCCTCAAGAAAAAAAATTATGTATTGGTCACTTCAATCCACAACTATTTGTGGGACACTGCCGTGCGCAGTTCTTTGCCACGTTTTGCCCACAAATATAAAGTCAATTCACTTTAGAATATATTCTGTGAAGTGCTTTGAGGTGTGAAAAATGTTATATCAAATGCAAGGATTATTATATTATTAGAACAAGCACCAAAATGTTTTACCCATCTGTGTTGTAACAGAGTCACCCCATTATAACAGAGCTTGCATTATAAGTGAAGCATAAAACAATGTCTGTCTTCCGGGTCGTCAGGTCAATCCTGACATCAATTCCTTCGCAAAGTGAAGTCAGTGGCGCTTCCGACACATCATCCACATGAGTGCACTGAATAAGAAGTGACATCAGCCAAGCATCCTAGTCAATCATGACAGACAGGACGTGACATCAAGGGTGATTTGAAAAAAACAGGTAATTTTTTCGTGCAGACAAAACTTGGTCGGCATTGACCAGTCAAAGTATGTTTGTCAACTAATCAGTATGAACTAGTTGGGATGTACTAGTTAGGATTTATTGTGCATCCAGCTAGCACAGGTCCACAGTACCAGCATGAGAAACAAGGTGAAACTATAACATGGCTCGTTCGAATCCTGTATTAGATCTAGTTATTAACACCCGGGTTAATCCACGACTGTTTGTGGGACTCTGCAGAGTGTAATTGGCTATCCCATTTCCCCCACAAAATACACGGGTCAATCCACTTTCTGGTATATTCTGTGAAACCCTTTAAGAGCTCCCAATGACATAAGGCGCGATTTCAAATGCAAGGATAATAACACTTATTCCCAATGCACTCCAATCACAGCAACACTAAAAAAAACAGAAGAGCTTTGTAGAATTCTGCTCTTATAGCTCATGTGTGTCTCAAATGCTTGTGTGGAGGAGGCACATTGCCCAGTGGTGCCAATTGTAGATAATCGAGTGGCTCATTATTGTACATCGCCACCTGTGCTCATAAAGCTATGACTCTTCTTGTCTTCATCTATGTTTGCTCTACAGTCTCAGTGCCACTTCTGTGCCTAATAATCACCTTAGCTTTCATCTTCGTTGGCAGGTTTCTTGTTGACAAGACACATTTATAAATAATAATAATAATCCACACATTTGATATGGATCCTTAACACATCGGATGGACATCGAAAAGCCCTTCAGAGTGGAGTGACTGTGTATCTTGTAGGCAAACATAGCAGCACAATTGCACACAGCAATGTCTCGTAAACCGCCATGCAATGAGTGATCAATTTTATTTGGGGAATTGTTGGTGAGGACACCGGAGAGAAAAACTCACATCTCTTTTGAATAGCAACATGGGATCTTTAACATCCACCTGAGATTCCCGCCCCACCTTCCACCGCCCCAACGCTGAATCTTCCAGACCCAACAAATCTTACAAGTGTTTCTTCTATCTTTTCTTCTATTCCAATGTGTCTGCGTGGCTCACTGGTCATATCGTGGAATTATCTTAAACTGTGCAAACAGCTACCTCCTGCATCTGCCTTTATTACATGACGCCTGATGTAATCTGGTTCCTGGGGCAAATTCGCTCAGACTTTATTAGTTTCACACCACAATCAGCATGACGGTTCCTGGAAGGTTTCAGCGGCCGAGAAATATATTTTTACTCTAGCTGAATCCTCCACACAGCAATTAGCTCAGCTGTCGCTCGCTCAGCAAGCCAGCTGTATATGCACTCTAGCTTGCTTCTTTGAATGTGTCAGCAGAAGGGAAGCATTGCACTCGACTCCCTTGAAACCAGAGTGGGAGCAACACGTCTGCTTGTGTCCAACTGTTTCCAGCTTGATGACGCAAATCCTTCCCCACTCCCTCCACCCCCAACCCAGCTTTACAAGTGTTCTGAGACACAGTCCGGCGTGGAGGGCGCTATATAAATCCAAATTGTTGTTGTTATAGTGTTTGTATTAGAAACCATGGTGTAACAGGCTGAATGGACCTCCTCTCTGAGAAACAAGAGACACCTGCGGCATAATGGTTAGAGAACTCACCACCCAAGCGAGAGGACCCGAGTTCAATTCCCCAGGCATGGCGGAACCTTAGGCAAGTTTCCTTACTCCACATATCTCTGTTTACCTTGCAATAAGTGGGAACACATCTGCCTGTTCAGGTGGATGTTTAAAATCTCATGGCACAATTCAAAAAGAGAACAGAGTTTCTCCTGCCTAACATTCTTTAGAATAAAAAAAATCATTCACGTTATAGCTGTTTGGGGGACATTGGTTTACTTGCAAATTGCATGCAAAATTGCATCTAAACATATAGAGGCACTACATTTTACGGTAAATCTGTGAAGCACTTTGAATCATGCTCCTGATATGAAAGGCATTACATCAAATGCAAGACTTACTATTATTGTACACCTGAGGGAAATGTTGTTTTTACCCCCATCATAAAGGTGCTATGTGTGTGTGATTTTGCTGGGAACTTCAACCCCAAAATGCTTAGGAGCCACCCATGAGTGACTTATAGCATTAAACGAACAGTGCAGAGTTGACAGATCGAGCCCAGCTCCAATTAATGAATGGTGCTCGCCAGCTCACTGAAGGCTCAGGAAAAAGGTAGGTTTTATCTGTTGCCATTAATATATCATCTTTAACGGGTTAAGCCACAATTAGTCCAATGTCCTCCTCAACTCCACTGTCCACAAAATCCAACTAATTCGAAACACCGATGGCCGTATACTCTCCCTCTCTAAACTCCGAACCCCCATCAAACCAGTCCTTCTTGGAGTTTGCGGGACTTTGCTATGTGCAAATTGGTCAGCCTGTCGGGTAACTCTAACCCCCTGTATTAATGCTGCAGTACCTATGATCTAACATTAGAGGCTACTAGTGTGCTATGAGTAATGATTCTACCTTCCCTTCTCTCCCTCCAGTGTCCCACCGGTTGATCACTTTTCTCTCTATAGCTCATTACGATATGTTGTATTAAATGCCTGACTGATCACTTGACTTTCTATCAATCCACATGTATATTATGCCCTGTGGTTTGTAAACAATGATTGACTCATCTCGCTATTTATGCTGGCTGTTTTGCGCTCCCTCCTCTCCCATGCTTTGTACTAGATGTGACCTTGCCATTTGCAAATGAATGAAATGAATTCTGACTCAGCAATATTGGGCACAAAAACCCAGCAGCTTCCTCTTCATCGCCCACCTGGACTCCTCTGATGCCTTCATACAGTTTAGGGTGTGTCAGCCCATCATAGTTGTAAACACTGAGTCAGAGGCAGAGTCAGAATCTGAGTGGGCAGATTCTGACCCAGTGCTCCGAGATGCTATCCTGTGTGAAGGGCAGTTGTTGTTGTTGCAAGTAAAAGTAAGTTGTTATTTTGGTTCCCCCCCCCCACATCAAGACCTTGAGTTCATAGTCTAGGCTTGCACTCCAGTTCAGGATTGGCATACGGAATGATTCAGAACTGGAGGAGAAAAGAGATAGCTTTTTACTTTCCCTCGTGATAAAGACTCATTAACGTACTCTGCAAAGCAGCAATCATTTCCCTCTGAGATTTTGTTTTAAGGAATAGAATACTTCCTCTAATTTGCTATATCAAGTATTCCCATGCCAGGATTAGTCATGATAATAATAATAATAATCCTTGCAAAATGCAAATTTCTGCAGATGCTGGAAATCTGAAACAAAAAGAGAAGTCGCTGGGAACACTCAGCAAGTCAGACAGCATCTGTGGAGGAAGGAAAATTAGTCAATATTTTGGGTCCATGACCGTTCTGATTAAGGGTCCGGACCCAAAATGTTGACTCACTTTCCCTTCTCTGTAGATGCTGCCTAACCTAATAATAATCCTCGCATTTGATATAGCATTAAAAACACATTGACACCACGTGCTGGGCAGTGCCAGTGATCATCATATTATTCCTTTATTGGTGGTACTCAAAGAAAAGAGGATTATTTTGCTGCCGTGAATGTAAATCAGAACATGACCTACAATTGAAGGGAAGTAAATTCAGAACAAATCTGTGCAAACATTATTTAGTGATGGAACAGGCTACTAGGGAGACGGTGGAGGTAGAAATTATTGTTTGCTTCAAGAACAAATTAGATGAATTTGTTTTAGAAAAAATGTTGTGATACAGTATATAGTTTGGGACATGACATGTGCACATGCTTAACAGGATGGTAGGAGGCAAATTCTTATATTCTTAAGACGCAAAGAGCAATCACTGTTCACTCTTTCAATCCTCTGCTCCTCTTTGGTGAGCTCTTCCATTATAATATCTGCTGCTCTCGGCTTCCAGACTCAATCCCCTTTGGCCCCCGTTTTACATTCCCAGCAAACGCCTGAAAAGCACGAGCACACATGTTCCCTGTCAGTCTTTACTTTAATTCTTTCACAGGTACACAAGATGAAAAATGCATGTGAATTTGGGATCTCCTCTTTGGCTTCATCGCAGAGTAGTGTCATAGCAGGGGAGCTAGAGAGTTTTTTTTCTCTCTTCCCTGGATATATCTTGTGTGTGCATTCATGCATATTCTGCGTCAATGCTTGTTTTTTCTGTTTTCCTGGTATATTCTTTATCTGTCTTTAATTCCTCCTCTTTGGAAAAAAAAGACTTCATTTACTGTGTCGCTTTCCCACTCCCTTGCTCGGAGTCTGATCCTCCACCCCTGTCCCCACCTTGTGAAGCGCTCCAAGATGCGATCATAATAATACTAATAATCCTTGCATTTGATATAGTGCTTTTACACATCTTCTAGACATCTCAAAGCGCTTCACAGAGTATGCTGTATCATTGTCCAGGTTCATTTGCAGGTGGGTGCCTTTGACTCACACGAGCAACTTAACGTGTGCGGTTGACTGCCTTCTCTTTAAACCTGCACTTTATCTGAAATTCTGAAAATTCAAAGCTGCGTGGCTTTAAAACTTTAGCCGTGTAATTGAAGGGAAGGATAAGGGTGAGACAATTTCAGATACATAAAGAGAGAGATATATTAATTTAGTTGAGATGCACGAAAACAGCCATATGGTAATCATGGAGCTCCCTCAGAATTCGTAGTTCTTACAGGTAATGGCTTCTTAAAAGCCCATGGATCAGGATTGCTATTTTTCCCCTCTATCTTATTCATTTTTCCATTTCTCTAAAGAGCAGAAAGCAGTAGGCATCCGTGAAATGGGATCTGAGGCTTTCTCAAATAGGAGCTTTCATGTGCTTTCAAGATAGGAGAGACTAGAGAGAAAGAAGAGAGGAGAGGGAGGAGAGTGAAAGAGGAAATAAAGAGGAGAGGAAAGATAGGAAAGAGCAGAGAGAGGAAGGAAGGAGAGAGAGGGGAAAGAGGTCAAGAGAGAAAAGAGCAGGGAGAGAATAGAAGAGAGACATTTAAGATTCAGACCAGTGTCTGGTCTGAGATTTGGAGACCACCTTATTCCATCCAGCAAGGCTTATCATAATGGTTACTGGGACATTTCACAACACTCAGCACTAGCTGTTCAAGGCAAGGCATGAAGGCACTTGTTAGTCAAGCTGGCATATAGAGGCTGTAACAGAGAAGCGAGGTGATTTCCAACCACTCCCCTTCTACCCAATGCAATATCCTACTTTCTCTGCAGTAAGGTATTTGCTGGTGTTTAAGGTGATTTCTCAACATTTGCTGGTGTTCCCATTGGGAATTTGGGATTTAGGCTGTGCAGGCTTACTACAAACAAACAGTATATTGCCCTTTAAGTGCTGTGAGACACCATCATATGTGAAAGATACTGTATAAATGGTTGTAGGTGTTGTTAATTGAGGGCATCTTATGCCCTCAATTAACAAAAATCAGTTCTCAGGGCACAAAACAATCAACGGCTAATAGAATTAGGGCTTGGAATATCGATCATTGCAGCTTTAGTTGTATTGGACTCTGTCAAATGGTGTATGGAAGCGCAAAACATCATTCGAGAGAGTCCAGTGACAATTCATCAGATCTCAAGATCAGTTTGGACCATCTGATCTCATCCTTCCAGAACATGGAGCTCCCAATTTGGTTTGGATACTATTCTGCTTAGTGATGGTTTCCACATGTTTCTCCACATTCACTGGCTGAAAAAATATCCAGAATGCCTACCTCAGCTTTGAGCTGTGACTTTTAATAAGTCAGTTCTGTTTCTAAGGCTTTCTAGGTCAGTGCTTTCAACGTGAAAGAATGTTTTCTCATCTCACTTTGAACGAGTTGAACTCCAAGTTGAAGACTTCGTTATGGATCTCATGCCAGAGGAAAGAGAAAAACACACATCTCTTTTCGAATAGCGCAATGGGATCTTTGCAATCCACGTAAACAAAAGACAGGACCTCAGTTTAATATCTCATCAGAAGTAAAGGGGTTTAGGGATATGGAACAAAAATGGGGAACTGGGATTAAAATATTTTCTATGATCTAATAAAATAGGAATGGCAATAAAATGGCAATAAAATGGAAGAACAGCCTTGGTGGATTAAATGTTTTAGTGCTTTTAAAAGGATTGTAATATAATAATAATCCTTGCATTTGATATAACACAGTTTACCTCCCCCTTGAGTGGCTGCACTTACCTGGTGAAACACAGCGAGTGTTATTTTTAAATTCTGAATCAAAATTGTAACCTCAGAGTAACGAGAATGGATTTTTCAATTCAATCTTGATCAACCTCCAAACCTGGATGTAAAAGTCTAACACAAGGAGCTTGTTACAGTGCAGAACAATATTTCTTGAAATTCCTAGTCTAATCACGTCTCAAAGTGCTTCACAGAATATATTGAAGTGGATTGCCTGTATTCTGTAGCTGAAATGTGGCAGCCAATTGCGCACAGTAGTGTGCCACAAACAGTCGTAGATTAAAGAGATCAAATCTTTTTTTGTTTGGGGGGAGGGGTGGGGGTGGAATTAGTACCATTGGAAAGCAATGCACCAGTCAACTAACAACCTGAGTTCCCTCTTACTGATAGGTAAACAGAGGCATGCGGAATAAGAAAACTTGCCTAAGGTTTTGCTTCCCCCAGGAATCGAACCTGGGTCCTCTCAGTTGCAAAGCAAACGTGCTAACCTCCACACTATGGGACTATGATACAGAGCAGGGGACAGAGTCTGAGACATAAGGACACACGACAATTTCCCCAGGGTTCGAAACGTGGATTTTCATCCAGATTTAATAACCAAAAAAAAGTAGACGGTCGCCAACCCTAGATAATATCAGCAAGAAAACCAAATACACACAGGGTTCTGTACACTCTCATCAATTTACAATGGAGCCAGATAATCTGTTATTAGAAACATTACAAAAACAGCAGTGCACTGCAGCGTTAAACAGCATACTGTACCTTTAAACAGTCACCCCGCGAATATACAAATGACTTTTCCTCACCATGTGAAAGTGCTCATCCTTCCAAGGCTTTGGGAGAGTGGAGGTACCCCTGAAAATCCTGCCTCAAACAGTACCTCTTCAACCAGGTCTATGGCCAACCCTCCCCTCTCCCCTGCTCAGTGACCAACTCTTTACTGTCAAGCGCTCTGAGTCGTTATTCTACATTAACGAGCGCTGTGTAAATACAAGTTCTTGTTATCCCCACACCCTTGGCTCCAGTCCCCCGCCCCCCCACGGGAGTAACAATAACTTTTAAAAGTCTCTTCTTGTTCCACAATAGATCAACATATCCAGTTATTTCTCGCCCGACTGCAGTGGGCTCCAGCTACCAAGCGAGGCTGTCCCCCACTGGGCCAGAGTCCGCAGAAGGCGGAGGGTCAGTGTAAAGATTAAACTTATCCCTTATTCAATACCAAAAAGTCCAAACCGTGCACAGAAGGACCAGGTCAAAGCCAACACAAGTACAAAGCACAGACGCAAAGTTATTCTCCCTCGGCTCGCCACTGAGTGTTATTTATGTGTCGTCAGGCAGCTTGTTTGGGGAAACCCCCTTCCCACTCTTCATTTAAAAAAAAAAAGACTCCAAAAGGCCATTTTTTTTGTATTACGATGGGGTTTGTCTACATAAGGAAGCATCACTGAGTGCCCACGTCACGCCATGTTATTGTTACTGTATAAACAATCCCATTGATAAAAATGTTAGTCCCTTGACAGCCAATGTTAAAATAAGTTTGTCCCGTACCCCCCCCTCCCCCCCGCCCCATCCCCACCCCTTTTACCAAGAAGATATGTTGTTGTCGGTGAGGGAAAAGTCCCATAATGAATGCCAAGCCTTGGGAGCAATCAATGTCTTCTCTGGGTAATGTATCTCTCCTCCTCTTCCCACTGTCACTCTGTGAGGAGCGCACAGGTTCCCTCTGTCTCTCAGGGAAGCTTATTGGAATTAATGCTGTGCTCTTCGCCTAGCCCTCAGCTGCTGGGAATCAGGGTTGTGTGGGGAAGGAGGGAGGGAGGAGTTCGAGGAGGAAAAAAGCTTTCAACCCATTCTCCCCTGTAAAGAATCGCTGCCTTCCTCGACATTGGACATTACAAAATGAAAGCTCAACAGCACCCGGAGTCAACGCTGGGTCGATGCACGATTAAACCAATGAAAGTGGGATTTTCACACAAAAAAGGTAAGACCAAATGATCCCCTTGCCCCCCGCCCCCCCCCCCCCCCCCCACCCCAACCAAACACACACATTCCTCCTTTCCCTCCCTCAATTCTCAACTCCTTGCTGAGAAGCCTGGCTGGTCCTCAAGTTGTGCTGAGATTCATGGGTTAGCTGCAAAGTTTGGTGGTCTCATACTCCACAGAGTTGATGAGTTTGGAGTTGAACGCCTGAAGGGAAGCCTGGATCCTGACCACCTCGCTGGCCGACAGCTTGAGCCGATGACGGAGGAGGCAGGAGAAGAGGTCCAGGCGTTGGCCGCGGGGGGACAGCCTGTTGACCCGGTCACGGATCTCCAACAGCTGGAGCAGTGCCGAGTCCTGGGATCCCTGTGTGTACGGATAGTCCAGCTGGAGGATAAGGTCTCGCACAGCATCAGCGTCAAAGTGCATGCTGTAGCCAAAGACCTGGGCATGGTTGATCTTCATGTAGCCCAGGTTCCTGGAGGGGTCGATATACTCCAGGGGCTCATAGTACACGCTCTCATTGCCGCTTGACCTGATGCGGCTGCGTAGATAGATGTGGACCGTCTCAAAGAAGCTCTTCCACTTGTTACCCAGCATCAGGGTCCAGTTGTGACACTGCAAAGGGACATCCAATTTAGTCCTCTCCCAGTCGGGGAATCCGGCCTCGCTGACTGGCACGAACCAGCTCTCCGAGTGGCTGCCCCCGAATGGGTTGACGTAGATGGCCAGCACAGGCTCCAAGGTGCTGTTGGTGGTCAGGCAGATCTGGATGGCGATACCCAGCAGCATGTGGACAAAGTTGGCCTTGTACTTGTTGCTCTTGAGTGTGAGGAGCATTCTCTTCCTCCACGATGGGTCGAACCAGCTGTTGAGCCGCATGTCATTGCTGATGAAGATGGCGGGCACCATGATCCTGGTGTCCCTCTTCTGGAGGAGGTACCTGAGCTCCAGGTCCTGTAGGTCCTGCTCCGTCTCGAAGCCCAGGTACTGCTCGATGCTGTCGGCCACCTCCGGCCTGCACAGCCCCTGACCCAGCATGTAGCCCACATTGCAGCCGCCGCAGCGGGTACGGTTGTCGGTGGCACATGTGATGCAGGCGGGCCCCTCCCCCACCGCGCACGGCACGGGTCTCTGACACGTGGCCTGGTCATAGGGGCAGGTGCAGCTCCGCGTCTCCTCTGAGAAGACGCCGGACAGACCGTTGTCCGTGCAGTACAGGACCGACTGCACCTGGTTCAGCCAGTAGGTTACAGATCTGCCACGAGGGAGAGATATAGAGAGAGGGAGAGAGAGAGCGAGAGGGAACTAGCATTCTACAGTCAAATGTCTCATAAGTCTTATCTTTATGAATCGAATAATCGACATTTCACTTTTAATTCCCTACCAAAACCAAGTACGATTTCATCACATTGCTCATATTAATCACCTCCCAACTGATAACCTTCAGGACAGGAGTCCTGTAGGTCAGTGGTTAGAGCACTCGCCTCGCAAGCGAGAAACCTGGGTTTGATACCTGATAATAATCCTTAAAGAAAAAAACAATAATAATTTGGTGATTCACGGCTGTTTGTGGAACACCGCTGTGTGCAACTGATTGCCACGTTTCGCCCACAAAATATACAATCAATTTTCTTTACGGTATATTCTGTGAAGTGCTTTGAGACGTCTAGAAGACATGAAAAGCGCTATATCAAATGGAAGGATTATTATTATTATTACTCTCAAGTTTACAGAGAACTTGAATTTCGGGCACTGATATCGTGACCCATCAATGAATGTGTACTTAATGACCAGCAACCTTGAATTACATATACGCAGTGTTGATTATTGATTCAATGGGATTTTCTGTGACTGATACGATTTGCATGCAATTTGGACTTTGTGATGGTCCCACCTGATGTGACTTATGTGAGTTTTACTGTATTCACATCAACGACAACAACAACTTGCATTTATATAGCGGCTTTACACAACACACAAACACAACGCCTCCCCATCTCAGCCTTAAGTCTGCTTTACTGAAAACCTTTAAAATGGAAATATTCTGCAGTCTAACCTTAAGTTAAGCCAGTTTCTTTTCAAGAAGCACGAGGAGATGGGAAAAATGGGCTCCCAAATGAATAAGAATCCTTGGATTTGATATAACGCCTTATAAAGTTTCAAAGCGCTTTACAGAATGAAACATGCCGAAGGGTTTGGCCCGACCAGGAATCAAACCCAGTCCTCTTTATTGCGAGGCGAGTGTGCTCACCACTAGGCTACGCATTTACCACCATCACCCCCACACCCATCACCATCCACCCTTCAACTCTACATGACGCAATCATCACAATCCGTGGGTGAATATGGTGTACCTTTCTCCTACCTTTCTCTGGGAAGGACGAACTTTGGTTGCTTCTGGCATCGCTTACTTAGGCTGAAGAGCTTGCGGATGGTCTTCTGGGCTTTGCTGAAGAGAACCTTCAGGTTGGTCTCCAGCTGATTGTAGCGGTGCTGCAGACTGAAGTCCATGGTCCACAGCTGCAGGATGGTGGACGTGTTCAGGAAATAGTCTACTGGTAACCTCTTCAGGAAGACCTTGAACTCCTCTGCGTGACCCAAATGCCCGAATAAACAGTGCAAGGAGAAAGGCACAGAATACGAAATGATGCTCATGCCACAAGATAAATATATTGTGCAAAACCAATATAGGACACGCACAAATGATCACAACAATGAGAATTCTTGTGTTTGATGCACCTTCTATGAAGTAAAACTGCTTCAAAATGCTGCGTAAATTGCTGTGAAGTGCAGGGTGGGTGGGTGCATGGGGGGTGTGTGTGTGAGCGGGTGAGAGTAAATGGCTGAGTGAGTAATTGAAGTGAGCGAGCAAGGCAAAGAGAGAAAAACTGAGTGGAAGGGAGGGAGCAATACAGACTGGGGGCTAAAACCCACAAATATGCAGTCAATTTGCCCACAAATATGCAGTCAATTCACTTTACAGTATATTCTGTGAAGCGCTTTGAGACATCTAGAAGACGTGAAAAGGGGTTATATCAAATGCAAGGATTATTCTTATTATTAAAACTGTGAAGAGAGCTTTCAGAGAGAATCATAGAATCTCATGGCACAAAAGGAAGCCATTTGGCCTATCGACTCTTTGCCAGCTCTTTAAAAAGAGCAATTTAATCCCACTCCCCAGCTCTCTCCCCATAACCGTGCAAACCCGTCCTCCCCAAATAAATGTCTACCTACCATGGACTTAGGAAGATTTTGACTCTGGAACAAATCCTGTGCTCACCTGACTCCTGAAAACGTTTGTTATAGTTGCTCCAGCTCTCTGTGATGCCCAGCAGGCTCTCCTCCATGGCTTGGATGTCCATGTAGGGGCAGTTACACTCTGGAAACTGCTCCGTGCAGTGGCACCAGCAATCGTAGTCCCTGCAGACGAAGCTCCCCTCGGAGTTACAGGCGATGTAGCTCAGAGCGGCTTGCACAAAGCGTTCTCGCAGGTATTGTGGTAGAATGATCTGCAGGCCTGCAAGATTGAGGGTAGAGACAGTTATGGCTATTTGGGACATTACCATGTGCAATTGTTCCACCGCATTTGCCTACAAATACACGGTCACTCCACATCACAGTAAACCTTGTGAAGAACTTTGAGACGTCCTTCAATGTGAAAACACAAGGATTTTTATTATTAATATCATTATTACCTAGACTGCCACGCATCCGGCTTGATTCTCACATTGCATTGCCAGGCACAAAACCTTGGAGCCAGATCCAGCGACACATCACTTACACAGCGATACATCGAGCCTTCGCCTACCACCCCACCCACGCCAAAATAACGAATAACACTTTTGTTGTTTGAGTGACTTTTATACTGTAATCTTAATGTTTGGCCATTGTCAAGTGTTTGTGTGTGAAAATATGCTCCAGAAATAGGTTAGCATAGATCCAAGTGTAAATATTGATCCAATATCGTTCCTACTGCTTAGATGATGAAAGATTATTTTCCACTGGTGGAGAACCAATGCCTTGGGAATGTCATACTGACATGAAAGGCGCAATTCAAGTGTAATTTTGTTGTTGTTGTAAATTGGTACCAGGAGGTCCTAAGATCAGGAACAACATGGGAAGACTATAAGGGGGACATTGGAAAGATTTCTTTCACACTGAGCTTTATTAGAAGTTTAAATATTGTGTCTCAAGCGATTGTTGAGGCAAAGATACTAACAATCCTTACAAGTGAATTGGATAGCCAAAAATAATAATAATAATGAGTGCCTTTGAGATAACACCTTATTACACCATTGGGTGTATCAAAGTGCTTTGCATGATTTACTGTAAATTGGATGGACTGAATTTTGTGGGTGAGCGTGGGAGCTAATTTGTGCACAACAATTTCCCACAAACATCCATGGAGTGAGTGACCATTTTTTATTTGAGGGGATTGTTGGCCAGAACATTAAGATCTTTAGCATCTGAGTGAATTGTATCTCCCCTATGCAGCACTGCATCTGAATGTCTTCTTAGACTGTGTGATTTCAAATCACTATTCAGGTATAAGCACTCTGAGACACTCTCCTGACGTGAAAGGCACTATATAAATGTAAACGGTTGTTACAATTTAAAAAACGCAAAGTAATACAATTTGTTGACAAAGGAGTTTCTCCCAGGCTCCTGGCCAACAACCCTCCAGGTAAATCGATCAGCCCATTCATCAATCGATCAATCCATCAATCACTTCATAGCTATTTGTAGGACTTTGCTGTGCGCAAATTAGCTGCTGCATTTGCTTACAAAATACATAGTCACTCCATTTGCAAGCAATAACCTGCAAAGCATTTTGAGATGTGTTGACAGTATGAAAAGCAACTATTATTTATTATGGGTGGAAGGAAACCTAGTTGAATGAGATGAATTTACCTGCTTATGCTAGGAAGCCGCTATTTACTTCATCTGATTGACTGGCTGAAATAGCACAATAATTTAGTTTTCAGAGGCACTGCAAACTCTTTGAACAGAAGGGCATTAGGGACATGACGGACGGCACAGTGAGAAGTCGAGCAAATTTCACTCATGCTTAAAAGTGTATAATTGTCAGGACTTGCTGATTTATACGAGTCAATCTGCACTCTGAGAGCATCTCATCCAAGGGGATTCAATGCCTTTGCCTTGTGTTAATTGGTTCTTGTGCAGTCTAGCCAGGCTGTGAATCAGCCTTCTCACCCACCCACTCATTTCATCCTTCCACTCGCTGAGCTGAATAAAAATATATTGTTTTGCTGTCAGCTGTGCGTTGGACACATGCGGAAACCCATCATCATACTTAAGATGATCCCAACCAAACTGAGAATTCCATGCATCCCACCTACAAATGGAAATTCCAGAAATAGACTGCTGGAATAAAATACACACTCTCTCTGGAGGGATGCATCCTGATTATCTAATTCAGAAAATATTAGGCACAGGTGGGAGTAACTGCTGGAATCTAACCAGCTAAAACTGCACAGTTACCATTAATAGCTGTCCCACTGCTTGTCCAGCTAGGACCACCCTACTTGTTAGGGCTTTGGCTTGCAGAGTGAAAAGCTGATTGCGATGATTCCCTGCTCTGAGTGACTGTTCTGCCGTTCCAGATTTTGCCTATGAGCCAGGCTTCCTGTGGCACACAAATGGTCTCCTAAAATTTAGTATTTCCACCTTTGTTCTGAGAAAGATTGGGGGAGATCAAAATCCTGTGCTTGATGTATCTACCAGGCTTCTTTGACTACACAAATGATTGGAGAACAAGGGTTCTGCAACAGATATGATGCTCTGCAATTTTCAGCTAGCAAATGATGAATACAACGGCAACAAAATTACATTAATAGAGCACCTTTCAGGTCGGGAGGACGTCCCAAGGCACTTAATAATAATCCTTGAAATTGATATAGCGCTTTTCACATCTTCCAGACATCTCAAGGCACTTCATAGAATATTCTGTAAAGTTAATTGACTGTATTTTTGTGGGCAAAATGCAGCAGGCAATTGCTCACAGCAGTGTCCCATAAACAGTTGTGGATATATTGGAAATATTGTAAACCATGGATTTTGTGGGCGAAATGCAGCAACCATTGCTCACAACAGTATCCCTCAAACATTTTTGAGGGATTATTACCCCTGGAAAGTGATCCGACAATCGACTAACAATTTATGTTTAGCTAATGGTAAGTGGGAACCAGCAACTCACACCCCAGACTTACCTTGGAAATGGATCTTGTTTTCGGGGCTTTGTACCAGAACCGAACTGACCGAGTCTAGGTTGTCATAGTTACTGCATCCCAGGGGACCGGTTCTGGTTTCTGTTACCTGGGCAACAAGGGTGATAAAGGAAAGTTTGTTAGTCACCACACTGTAATGTTTCCCTCACTTACTCTTGTGCCTAAACTCCACAGAATTAGGTAAGCAGTGCGGCATCCCTTTGGGGAAAGAGTGCGCATGCCATAAGCAAACACAGGAATTTCCACTTGGAAGCAGCACACAGAGAGCTCTCAGTTTGGCCTGGATGCTCTTAATGATAATAATAATCCTTGCATTTGATATTGTGCTTTTCACGTCTTCTAGACGGCTCAAAGAATATATTGTAAATTGAATAGCCTGCATGTTTGTGGGCAAAACGTGGCAGCCAATTGTTGCACACAGCAGTGTCCCACAAACAGTTGTGTCATAAAACAAATTCCCTGCAATTATCCTCCATACGCTCAATCAGGCTGTTTTTTAAATGAGTTCAGTGTCCTGACCTTACCATCCTTTCCGACCACTGGTTCCAGGGGTTGATTGCGCTCACAGGATATACAGTAAAATGGATCAACTGCGCACACCAATGTTCCACAAACAGTCCACCTGAACAGGCAGACGGGAACTCGGTTCAATGTCGCATCTAAAGGCCAGCACCCCCCAACAGTGCAACATACCCCAACACACATTGGAGTCTCAGTTTAGACTGTGTGATTCCAAGTCTCAAAGTGGGACTTGAACCTTCTGACAGATGCGAGAGTGCTACTCGCATGCCAGGCTGTCAATGCAGAGCACATGCATTTTTCAAAGAAAAGTCTGATCACTCCGTGGCATGCAAGGTGCATTGCTCACAAATGTCCATCACTTGTGAGTTGCAACTGTTAATTCCTCACAGCACTTTACATTGCTCAGTCAATAGAGAGCAAAGCTCTTAAGATTGCCAAATGTCATATTAATTCTTCGGAGCACAAGGAAATACAAGTCTTTTATTTTTCTCTTTACCTTCTCCCCACCCCTCCTCTCTGTGATATATTACACGCTAATCTTTCATGCCAGCCACCTTCCCATCGTCAAGAGTTAGCAATTTTAAAACCCATCCATCTGTTTACCTGCATTTCTCTGATGTTGATGGTAATGATTTTTTTTATCAACTTACATCACTCACTGTGACTGTATCGCACAGAGTCTTACAAGAAGGGAAAAAAAAAGTTTCATTTATCAGTGCCTAGAGGTGCAAAATTAATCCACGTTGCTTTTTTTGTGCGGTGGGAGAGTGGGTAATCGGGAAAGAGGAGGAAGGTGTGCATGTGTGGGGGTGGAGAAATTTTCAATCTTGATCTCCTATGCTATTTGTCAAGCAAATGTCATCATCGAGTGAGGATTTCTCTCTCTGCATGACTGGTTGTGTGTATTGTTTGAAAAGAAGTGAGCTTCCAGCACATGTGCTTTGAACGATCATTTGCAACACTGTGGAGTTCAGCTGTCGCTCACCGTTGCAGGTAAATTGATGCATGTCGGTTAGCTGACACCTCGTTTCCTCACTTGATCAGTTTGGATGGAGAAGGCCCTTCAATCCATAAGTGCAATAATAATCCTTGCATTCGATACAGCACCTTATCATGTCGTTGAAATGTCTCCAAGCACGTTACAGAATATATTGTAAAGTGGAGTTACTGTGTATTTTGATGGTGAAATTGCACATAGATGTACCATTCCCCACTACCTCCGCCCACGGATTGAGTTTTTCTTTTGTAAAACACAACAAGAAAATTACATTTGTATAGTGCCTTTCACGTCAGGAGGACGTCCCAAGGCGCTGGACAGTTACTGCTTCAGATCTGAGGACAGGTGGGGGTGGGGGGAGGGGTGAAGAAGTTGCCAAGGGGTCCATCAAAAAGGAGAGTCTTGAGGCTAGACTTGAAGGAGGGCAGGGAGTGGGCGAGGCAGAGGGACTTCGGGATGGAGTTCCAGAGGTTGGGGGCAGAGTGACTGAAGGCTTGCCCGCCAATGGTTGGGCGGGTGGGTCAGGGGACATGGAGCAGGCCAGAGCTCACAGAAAGTGACCTGCCAATCGACTAGCAAACAGGTTTCTACTTACTTCTAGATAAACAGAGGTGTGCGGCATAAGGAAACTTGCCTATGGTTTTGCCATCCTCTGAAATCAAATCCAGATCCTCTTGTTTGCGAGGCGAGTGCTCTAACCATTAAGTTTTAAGACTCCATGAATCTCAATCTGATCTCATTCTTGCAAAAAACTCAGCCTTTCTTCCATTCACACTCCCGCCCCGAAATCACAACAAGAAAAGCTGCCTTATAAATAAGTTCCAGTGTCCTGGCCTCAATCATATTTTTTGGCAATCTCTTCCAGTCATGATTGCCCCTATGAGTGAAGAACAACTTCCAGGTTTCTGCCCTGAAATGGCCTTGTTACAATGATGAGAACCCACATTTACCCATTCCTCTCAGCAAGACAGAAACCTTTTGCTTCCCATGTTCAGCCAGGTGAATCCACTGCTTGATATCCTTGTAAGTGCACAGCATCATTTCTAACGAGGGGTGCCTCCAAACTCAGCATTGTGATTGCAATGTGATATGAACAGCGTTCAGTGTAATTGCAGTTCTGTTGCTTTTATATTGCAGACCTTCAGCACTGAATCATTAACTTTTCTAATTGCTTTCTGCTCTGCTAATTAGCATTTAATTGCTCGTCTACCTCCACCCTTTGTATGTCTATCCTGTAGTCCTTCTCTATTTAGAATGCATTCCCGTCTGCTCCTCTACCTGTGCACAATGCATGATCTTGCACTCTATTACTCTGACTTCCATCTGCCACCGTTCCACTGCTTGTCTCACTTGTCTACATGCTTCTGTCTACTCTCTTACTTGTTTAGCAAAATATTCTTCTTGAGGGGTGAGGTAAGAGGTGTCTCCTTGGGAGCTGAATTGGCTTCAAGGAGATTTGTTTTGCAACAGAATGTCGGAATCAAGCCAGTCCTCTTTGGCGGTGTCGGTGGTTGTACTCCAGCAGTATCCCAACGCACATTCTGGGACCCCAAGCCATGGCTCTTGCCCACCTGCGGCAAATACTTTTTGGAATTAGTTAAGCAGGGTGCAAAGTTAAGGAATTCTTGGTTTGGATACTCTTGGTGATGGGTTCCTGCATGTGTCAAACATCCAGCTGACCAAAACACCTCAATAGGATCACCTGTCAGCTTTCTAAAGTCAAGGGGAAACAAGACCATGAGGCTTAAAGGGATCCCTCATCTCAGAGGGAATAAAGTGTCTGTAGGAGAGTGCTGGAATGCCATTCTGTTCAGACACGTCAATGAGCATTGATGTGCATCCGTGCCAGCGCTATGACCGCCACGGGACAATGCTCTCACTCTGTGAGTGATGAATGACTTTCACAGCAATCCACGTCTTCCATTGATTCATTGATTTGCTCGTCACCTTCTCTGCACAGTGGAAGGGAAAACAGGGGCTTAATGAATCTCATTTTCTCGGCATGGCTTCTCGAGAGTAAGAGAGGGAGGGAGAGAGAGAGAGAAAAAACACATTAAGCTGGTCAATTTTAATTCAATTTGGCACAGGGAATTCAAATCAAGTTATCAGTTGCTCATGGTGCTGTAGAAGTGTGCATTCTGTGAAGACATCGATAATAACTGTTCATTATGCTGCTCCATCAGATGGTACAACGGCAGCCAACACCTGATAACTCATCACTGGCCTAACTTGTCACTATCACTTAATTCATCGTGCTATCAAATATCCTGGCCACATTTATTTACATACTTATATATACGTCTAACTTGCCACCCCTGAAAACTCGTCACTGAGCCCTTTTCCTGTGGAGTGACGAGTTATCAGGAGTTTTTGTACATTTTGTCAGCATTTACCTCACCTTGTTTGTTGAAAAGAAAGGGAAGAGTATTCAAACCAGACAGAGTTTTGCATGGGGAGAGACCGCATAGTATGCGATGGAGTAACTGCTGGAGCCTAACCAGCTAAAACCATGTAGAGGGAGTTAAGTGCTTTGACCAACCTACACCTAATATTTTCCTGAATTAGGTAAGCAAGATGCATCCTTTCAGGGAAAGAGTGTACATTTTAAAATTCAAAAATGTATCTGTGGAAGATGTGTTGATGGAATTCATCACCGTTGTAATGTGATGTGTTTCCGCATGTTGACCATAAAATTCTGTGCTGAATTGTTTATCTCTTGATGATTTTACGACCCGCAAGGGACTTGCATCCTTCGCATCGCACCCCATCCCCTCCACCAAATCACTCCAACTCACAGCACTTTGTCTGACAGGCATATGAGGCAGAAAGCGGTGCTGATTCCATTTCAGGCTCCGTGGAGTCTCGAGTTCAAATTCTGCAAAGGTCTCTCCGTCCTGAAGGGATTCAATTAATCTATGTAGCTATTAGTTTGCTCCCTGAGAGACAAGGTACTGTGTTCTGACAGAGGCTGACATGATGATGGAGCATGACTGCCCGTTTCCATCACCCATTTTAATCCTCCTCACCAGTGCAATAATAATACACAATAACAGTAAGTAATAACTCATTTTGTCTCCGCTGGTTGCAACTATGATTACCCTTTCAATGGGGGAAAAAAAACTAATCTGATCTCATGTTAAATAACTCTCACGTTCAGTACAGCATGATTAAACTCAAAGCTGTACAAGCAATCGCTGTCAAGTGTAGTGACTGTGTATCAGCCAGGCTCAGTGGTTGTACTCTGAGGGAGAAGGTTGGTTTAAGCCTCACTTCATGACTTGAACTCACATCGTCTAAGTTGACTCCAACTCCAATAGAATGCTGGGGGAGTACTGCATTGCCGGAGGTGCCGCTCTTCAGATGAAATGTTAAACCATCTGTCTGTTCAGGTGAACGTTAAAAATCATGAGGCATTATTCAGAGAAGGGAGTTTTTCCTGTCCTGGCCAACAATCCGCCAGGAAAAAAACAATTGGACATTCACACCATAGCAGTTTGTGGGACATTGCTGTGCACAAATTGGCTGCTTGTTCTCCCACAAGTATACAGTCAGTCCATCGCACAGTAAATTCTGTGAAGAGCTTTGGGACATCCTCCTGACTTGAATGCACCGAATGCAAGGATTACTATTTATTTGTAGGCAAATGCAGCCGCCGATGTGCACCCGCCATTGTCCCACAAACAGTTGTGATACAAACGACAGATCTTTTGGGAGATCCGTCGCACCTTCTTTTTAACGTCCACTGTAACATGTAGACAGGATCTCAGCTTAGTATTTCATCAGAAGGCCATCACGTCTGACAATATGTTGCTCACAGCCCTCCCTCTCCCCACACCACCATCCATGTGCAATATTTAGTGGAGTCCTGTAGCAAATTGGTTGGAGCACTCGCCTCGCAAGTGGGAGGAGCTGGGATCGACTCCTGGGCAGGGCACAACCTTAGGCAAGTTTCCTTACTCCACACGCCTCTGTTTACCTAGTCGACAATTGGTGGACCACTTTCTGGGGTAAATAATTATTATTTAGTCATCCAATCCACAATGGTTTATGAGACACTGCTATGTGGCTGCTACCCACAAAATATAGTCAATTCACTTTGCAGTATATCCTGTAAAGCGCTTTTAGACGTTTCAAATACAAGGATTATTATAAAGCCACCATCAAGAGTCACTCTCAGGCAATGCAGCTAGAAAGGTAAGGGTGGTCTTGTGTTCACACCAGCAGACTACAGCTGCAGACTGTCCTCTGGTAGGAATCCAATTGCCCCATTTTGTCACATCATTACTGAGCAAAAGACAGTGAGAATTAACTGGGTCACCAGAAAAAGGCCCAGAGAGAGTACATCTCTTGGGGTGGGGAGCTGGGATCAGGTGTATCTGTGTATGTTACCATGCAGCTTCAAAGCATGAGGAACCGGTGCTGAATTTTCCATTTGTTGATATTTTGTTCCATGAGGAAGCCTTGGTTCATCAGCTAACGTCCTGGAAAGGACACTGCAGGCAACTTAATCCTTAAGTGGTTCGAGAATTCGCCTCTTTTACTGGGATAATTGTGGCACATTGTGAAACACCACAACTTTCACCCCATTGTTTCAAGGGTTTGTGGAGTCCCAAAGCTTAATGCTTAAGAATGCTCATCTCGCAAGCAAGGGAACCAGGGTTTAATTCCCGTGTGGAATGAAACCTAAATTTCCTTTACTCCACATGCCTCTGTTTACCTCACAGTAAATACGAACCCGGTGGGTAGTTGAGGGCGGATCACTTTGCGGGGGCATAATCCCTCCAAAAAACCAAAATTTGATCACTCAATCCACGACCGTTGTGGGGCACTGCTTTGCGCAATTGGGTGCCGTGGTTTTCCCACAAAATAAACAGTCAATCCACTTTATGATGGATAATGTGAAGTGCTTTGAGACATCTCAAAGATGTAATAAGATGCTATACCAAATCCAATGGTCATCATTCTTATTATAAGAGATTCTGTGATACTGATAACAGTACCGACTCAGTCGCTCTGTCTGCTCAGTGAATGGCCTGCTCCATATGCCACCCCCCGATCCTCCCCACCACAAGTGCCTGCTGCTGCTTGGAACTGCATCTTGCCAGTTTGCCCTTGCTTTTAAAATACACCTTCGGATCTGAATTGGTTAGATTTGTACGTTTTACCCACTGAAATAGACAGTCAATCAACTTTACAATATATCCTGCAGAGAGCTTTAAGATGACGTGATCAGGCAATATATCAAAATGCAAGGATTATTATTATTATTTTAACCACAAAGTGATTGACCATTTCTATTTGGGTATTTCTTGGCCAGGACACTAGGAGAAACTCCCCTTTCTTTTCAAATAGCACCAAGGGATCTACAGCAATCCAAAGAAAGGCACCTAGTTCTCACAATGTAGCGCACACCCAGCATTCCATTCGAGCACCAGCTTAAACAGTGAGCTCTGAGTCCAGGTAAGTGGATGAGAGAGGTGTGCGCATGGGGATTCTGGAAGGTATAATTACCTTGATAGCCGAGGATGCAATCTGTATCTCGTGCAGCTGGCGCAGTGTGCTCTCTCGATCGATGAAATAAGAGGCTGCCAGCTGGTGAAGAGTATCCAAACCCACAGTCGAACCGTTGATGAGCTCTGTCTTCTTGTTCAGCTTTCGCTTGTCCACAAAAATAGTCAGCGATTCTTCCCCTGCGCAAAAAAAAAAGGTGACGGGCTCAGCACTCGGTAGGTTAGTGAGATCAGAGAGGCTGAGCACCTATGTTCATTGTTTGATTGAACAGGAATAAGCCATTCAGCCCCTCGAGCCTATTCTGCCATTCTATTAAATCATGGCTGATCTGTACCTGAACTCCATTTACCAGCCTTTGCTCCATATCCGTTAATACTGTGACCTAGCATACATCTCAGTCTTAAAATTTTGAATGGATTCAGCATCCAGTCTTTTGGGGAGAGGGCTGCAGAGTTCCACTACTGTGTAAAAATGGTTTGTGATGTCCCTCCTAAATGGCCTAACTCTAATTTTAAGATGATGCCACCTTGTTCCAATATGTAACCAATCTTACATATTAGTTCTCCCAGATGCAGTTAGGTAAGTAGCATCTTCAGTCATGGGGGGTTTTGTTTATGTGAGTGGTATTGAACCAGAGGTAAATAATAATAAACCGAGTTAATGTGAGTTTAACTCGCAGTGTTCCTCGAATCACACCAACATTGTCCCCTGGGGTTACGATCAAATCTCCACAAACATCAATTTCAATCTGAAACCAAGGAATAAGTAACGGTCGATAACAGCAGAGACAGGAGTGAGTGCCAAGTGCAGGATTGTGTGACCTATAGGCCACTCAAGTTATAGTTAAAGTTACCCTCAGCTGCACAATATGCTGGAAAGGAGATTGAGTTTCCCAGTGTAATATGCTTTATGGTGGGAAAGTACACTTGTTAATGTAATAATTTACAGATAGAATTTATAGTCTAGTGAGATACACTGCACAACATAAAGGTAGATTTCCCAAAGGTATAAGATATAGAGCTCGAAAATAGATTTCACAATACAATACACTAAATAATAAAATATATATATCCACATGTGATAAACAAGAATTCACGTGTAAATTTACAATGTGCTACTGGTCCAGCAGAGATAGCCAGATAGCCAATCTTGTGTAACGCATTGAAGTAGTATTTCATAATGCAATGTCCGAGGGCGGGGGCCAGGAATGGCTCTTCAGATAATAATATAATGATTCTTGCATTTGAAGGATTTTATTGAGGGAGTATTACCTTCAAATTCACCATCCCTGGAAAGCAATACGCCAATCGACTAAACCTGGGTTCCTACTTACTCCTACATTTACAGTGACATGTAGAAGATGGAAACTTGTGTTCAGTTTCTCCCCGCCTGGGAATCGAACCCGGGTCATCTCGATTTGCGAGACCAGCGAGCTAACCAATACACTACGGAACTCCAGATGAGATTGAGTGATCAGACAGCCTCATTGACTAATGGGTCACTGCATTACAAGAAGAAACATTGCAGTAATAAACGATGGGACAGGGGATGTTTACAGGAGTAATCAATCACAGAGCACGGGTATATTTACTGGAGTAATAAAGTACAGAGGAGGGGGAATTTACTGGAGCAATAATCTGAATTAAAGTGTTCCAGAGGATGTGTTAAAAAAGCGTAAAAAAGGAAGGGAACAAAAATAAAAGTACGATAAAGTAATGCTCTGGTATGCAAGTTACCTCCCAGCGTTCCAGTCAGTAAGAAATGTGTGCCATATTTCTTGATCAGGTTCTCTGTGATCTGTTGCAGACTTGGTCTCCGTCCCAGGGAACGGATATTTCTGATGAAGTCTGGAGCTAGAGACAAACCCGAATCCAAAAAGTCTCTCCTCTCCACTGCTAGATTCGTCACCTTCCATCGTCCAAACTCTCTGACAACAAAAGAACATCGAGGGTGTCAACAAAAAACAACCGGGTGTCTGACACAAGTGGAAACCCATCACCACATTTAAGAATAGCTAAACCAAACTGAGAATACCATGCATTCCACCTCAACATGGAAATTCGAGAGCTAGCGATTTGGAATGGGATGCATACTCTCCCTAGAGGGGAGTATCCTACTTACCTAATTCTGGAGAGTACTAGCTGTGGGTTGGCAAGAGCCAAGTCTTGGGGACCCCAGAGTGTGCATTGGGCCACTGCTGGAGTCCGATCAGCTAACACAATCTAGCTTGTCATTGATACCGCTGCTTGTCCAGCTAGGACCATCCTATAGTTTAGCGCTTTGGCTTGTGTTAACAGGAGCTAAGTGGGATGATTCTCTGCCCTCAAATCCTGCTGATGAGTCAGGTTGGCTTTGGGGAGGAACAAAAACCAACATAACCAGTAGAAAGACTCTGTTACATCTGAGCTGTGGTTGAAATCCATGAAATGAAGCACTTAGAAGCACTTAATGATCACGGTGTGCAACTCAGTGGAGTATTATCATCCTATTTGCAGTTTGAATAAGAATGAAAAATAAGAATATTATGTTGCCGAAATGCCTCAAAGTACAGAGTAATTACTGTTAAGTGCAATGACTATGTATTTTGTAGCAAACCTGGCAGCCAATTTGTGCACAGTCCCACAAATAGCTGTATAGTGAATAACAATTTATCTGAATGATTGTTTGCCACGACATCAGCAAAGATTCCTTTCTCTTCCCCAATAAGATTACTTAATGCCTGCCCGCCCACCCACCCTGACAGATGCATACAGACAGGCAGATGGGCCCATGGTTTAATGTCCTAACTGAATGATGGCTTTCTGACAATGCAGCATTGCCCCCAACTCTCCAGTAGAAGCTCAAAGTGAACCCACAAAGTGAACCCACAACATTCTGACCCAGAAACGATAGAGCTACTGACCGAGCCAGCCACATCTCCAGCAGCAGGAATGAGAGCCCTGTACTCCTTTCATTCTAGACTAGGTTCCTGCTGGACTGAGTCCAACCTTAACTGGAGTAGCATCTGCCATTGAGCAATCGCAGTGTGGCAATGAGGTGTAAATGATAAACTCTGGGATGGATGTCCACCTGCTTCCAATTCTTCCAATTTGGGACGTTGAAACATCCCAAAGCACTTCACAGAATAAATTAGAATTCAGAATATATTGTAATTTCAAGATCTCCGAGATGCTACCCCTTCCATGAAGGTCACAAAATGAATGAAAGTTGTGTTTGTTGTTGTTTTTGACAATATATTGTGTGGGCAAAATGTGGCAGTCAACTGCATACAGTAATTGCCCACAAACAGTCATGGATTGAGTTGCTAAACGTATATTATTTATTTATTTTGAAGGGATTATTACCCCCGGAAAACCAACCCCTAATAGGCTAACAACCGCGTTCCTACTTACTGCTAGGTAAACAGAGAGGTGTGGAATAGAGAAACTTGCCTTAGGTTTCGCCCTACTCGGGAATCAAATCTGGGTCCTCTTGCATCCAAGGCGAATGCTCTAACCAATACACAACACCGACTCCATAAATGAAGTGTAGAACAATGAAAAGATCAAGTACTAGCTAAGAGGTGGGCAAGACACAGACCCTGTTTCCAGCAGTGCCACTGGAGCATGGCACTCGAAACGGTCTTATTAGCATTCACGCTCGCACCAGTTGCACCGAATCCAAGCCACAAAGGAATGGAGTTAACTCCAGTTTTCACCTCTTCATCCAATTAATTTTACCTAATTCGTCACTGAATTAATTTTTTTTAATAGATTAAAAATAAACCCATTTGAAGTGCCCAAGGGATATGATTATCTCACACACAGCATAGGATGCAGTTAACTTGTGACTTTGACCCTCCCCCCCCTCCCAACTCTCTGTGCATGTATGAGGGTCAGCACACTTGTTCTAACCTACTTACTGCTAGGTAAATAGGTTACAACTGTCCAATTTCCCGCACCTTTGCCCTCACCCCTGCACGCCCATAATGGAATCGTGATAGGGTCCCCTTGGTCCTCACTTACCACCCTACCAGCCTCACTATTCAACACATCATCCGTAGAAACTTTTGTCACCTGAAATGTGACCCATCCACCAAGGATATATTTCCCTCTCCGCACCCCGAAGGGACCGTTCCCTCTGGGATTCTTTGGTCCACTCCGCTGTCAGCACCACCAGCTGCTCTCCTTCCTCTGGCACCTTCCCGTGCCAGTGCAGGAGATTTAATACCTGCTCTTTCACCTCCACCCAAACCACTCTCCAGGGACCAAAACACAGCTTCCATGTGAGACAGTGGTTCATGTGTACTACCACCAATGTAGCACACTGCATCTGCTGTTCACGGTGTGGTCTCCTCTACATTGGGGAGACTAAGCGCAGATTGGGTGACCGATTTGCAGAACATCTTCGCTCTGTACGGAAGGTCAACTCTGATCTTCCAGTCTCTCTCCATTTCAACTTGCGCTCACATTCAGAGGCTGATCTTTCGATCCATGGTCTCCTGCGCTGTTCCAGTGACCCACAGCGAAAGCTTGAGGAACAGCACCTCATCTATCTACTGGGGACACTACAGCCGTCTGGCCTCAACATTGATTTAAGCCAATTCAGGCCATAGGAGTTTTCCACCCCCCCTTCCCCCCTCCCCCCATCACAATTATAACTCCAGATACCCCTTGCCTCTCTGGTGTTTTGTTTGTTCTATCACCACTAAACACCTCTTCCCCCCAGTTTCATTTGAACCCAACCCCTTCTTTCTCCCCCTGAAGTTGTTAACACATATTCAACCCATCAGTTAACACACTCTTCTTTCCTTTTCCTTTGTCTTCTTTGTCTCTTTTGTCTTCCGTGTCCTGCCTCTCCCCCTTTAATGTCCTTAAGAAACCTATCCCTCCAAACAAGCCCCAGTTCTGAAGAAGGGTTGTATACCCGAAACGTTGACTGTTTTGCCTTTCTCCAAGGATGCTGCCTGACCTGCTGAGTTTCCCCAGCAACTTTTGTTTTTGTTCTAACCTGTTCTGTCATTCCAGGGACTGAGGAGTTGTCAGGCTCTGGTTTGTAAGGGCCCAGGGACTCATGCTTGAGAAAATGCTTGAACAGGCTAAAAACAATTACAGTGTTAATGCAACAAGCATGTCTGTGGACAAATATTAAAATAATCCTTGGGTTTGATATAGGGCTTGTTTATATCTGGAGGATGTCTCAAAGCGTTTTGCATTATATAAAGTGAAGTGTAGTGACCATGCATTTTGTAGATCAACAGAGTAGCGCTAAATTTTATTTGGAGGATTATTTGTCAGGACTCCAGTAGAAACTGAGTTGTGCAGATAAATAAAGCATGCACTCCACATCAAACCCTGAGAGCTCAGCTCCAGCTCGAGAGCATCACAGACAATTACATGCCATTGATTCTATTCATCCTTTGCATTGGTTTTGATTACATGAAAGTTCCTTTCCTCACAGGTCTTTCCACAACCTGCCATTTAGACCCTCAATGTGAACACCATTCTCCAGCATCCCTTCTCACCTGCTAGGGCTTAATATTGCACCTGGGTGTAAACTAGACCTATTTCTATGCATTTGAGTGGATGACACGTTCTTAAATTCAGTCTTAATTTTGGAGTTAGTTTCCTACGATCCTTCAAAACAAAATCATGTAGGAAAATGGTTTCACAATGAAGACAGTAATTTTAAGACTGTGGCAAGTTCTCAAATATCAAGAAATTAGGGCAAACTTAAGACTCAGATAGGAATCCTTCCCCAGGGCTCCGTTGTCTCCCTGTTTCCCAGTGGGTGGAATCTGTAACAGGAAGTCCGTTAAACACAGTAAGAAATCTCAGAGGTATTCGACGGGTATTAAAAGTTATTCTCATGTTCAAGTTAGTTTTTGAGGTCACATATTGAATAATTTTCATGTAATGGCTTGAACCCATGCAGTCTTGTAATGCGCTCACCTCGCAAGTCAGTGTACCCATTGGTCGATTGGCAGATCGATGTCTGGGGGCAATAATCTGCCCAATTAATTTTTTAAAAATAATTTCCTCTATGACTAAACTGTTCATGGGATATTACTGTGCACAATGGGCTACTGGGTTTCAGTTCACAGGATATACTGTAAAGCTAATTGACTGTGTATTTTGTGGGTGAAACCCCCGCAGCCGATTGCGCACAGCTGTGTCCCACAAACAGCCGTGGATTGAGTGACCAAATTATTACCATTAATCATTTTTGAAGAGATTTATTATCCTCACCAACCAACTAATAATTGGATTCCTATTTACTGTTAGGTAAACAGAAGCATGTGGAGGGCTTTACACATCGCTTCTGGCTAGGATTTTCTACCTCAAGGAACATCCTCCATTTGAACTCTGTCCCTTGGAGCACCATAAAGCTGGGAATCCCACTTACTGCTCCATAGGTGCTGGGTTCTTCGACTGCAAAGAAGTCTTGCATTTTCCCATTAAAGCCCGTCGAAACTGTTTCATGTATTTCTGTGTTCTCAGCAACCACAAAGGCCAGTGTTGTGAGACATCACTCTTTGTTACAGCGCCACTGACTACACGGTATATTATTATTCCACATATCTAAAAGCATTTTAAAAGAAGTGACCCCTGCCCTTTAATGCTTGCAATCCATCTACTGCCACATGTAATAGTCGCAGCCCGTCCATCATCCCTTATTCTCCAGCTTGCTTTAACCACATAATATTATGTAAAAATAATAATCCTTATATCTGATACAGTGCCTATTACAGCAAAATGTCTCAAAGTGCATTACAGGGAATCTAGGCATAACCAGCAGCCACACAGTACACACAGCAAGGGGATAAATCTGACCAACTGTGAACCCACCTCGCTTTGTTAACATGCCTTTTTGAAAAAAAATCATAATATCATAGGAGAGGTTCATTTGAATAAGGGCCCATTTACAATAATAAAAATTATTATTCTTGCATTTGATATGGCACCTTATTGAGACGTCTCAAACCACTTTACAGAATATATTATCAATCGGATTATTACACCCGGAAAGTTATATGCCAATTGACTTACAACCGGGTTTTCACTTACTGCTAGGTGAACAGAGGCACGTAGAGTAAGCATACTTGCCTAAAATTTTGCCCTGTCTGGGAATCAAACTTGGGTGTTCTCGCTTGCAAGAAGAGTGCCCTAACCACTGCGCTGTAGGACTCCACTGATTTGATCCCACCGTTCCAAAGCTCACTGAGTCTCTTTCATAGAACTTGTGATCTGTCCCTCTTTGCACCGAATGGCAACTTATGATGTTGAAGAGGATGATCAGAAGATGATATAAGTTATGCTAAACGCAATTAAATAAACAGTCCTTCCATTTGATACACAACCTTTCACATCAGGATGGTGTCACAATGCACTGCATTGGATTTAACTGTAAACTATGTATTTAATAATAATCCTTGCATTTGTAGGTGAATATAGCAGCAGATTTGCACTCCACAATGTCTCACAAACAGGAAAGTGAAAGAAGGCAAATTCTTGAGTTGGCCTTGAATGAAAAAAGAGGACGAGGCCAAGGGGGCTTTGGAACAGAGTTCCAGAGGGTGAGGGCAGAAAAGCTGAAGGCACCATCACTGACGATGGGAGGGCAGGGCTGGGGACATAGAGCAGGCCAGTGCCCACCGAGCAGTGGAGTGGGGAAGGTGGTAAGATTTCAGCAAGATCCAGGTCAAACTAACCTCCTCTCCTCCAACCTACCCCTAGCCCCAGTCCACTCTCCCAGCGTCTTTCTCCCTCTAACCCCTCCCACCACTTTGCAATGGCCAAAGTAAACTAAATAATGGACAATCAAGAGATTGCACCTGAGCTGGAACAAATGGCTGTGCAGTGGAAGCCTGAGACTGGAAACACATAACAGTGCTATTTGTGGTCAAATTCCTGAGAAGAACCATATTAGACATTCAGAGTTCCACCTCACATAATCTAATAAATATTCAACCAACCTTGAAATTCTGCCCAAGGCTATTTCCAAAGCAACTGTATCTCGTCCCACATTTCTCTTTACAGGAAGAAAAACACAGACAAATTGCTCTGAATGGGGTAAAGTTGAGGTCAGAACCATCTAGGTGTTGAGCACTGGTCTTGATAAAGGGGGGGGGGGGGGTGGAATGGACTGGGGAAAAGGCTACTGGTGGAAGCGGGAATCATTTTGGGGACTTGGTGCCCCAAACCTTTGCTGTGTTTAAAGTTGTCCAGTTCCGAATAAAACTTTTTTATTTACCTGCGTGGGTGTGAGTGATTTAAGTAGTTATACACTATTATTATTGCTATTTATCCAAATTCGTCAGGATGTGCCAAACATCACAAAATCAGTTTGAGTAAAGAAGGTTCTTTGGTTCATCAAGTCTCATTCTCCCAAAGCATCCATCCCCCCCATCACAAGTTGTTTATTTTAAAATATGATAATAATAATTCTTGCATTTGATATAGCACTTTTCACATCTTCTGGATATCTCAAAGCACTTCACAGAATATACTGTCAAATAAATTGAGTAGGGAAAACGCAGCAGCCAACTGTGCCCAGCAGTGTCCCACAAACAGTCATGGATTGAAATGACCAATTTATTATTGCTTTTTTTCTGGGAATTATTATCTGGCATGTGGAGTAAGGAAACTTGCCACAGGTTTTGTCCTGCCTCGAATTGAACCCAGGTCTCTCGCTTGAAAGCCAAGTGCTCTAACCACAGGACTCCATAAAGTCATATAAATATGTCTGGTGTCCTGGCTTCAATCACCTTTCCTGACAACCAGTTCCAGTTTTTAATTGCGTTCTAAGTAAAGAAAAACTTGTTGGTGTCTGTCCTGAAATCACACTTTGCAACTGCAAACATATGTCCTCTTGGTCTACTGTCTGGTTGCATTTGAAAATATTGATCTGGGCTTCAATTTTCAATCCCATTTCAAATGTTACAGAACTCCATAAGGAACCCATCTGAGATGTCTCCTCTTATGACTCAAGAGCCCTAGCTTGTCTATTCGTTGCTCACAGATTTCCTCTAACACTGGGGATCAGGCTTGTTGCTCTCTTCTATACTGCATTCATGGCCTATGTGGTCCCCTTATGTCACATCGACCGGAACTGTTTGATCTGTGGTCTTTTGGAAATGTTGCCTTGACAGCTGATAGCAGGCAGGGCTGTTGAATACTGAAGTCACTGTAATTGATAGTCTCTAAATAGTCTACATGGCTGCTGCCAGTGAGAGAGTAGAGACTTGTGTAGCTAACAAGCTTCCATTCATAATTTTTCAATGAAAAAGATTCAATCACCATATGCCTCCGAACATCAACCACCTGCCCCAATTTTGGAGGTCCAAACAGATTTCCGACATGGCGAAACTTTGGGCAAGTTTCCTTACTTCACATCTCTTTACTGAGCAATAAGAACCCGGTTGTTAGTCGATTAGCTGATCATTTAAAAAATAATGAGGAAATTGATCACTCAATCCACGGCTGTTTGTGGGACACTGCTGTACACAATTGGCTGCTGCGTTTAGCCCATAAAATATACAGCAATTCACTTTACACTATACTCTGTGAAGCGCATTTTAGATGTCTCAAAGATGTGATGAGGCACTATTGCAAATGCAAGGATTATTGTTGTTGGGTCCAAATTGGCTGCCAAATTTCCCTACAAAAATAAGGCTGTAATGCAATTTGAGATGTCCTACAGACGTGAAAGGCTCTGTATCAAATGTAAGGATTATTATATTATTTTCTTGCAGATGTGTACACAACCAGGGGGCATACATAGTGCAACTTATTGGATCTTACATTCAACATCTAATCATTTCATCCTGGTCTCATTATTATATACACCACTCAGGTAGATTGTGAAACCTTGCAAACAAAGCTGACAGAAGGCTTTGAAAAACATTTGCTGGAAAGTTTTGGAGAAGGATTTTCTTTTGTGTTTACTTTGTAATTTGGTGGTACAGTAGTTCTCTCTTGCCTCTGAATCAGTAGGTTGTGGTTCAAGCCCCACATCGAGACTTGGAATCACATAGTCTAAGATGACACTTAGCACTGGAGGTGTGATGCATTGTCGGAGGTCCTGATCTTTGAATGAGATATTAAACCACCTGCCTTTTCAGGTGGCTGTTAAAGATCCCATGGCACATTTGAAGAGAAGGGAATTTCTCTCTCCTGGCAAAATCCCCCCAAATAAAATTGATTGCTCAGTCCATGGCTGTTGGTGGGATACTGTTGCTTGTGACTAGCTGCTGCATTTTGCTCACAAACTACACATCAATCCACTTTCTATCTTATCCTGTAGATTGTTTTCAAGATGCCTTGCCAACATGAAAGGTGCCATATAAAATACAAGGATTATTATATTATTCTTATTAAATAAACAGGGCAGAAAATGCAACCTCTTCCGATGCTATGAAACTCTACCTGCCTTCAGCTTCCCCTCAATGTGTGTGGATTTAGTTGGAAAATACCAAGAGTGCAGGGATAATGCCATCATCAGCGTTCTGCGGCCAGCTCAGCTCGTGCTTAGACAGAGCGGGAACAGTGTGCCGTCCTCCAGGAGGTGTGTGTGCATTCCACACCAACAAGTGATCTTTGGAATTTCCATCCATGTATAGGTGGGATGTATGGAATTCTCAGTTTGGTTTGGATACCCTTAAACGTGATAGTTGGTTTCCGTTTGACTTGTGCCTTTCCACAGCACAATTTCATATTTCAAACATTTGTACTTTGCTAATTGCTAATTCCAATTCCTTAGCTCCAGATGCATAGTTACTGCACTTGGCCACAATTATCTTTGTGACCTTATGAGGCGAAATATCACAGGCAAGGATTGCGTGTGCTCATCATCATCGTAGGTAGGAAGGAAAAAGGACAGGGAGTCAAAAACGAAAGGAGTCCTTTCAATTGAGAGATGAATCCTCCAGTTACTATGTTGTAGGACTGCGCAAACCCTGAAACGATGAGGTAAAAGGTTGTGGCGTTTCACAACGGGTCATAAATGCCTCAGTAACAGAGAGTCCAAACGCAGGCTCGGCAGCATTCTGAAGGAAGATATCAACCCTTCAGATGACGGCATTAGCCTTCTTGCCCTTTCCCATGCAGGGTGATGCATGGCTGGACACTCAGCAAAGTTTGGATTTGCAAAATTGAAGCGTACATCGATCGACAGGGATCACGTGGAGGTCAGCGTGAGAGAAGATGCTCTTCACATCCAGGCAGTCTCTGTCCGACACTGGTTAATTTGACATGGATTGGAGATCCAGGGAGCGACAGAGCAGACGGGACTGCGGAAGAAGCTTGTCTCCGAGGGCAGCAGCTGTCACACCGGCACACCGGCACGGCACAGCCGGTCAGGTCAACTGCGAGACGGCGACCTGTTCTATAAAGCACTTGACAGATAATAGCCTCGGGGATCATCCAGATTCACGCCACTGCTAGGATCACTTTGTCTGTGCTGGGGTTACGCGTCACGAGCCATCATGTTAAAGTGCAAAATAAAAGGCTGCGAAGAAGCACGTTGTGTTTCAATATGGCTCGGATCGCACAGCTCCAGGCGTACTCAGTCACGCTCGCAATCGATAGGGTGAGAAACAGAACACGTACCAACCCGTAGGCTATACCACTACCTCAGCACAGCCTTCTGTTGCTTTGAATCAACTCTCCTCTTGACAAAACAAGAGCTGAGCAACTGGTTGGCTATGCGCTGGATTGCTGGCGCTGAATCTTCATCAGTACTGGGATTGGGGGAGGCTGAGCGCTGGCTTGTCTTAGGTGCGCAGAAACCTGCGACCATGCTTGGTGCAGATTAATGCTTTCTCTGCACTTCCCTCCCCCGGTGGCTGCTTGCTGGCCGCTTGCTTTAAATGAGGGTGGGAGGATTTGCCAAGAGCAAGCACCAATATTCAGCATGTCACACCAACACTGTTGTCTCGAGATGCATTCAGTGTGAGGATGTCACACCGTCACGATACACCTCCCTGTAAATATTGTTTCGTCCACAAAATATGCAGTCAATTCACTTTACCGCGCTTTGGAACACCATCTCATAATTCCTTCACCTTGCTCCCTTCCTTGCCTCCTTCAAAACTGAGCTCAAGACCCTCCTCTTCGACCGTGCATTCAGTCGCCCTCCTACCTGTCACACCACCGCACCACCAGGATTATTATTATTCACACTCAGTGAGTGAGCTGCACCATCTTTACAGACTCCATACACACTCAGTGTGAGCATATCACAGAAAACACAGGAAAGTAGTAAATAGTTGTTAGTCGATCGACGGATCGTTTTTCCCGGGGTAATAATCACATTAAAAATATATCAATAGTTTGTTCACTCAATCCACCACTGTTTGTGGGACACTGCTGTGTGCATTTGGCTCCTGCATTTCGCCCACAAATATACAGTCAATTCATTTTACAGTATATTTTGTAAAGCGCTTTGAGATATCTAGAAGACGCAAAAAGCGCTATACCAAATGCAAGGATTATTATTCCTTTTGGATGCGGAGTTCTCAATCTGATTTGGACAATCTTAATTATTTAATTAATTAAGAAATCACCAATATACAGCATACATAATATATATATACACACACACACACATATTGGTGATGGGTTTTAACATGTGTCAGACACCATGCTGACCGCAAAAGTCACCTGTGTAGCTCATTGTGATGTTTTGACATTGCTGGTATATCAAATGCAAGGATCATTATTGTTATTACAGCCAAATGTTATTCCGTTCAGCTCTTTTCTAAGAACATCAATCAGCGAGACACTTGGCGGTTTTGACAGAAATCCACTCTGCACACACGTTGCTGCTTGAGCAAAGAATGGTTCTCCAAATCCCCAGAATCACTCGAAGTGTTTTGGTTTTTCCAGGATTTCAGTTCTGCATTTGCAGTATAAATAATAATAATAATATCATTAATCATCTTGCATTTAGTACAGTACCTTTCACATCAGGAGGTCATCTTAAACCACAGGATTTACAGTACAGTGTCAAATCTAGCAATTGTGTATGGATAACATCAAGCCCAGTAATAACAGTAACAATCTTGCATTTGATACAATGCATTATCACATCTTCGAGATGTCTCAAAGCGCTTTACAGAATATACAGTACAGTGAATTTTATGGGTGAAACACGGCAGCCAATTACCTACAGCAGGATGTCACAAACAGTCGTGGATTGAGGGACAATTTTTTTAATTAACCCCTGAAAGTGATCTATCTATCGACTAACTACTCCCTTCTAGATAAACAGCCTGTAGAGTAAGGAACCATGCCTAACATTTTGCCCTGCCCGGATTGAACATAGGTCCTCTCACTTGTGAGGCGAGCTCATGAATCACTACACTATGAGACTCCAGAAGGATTAACACAAAGACTGATCTTTTTCTAACAAACAACTAGAGGTTGTCGTCAATGTCATAGAGGTTTTCAAAGGTTCAGTGCACAGTCTCTCCAATTCTTAGTTAACTCTTCGTTTAATATTGCAATTAAGGGATCAATGAAGAAAATGGCATGAATTAACCATGTACCCTGTTATTACTCAACAGAGACAAAAACAGTAATAGCACCATGAATGAAATGTCACAGCGCAACCCAACTCTATCCTCTCCTGACATCGCCTGACATCTGAACACTGCATTTGCAGCAGGGTGTGTCAATGGATAGTGTTTAGAGGGTATATCAAGCATTGATTGCTCACACTGCTAAGCTTCTCACTGTGAGTTTAATGTGATTTCCCAGCATTAATATGCCAACAAAGTAGCACGTCTGAGTCCTAATCAATGCCTGATGTTACCTGATCTTATTTTCGCAGCAAATGTAACAAGCCTCAGCATCTTCTAACTCAGTAGAGAGAAATGTATGAAGCCTCGGTTGTGTGTGTTTGCTAACACTGTCCATTTTCCTATCACATATTACTACTGGAAAAGTATATTATAAAATGGCAGTGAGAATAATAATAATCCTTACATTTGATATAGCCCCTTATCATGTCATTGAGATGCCTCAAAGCGCTTTAGAGAATATAAAGTGAATTGACTGTATATTTTATGGAGGAAGCACGGCAACTTTAATAATATCACTCGCCTCTGTTTACCTAGCAGTAATTTGGAACTCAATTGTTAGCTGTTTGACAGAACGCTTTCTGGGAGTAATAATCCCACCAAAAATAAAACAATTGGTCACTCGATTCATGACTGTTTGCTGGACACTGCTGTTTGCAATTGGCTGCTGCGTTTCGCCTACAAAACACATCAATTCACCTTACAATATACTCTATGAAGTCTTAAAGACGTGATAAGGCATGATATCAAATGCAAGGATTATTATTCTTGTTATAAGAACCCAAGCTGCATACCAGTGGACTGGAACTCTCAGAAAGCAAACCGCATACATATGGAGATTTAATGGAATGATTTAAAAACATTCACTGCCATCCTGTCAGTACAGAACCTGTGCACAGCCTGGCAGTCACTCCCTGTTCAATATTTTCTGTGGGGAAATGATTTGCTGGGCTGTCAAACCCGTCAAAAAATCTTCCTCACCCACTATGGGATAGTTTTAACATGAACGCTAATCCTTTGCAAAAAGGCATTCTCACTTTTATTTTTAACGGATGATCGTTTACAGTTCTGTGTTGAATTTTACCTTATTTTTTTCTATCTCTCTCTGGTCAACGTCAATGGAAATAGATATTTTTTTGCTGAATGCCGGAACAATAGACAGTCATTTGACAAATGCTGCCATATGCTGAGGGGCTGGAGAGGATGGGAATTGATAACGGGATACTCACATAATATTGCAAACGTCAAACAGAAAACTGGCTTCCTAAAGTCATTTGTCATCTTTTCGGCCCACGCAACAAGCACAAGACATGCGAATTTGTACCTCAATCTCCTGACAAAAACAATTTATGTACGGCGCTTGGGGGAGGGTTTCAAACACCATCATAATAATCCTTGGATTTGATACAGTGCCTCATCAAGTCGTTGAGACGTCTCAAAGTGATTCACAAAATATATTGTAAAGTGGATTGACTGATAGATTTTGTGAGCAAAACACGACAACAAATTGTGCACAGCAGTGTCCCACAAACAGGTTGTGGAAATCGAACCCCAGGCCCTTACACTTACGAGGTAAATGCACTAACCACTACTCTTTGGAACGCCACTAAATCACTCGCTAACCTAGTTCAAGGTCCATCTCAAGACCGACCTGTTTGACTGCAGTTTCAGACATTTTACCCCTCATCCCCAAACCCCTCAACTTTCACCCCCAACTGAACTGCTCAGACAGCAGTGTTGAACACTTTGAGATGTCCTCCTAATGCAAAAGGTGCTACCTAATTGCAAATACAGCAAACAATTCATACACCTTATCTGCATTCCAATGATGAACAACATTATCTACATTATACAACCAGAAACATCAATACTTTGCCCAGGCTGCAACAAAGAGAAACATCTTCTACATCTAACCTATGCTCCAACAATGGGAACCATTGCTTATACATATTTCACTTACACTCTAACAATGAGAAATACTTGTTATATCTTTCCTACTCTCAAACAACAGGAAATACCTGTAATATCTTTCTTGTGTTAGATTCTAGGTAATATATGAGTCCCAATGTAAGACTTGAAGCCACAACCTTGCGACCCAGAGCTCCTAGCCCTATTCTCACTAAGCTTCACTGATTCCCCATTCCTGACAGATTGACTTAAAGATCCTCATTCTAACTCCAGTTTCTCTATGCTCAAATCCCTACCTCTGTGATCTCCTGAAGGCATACTCCCCTATCCACTAACTCTGCCAACTCTGGATTGTTCCAGGTCCTTTGCGACTTCTGCCCAAAATTGCCAGGCAAGCTTACAAGACTCGTGCCTGTTTGTGCATAGAGGTTAACCTCTACCACAACAGAGGAACCAGGTTACCAGAAGTGTGGCTTTTGCTTTTGGAAGCTAGTTGAGGATTTCAGAGAATACCAAAAATAAACGTTCCAACACTTGGCTTGTTCAGTGTAAATGCCAATACCAAATGGAATAAGAGAAACTCAAACTCTTAGTACCCTATCAGGTGAAATCTGGCAGACTGTGTCACAGGGAATTACTGCCAAGTGCAATAACAGAAGGACTTTACTGGAACGAATGGTTATCGGTAAAAACGAACAGTCATGAATAAACATGAGTTGATTGAATCAGCTTGGTTCAGCGGTAGCTCTTTCCCCTCTGAATCAGAAGGTTGTCAATTCAAGCCCTCAGGACTTGGAATCATATAGTCTAAGATGGCATTTCAATGCAGTGCTTGGGAGGGTGCATTGTAGGAGGTGCTATCTTTCAGATAAAACATTAAACAAAATTTCTATGTGCCGTTCAGGTGACTATTGTAGGATCCCATCCATGGAAGTACAACAACAACAAATTGCACTTATTCTTTCACATCAAGTGGACAACCCTGCAGTGCAGTGACTGCAGTGTCAACAACACATTACATTTGTGTTATGTCTTTCATATAACCTGGACAGCAAACTTAGGTCTCGGTACAAATCTCAGATCTGACTCAGGCAAATAGGCTATCAATTGAGGCCAACTCAAATAAAGTGAACACAAGAAGCCTTTCAGTGAATGGCAGCTCATGACCCATTTATACTTGTGGGGCAATGTGGCTGTAAGAACAACAGCAACAGCTTGCATTTAAATAACGCCCTTTATTCAGTAGAGTAAGGTCTTGGAGCACTTAACAATGTCCAAGCTGGAAACCAAGCTATGGGAAGGAAGGAGTTGAGAAGAGGGTGTTCAATTATGATCTGAAGATGGTGAAAGAGGAGGCACGGTGGAAGGGTTAATGCAGATAGTTGAAGAGTCTCAGGGCTAGGCAGCTGAAAGCATGGCTGCCGATGGTGGAGGGAAGGGGACCAGAGATGCACAGGTGGTTGGAGCCAGCTGAGCGAAGGCAGAGGGAGGTGGAAAGGGACATAAGCAGGACAGAGAGGCAAGGATGTGCCAGTGCATGCAGGAAGGAACAGAAGTAATACAGCTCAATATGCAATTGTCTCACCAATCTCTGACACAGAGCTACGGGAACTATAAATCGTGGCAGAAGCTTGCAGCAGGCAGCTAAAGCTTCAAGCAGTATTTTAACAAGGTTGCCCAGATGTTTGGATCATTTCTGCCTTAAGGGTTTATGCAGGAACAACAACAACAAAAGCTGGAAATTCAGAGACATTCAGCCCCTACAGAAGGGTTGGGTAGGATGGTCAGGTGGGGTGGGTGGCACGGAGTATAGGGGTAGAAAGGTAACCAAAGGCTAGGTGGTCAAAGAGGAGCTTCATTGCATGGGATGGTAAGAAGGCATGTCCTATTTGCTCTTAGAAGAAACCAATCCCCATCACACAGTGATACTCTTGTGAAGAAGTGAGATCAGACAAACAGTTCATCCATAGCTACTCTGAGAGGCAATGAGACATCCCTCAGCATTGACCAGACTCTCTTTGGCAATGGAGTAGTGCGTGGAGGCAGTTGGACATGTTCTAACTTGGCCAAGGATGTATGGACCCAGATAGTGAGATATCCGGAATCAAAGCCCCAGGGCTTTGGTAAATACACCAAAGGAAGTTGTGAGATGGAATGAAGTGCTAAAACGCATCACTGAATGAGGTGGAGTGAAGCTTTTTAAATGTTAGACACTGATTGTTAACTAATAGGAACACAGGAACAGGAGGGGTACCTCAAGCCTGTTCCACTATTCTCTTAGATTATGACTAACCTGTACCTCAACTTCATTTATCCATCTTTTCTCCATATCCAATGGATCCAGCATCTAGTACCTTTTGGGGGAGAGAATTCCAGATTTCCACTCTCCTTTGAGGGAAAAACTGCCTCCTGATTTCACTCCTATATGGCCTAGCACAAATTTTAATACTACCTCATTCTGGATTCGCCCACCAGAGTTTCTCTGTACCTACCTTATTGAATCCCTTTATCATGTTAAACACCTTGATTAGACCATGTCTCAGTCTTCTGAACTCCAGGGAATGCAAACTAAGTTTATGCAACCTATCCCAGCCTCCTCATATCTTCATAACTTATCATCCCTAGTATCCTTGTGGTGAACAGATGATCCAGACAAATTATTTTGATGTGTCCACATTGACATATGCAGTGAGTGCCTGGGTTCTTATTCACTTCAGCACAATTTGATAGAGATGATGTATCTTAACAATAATCCATATCTTTGATATTGTGCTTCTTGTGTCGTCAAGGCAGCTCAAAGTGCTTCCCAGAATTTTACTGTGAAGTTCGGTGACTGTTTATTCATAAGCAAACTTGTTAGCCATTTGTGCATATCAATGTCCCACAAACATCCATGGAGTGAACGATTGATTTTATCTGGGAGTTTGTTGGAGAACAGGAGAGACTTCCTTCTGTTTTCAAGTAGTGCCAAGGGATCTTTAACATCCACCTGAATGGGTGGATAAGACCTCGATTTAACGTCTCATCTAAAGGCCGGCATCTCTGACAATGCAGTCAGTGTCTGCCTAGAATTTGAGCTCTATGTCCCGATGTGAGGCTTGAAACCACAACCATCTGACTGAGAGGCTGTTATTTAAGTAATCCTTGTCTGGACAATAGGTCTCAAACGGATGGAAAGAAATGATCAAATCAGACATCCTGCTCCACCTCCAACTTTTTCTCAGTCAAAGGGAATGCTGAATAGACTGTGCACTGCTGCTAAGAGGCTATTGATAAAAGCCAGATATGATGGGGCAGATCAATATCTAGGTATACTCGGCTATCTAAACACATCCATTGAAGGCACAGTTCAACAACTAGTGAGTGAACATAAGAAAAATCATTGCTCCTTGCATCCAATAAGCTCCTGGAACCAATTGTTAGTGCTTCCAAGGATAAAACATCAGCCACAAGACAGAAGTAGAAAGGTACATTTTGGCAGTCAATCTCACTACTTGGTTGCAGGAGAGATTGAAAGAGATAAATGTGAAAGGGGCTGTGGCGAAAGACGATGCTTCAAAATAATAATAATCCTTGCATTTGATACGGAATCATATCGCATCTTTGAGACACCGCAAAGTGTTTTCGCTGAATATATAGTAAAGTGAATTGACTGATATTTTATGACCAAAATATAAAGAGTAGAGGGTGAATGAGATCACAGTAGGGAGTGAATCGGGTTAGAGAAATGACTATTTGTGGGACACTACTGTATGCAATTGGCTGCCTCATTTCACGGTATATTCTGTGAAGCGCTTTGAGATGTCTTGATGATGTGATAAGTCGCTATATTGAATACAAGGGTATTATTAGAGAATGGAGTGCTCCAGTGGGGGAGGTAGCACCAGCATGGACCCAGTGAGAATAAGTGGGAGAGTGAGATTAGAGATGAACACCAGCAAGAATACAATGAGTGGAATTGCATCATTTCTAGTAAACATGCTATGATTTATGATTGAAGCATTTGTTCCATTGTTGGGAATAAACACCCTCAAGCGCTTTTTTTTCATTTGTTTTCTGTCTCTTAAATATATAGGCACAATACAAGGCAATTTCTAAAATGTCACTGTCACAGGCAACTCAATATCACTGCTCACCACTGTCACACTTCTCGCCAGTGTCGTCCTTCCTTGTCTCTAGGAAAACACAGGTGAGAGGAAGTTGTGGGTTTAAGACCCACATCAGGACTTGAAGCTCCTGACTGACACTCCAGAGCTGTGCTGGGGTGTGCTTTTGATGTGTTTAGATGTTCTTAGTTGCATTATTAGATGTGCCACCCTTCACGTGACGTGTTATATCGAGATCCTGACTGCCTGTTCAGATGAACATTAAAAACCCAATGGGATTCTCTGACCAACAATCTCCCAGATAAAATTGGTCACTCACTTTGAATGTCCACCTGACTTGAAAGATAATAATAATCCTTGCATTTGATGTAGAGCCTTATCACATCACTGAGTTGTCTCAAAGCACTTCACAGAATATACTGTAAAATAGAGTTCTGTATATTTTGTGGGTAAAACGTGGTAGCCAATTAAGCACAATAATCTCCCACAAACAGCCTTGGTGTGAGTGACAAATTTTATTTGGGGGATTGGTGGCCAGGACTCTGGGAGAAATTACCTTCTCTTTTCAAATAATGAAATATGATCTTTAGTGTCCACCTGCACAGGTAGATGGAACCTCGTTTTAACATCTCATGTGAAGGATGGCACCTCTAACAATGCAACACCCCATCCCAGTGTTTGATGGGAGAGTCGCTTTAGAATGTGTGATTCCAAGTTCCGATGTGGGAATTGAACCACATTCTTCTGACTCAAGAGTTGAGAGTGCTACCACTGGTCCAATCCATGAGAAAAACACAACATCAAATGCAAGGATTATTATTATTATTCATATATTATTGAATCCCGTCCCAGGTGCAGCAGTCAAAGACAATGGGCAGGGCAAGTGCTGTGGAGGGTGTATATGCAAGCAGACACGTTGATGATGCATAAATCTCCCACTCTTTGCCTTGGCATCAGCATATATTTCCTCCCCAAGAAATGGCAGGTTTACGAGAGGCATCGTTTCTCATAAATGAACACAATTCCTCTCCGTTGCAGTCGGATTGATCTGGTTCATGGTATAAATGAGTGTGCTGGCTATTTCTGGCTCTCAATGCATGTGAGCGACAGAGAGTCAGAAAGAATAATTGAGAGATGTCCTCAACAATTAAACCACATGTTAATTGCTCCCAAAATGGGTTTCTGCAGTGGAATGCGAGGGTAGATGAATACATTGATTTTCTCTTTAAAACGCCTGATAGATTACAAAAGGTGGCCAATAACTGTGCAGAGTTTAGCAATACCACACAAACTGCATGCAAAGAACCTCCCTGACAGTGACTCTCCCGACCTCAGAAAGACTATTAGTCCTGACATCTATTGCTACATCTTTTTAATGAAGCAATCACTGCAGTTAAAGATCACAGACCTTACTGTGCAGCCTTCCTCTTATCCTCTCTCGACTTTGAACTCACAGTCTCAGCTGACTCTCCAATACAGTTCTGCATGTTAGTGGTGATGGTGAGCACTGCTTTGTCAGAAATACTGTCTTTCAGATGAGACATTAAACCAAACTCCCGTCTACCTATACATGTGGACATTAAAAGATCTCACAGCGCTATTCAAAAATAGAAAATAGTTTCTCCCAGTGTCCTGGCCAACAATCCTCAGATAAAATTGGTTGCTGTTTGAGATGATTCCAAAACATGATATATCAAATATAAGTTTTATTATTAACTCCCGCCCAACCTGCCTGCCTGCTCACTGTGTCTTACTCTTACAGTCGGTTGCTGGGCTTGTTTGATTGAATCAGCAATCACTGTAGTGTGTGTTCTGGATAAGATGAGATCATTTAGGCCGAAGGGTCTCCTTCCTCTGAACCTTTCTTGTTATCCTGTGTAGCTGATACAGAACCGATTTCACGTCACAAGGTAAGGCTGGGATAGTCTTTATATTGAGATACACTGAGTAGGAGTGGGAGATGATGGGGATAAAATGGAAGCGAGATCCCAGCAAGATTTAGTGTTCACATTTTTTTTTTTTTTTTTTTTTTTTTTTTTTTTTTTTAATTGCATGGCAAAAGCTTGTTGTTTAACAAAAGCAACAGAAAATACCGAGTGCTTTACACCAGAAGCTGAACAGAACCTCCAACAATGCCAATGCAAACAAAAAGCTCAAGATTTACTCTGCTACCGGCCTTTTGAATACACTGAAGCCTTATAACTCATACTCAGTTATGATGTATCGCCGTCACATTGTGTTAAGATGTGGGAGAGAAGTTTCACTTGGGTCTAGATTTAGACCAATACATTTCCGAGTGTGCAGGATTTGACAAATTGTTTGACCTTCAAAAATCACATTCGGTATTTAAGAATTTGTTACATCTGGTTACTCTGAAATAAGCACAAATAAATAAAATAAACCAAGATGCAGATGCACTATTGACCATGGAGTCCTGAAGCGTAGTAATTGGTGCACTTGCCTCGTAAGCGAGAGCTCCTGGATCTGATTCCTGGGTGGGGCAAAACTGTAGGCAAGTTTCCTTCCTCCACATGCCTCTGTTTACCTCGTGACAACTAGCCGTAACTAGTCCAGTTGATAGTCATCAAAAGAAATCCTCGACTGTCTGTAGGTCACTGCTGTGCACAATTGGTTGCCGCATTTTGCCCTCCAAAATATAGTCAACGCACGTTACAGTACATGTGAAATGCTTTGGGACGACTCAACAGCATGAAAAGGTGCTATATCAAATGCAAGGGCTATCTATTATTATATGCCCTAATGAACTATTTTATTTACTGTTATTATACACTGTTATATGCTATTGTTACATAATATTTTACACCAGTATTACACACTATTATTATGCACTATTAATTCTCTTGCGGCTTGCACTGTTGCTGACCTTGTATCATTGTTATTCTGCAGAAAAACAGTGAAGCCTCCCATCAAAATGCGTGGCTGTTGTTTACAAGCAAATTGCGTGGCTGCTGTTTACGAGCAAACCGAGTAGCTGCAATATATCATTGTCAGGAGGTCCATTAATTAGCGTCATTTTTTTTATTATGTGAGACGTAGCCACAGAAAGGTTCTGTTTTTAGTCACCATTTTAGTGACTTTCATCTTGGGCACACTCCCCTGTCCGTACGCATCAATAATTCCATTTGTGAAAAGAACCCAGAACAGACAATCCACATTGACAGGAATATTGGATACCTACACTCTATAAAGGAGGACGTGCAAACACCATCGAAAGTATTAGATATTCGATAGATATATTCAATTAGTAAATAGAACCCAGAATAGACAACCCCCATTAATCAGAGTACTGTATACCTGCACTCCACAGGAATCAAAAGGCAGACAGCCCCATTAACAGTAGTATTGAATAGCGCACTTAACAGGGACTCAGAGATGAGCAAACCCTACAAATCGAACTCACCAGCCTCAGTTCACCAGCAACTGAACCTCACTTTCCGTTACAATTACAGGATACCTGATCCAGCCCCGACAGTCAGTCACTGCAGTTATTTTGCAGTAAATATATTTCAGAACCAAAATCTCACTCTGAGACTCTGCTTATCATACATGAAATATGCCTCTGTCAATTGACAGTATAATATTAATAATAATCCTTGCATCTGGTATATTGCCTTAACGTGTCGTTGAGATGTCTCAAAGTGCTTCACAGACTATAAGAACATATGAATTTGCTAGGAGAAAGAAGACCAAGGCAGTTGCTTGACATGTGTCCCAAACTATATACTGTATCCTTGAGATATTATTTTGAGACATTATTTTTGCAGTGTATTTTCTAATTTTCTCAAATATATTGTAAAGGGGGTGGTGGAGGGATTGCATTCCTTCTCTCACCCCCTCCCGACAATTACTTGTCTAAAGGAACTATAGATGGCCATGAGGAATGGCAGCAGGGAAACGTTAAATGAGCCAATTGATATTCACGGATCTTTGAGCTGGACTTGTTAGCTAGGAACATTGAAACATAAAAAGGTCACTTGACCTGTCAAACCTAATTTTATAGTAATCCTTGCATTTTATATAGCGCCTTATTGCATTGTTCAGCTGCTTTAAAGCTGATGTCAGATCTGTCAGTCTGACTCAGTTTGTAGCGCTCTCACCTCTTAGTGAGAAGATTGTGGGTTGAAGCCCACTAGGAACTGTGAACTAACATAATCTAAGCTGAGACTTCATTGCAGCACTGGAGGTGTGCTGCATTGTCGGAGGTTCCATCCTTTGGATGAGATGTTAAACTGATGTCAGTTTAAATGCAAATGCAAAGATTATTATTATATACCGAGGTCTCATCTGCCTGTTCAGGTTGATCTTAGGGCATTGTTTGAAAAGAGAAGGAACTTCTCAAGCCCCCAGATAAAATTATTTGTAATTGTGCATAATTCTGTTGCCACATTTGTGCAGAAATACATGGTCACTCCATTTCACAGTGAACCATGAAGCATTTTATGACTTCCTTCTGGCATAATAGTGCGCTTCATTAAGTGCAAGGATTGTTATATTATTTTTATTATCTATAGTATCTCCTTTTTAAATATCTCGATTGGTTCTGCATCTATGACTTTCTGGGGCAGTGCACTCCGCGTTCTCACAGCCCTCAGACTGAAGAGCTGTTTTCTGATTACCCCTAAACAAACTATATCATTGGCATAGATGTCTCCTCAGGAATGATTGAAAGCTCTCAATTCAATGTGTTCTCAACTGAAAGTCATTTCTTTACATTGACCTGCTCTCGTTCTGTATCAAATTTTGTACCCTCTATTTCGCAACCTAGCTAAGTGGTTAGCGTGCTCGCCTCGCAAGCAAGCAACTGGATTTGATTCTTGGACAGGGCGAAACCTTAGGGTAGTTTTCTTACTCTGCATCCCTCTGTTTATCTAGCAGAGAGCAATGGCAGATTATTTTCCTGGGGTAATAATCCCTCCAAAAAAGCAAAAACATTTGGTCACTCAATTCACAACTGTTTGTGGAACACTGCTGTGCATAATTGGCTGCCCTGTTTCACCCACAAAATACACAGTCAATCCACGTACAATGCATACTGAGAAGCGCTTTGAAATGTCTGAATGACGTGATAAGACTCTATATCAAATGCAAGAATTATTATTGTTATGTTTCCTCTGCATTTCCCTTTCCTCGCTCATTAAAACACTGCCTGCCCTGCACAGCCTGTCTATTTCTGGCTGATCATTATAATGCTCTATGCATTAAGACACCTTTCCCACTCCAAATTCTTGTTCTTGTAAATGTGCTTTGACTTCTAGTAACAATAAGGTTCAGCTACTTTGCTTCCTTCCTCTGGAACTCTCTCCCCAAAGCCCTCCTCCTTCTCCTCACTCCTCCTCCTTTTGGCTTGCGTAACACGTCTGAAAACCTCTCTCTTTGACTGAGCTGTTGGCTTCCTTGCCCCTGACCTAAGTTCAAAAAGAGAAAGGAGGTTCCGGGCCAATGATTCCCCCTGATAAAATTGATCATTAAGCTCATGTTTGTAGAACATAGTTGCGTGCTAATTGGTTGCTGTGTTCATCTCAAAATACACAGTCACCGTGAATTGCTTTTTGAGACACCTTGATTTGATCAAATACTATTTTTAAAAAAAGGATTATTACATAATTAATAATAATAATCCTTCCATTTGATATAGTGCTTTTCACGTCTTCTAGATGTCTCAAAGTGCTTCGCAGAATTTACTATAAAGTGAATTTGACTGTAAGTAGATGCCTTGACTGTCTCCCTCGCACCGCAGACTGTGGCTCAGTCAATGTAAAACTCTTTGAGATGATTTCCCCATGTAACAATAACAAAAACAGCAACAACAACAACTTGCATTTATCTAATGCCCTTCACACAGGGTAGCATCTCAGAGTGCTTAATAATAGCGGAGCCCAACACAATCAATTTGGTTGGACAACTTGCGTTATAAATATCATGCCTTTTCGTTCACTTAGGAAGAACATCTTAAAGTGCTTCAAGTGATGTTGATAGGGATGATTGAGCAGGGAGTGTTGGGGGGTGGTGAGGTGAGGAAAAACAAAGGCACGGCCAAAAAAGCCCTCAACAAGGTTCTGAAAGCAGAAAGAGAAGATGTGGTGGGGGAAGATTTGGAGAGAATTGCACTGTGGTTGATCCATTGTCCATCGATGGAGTGAAGTGAGGATAACAGTTAACTACGAATAACTCGACCTTGACTTAACTTGTCGCCACCACTTAAGTCAGCATGCGATCAATATCCTGACCACATTTATTTATATGCTAAAATTGCCACTCCTGATAACTAATCACTGAACACCCCCCACCCCATCTTTTCCCTTTGAGCGACGAGTTATCAGGAGATTACTGTATTTAGAGTTGCGTATCTGCTGCCGCTTCATAAGCTACACTATAATGCAATCCAGGGTGACATGCACAGGACAGATCATGCGAATAATTACAGGCTGTAATGCAAATCTATGCTTCCCTCCCCCAAAAAAGTGTAAGTAGCAAATTTAAATTGTTTTAACTGCCGCCAAAGTCCTGCGATTGGATTACAGCCGTGAAATCGCCATCCATTATTTGTTTAATGATCTTCCCCGTGAATGCTTTGATTGCCTTCCATCTGGTCCTGCCTGTGCACAGCATTATGTGATGGCGGGAGACGGCAGTTATCTACCCTCCAACTCACTGATGCGTGATGATGACATTCACAGCCGAGGGTTGGAACGAACGCAATGCTCTCTGACAAAGCAGATTCAACAACAACAACTCATATACACATAGATATATATATATACAGCTCCCCTCAGGCAGGGTGGTGTCACAGAGCTCTCAATTCAGCCAGAAACAAATCTGTGGTTGGAAAGTGTAGAATTAATCGGTCGTTTGCTTCGTGACTGTTGCGCGCAAACCGGCTGCTGCATTTTGCCCACAAAATACATGGTCTCCCCGCACTTAACAGTACAGCATATCCCGCGAAGCTCTCAAAGATCGGGAGTTGCATTAAACTGCTATGTGCCCTGCGATCTTGCGTTCCGAAGCAGTGGCTTCAAGAAACTGACCTGCGAAACTTAACTCTTTCTCCTGCATGGAAGTGGATGTCACAATAAGACTGATCAGTTCTGTCATCTCTGTGACTGGGCAAATAATAATAATCCTTGCATTTCATATAGTACCTGATTCCGTTGTTGAAATGTATCAAAGCACTTCACCGAATATACTGTAAAGTATACAAATATGAATATAATACAAAAGTGATGTAAATGAGCACATGCCACAGTTTTTTCGGGCGTGGGCGGTGGTCAGGAGGCAGTGTACTGAGCAAGGTAAGTTTAAGGCAGAGAGAGGGGTCTTGGTTTGCATGTCAGTACTTGACAGGAATTTCTGAGTCCATCTCCGCAGGCTGCAGACACAGACTGCAGCTCCCAACCTCCTCATCAGGGGGAGACGTGAGCACACAAGACTCGCAGAGAAACTGGTGGCAAGCATACAGATACATGCACATTGCAATCGCTCTCTCTTTCTGACACACTCTCTCTCGCGCTTTCTCTCTCTTAAAGGAACCCGCGCCAGTAGCTGATGGGCGCCACTTAAAGCAGAACAACACCACGGCAATGTCTTAGTTTGCTGGCAAACACGCACAACTTGGTTATCCATCAAATGCACTATTCACTAAACCACCGAGCTGCTAAACCGGGTTCCGATTTCAGATGAGGATCTGAGGGAGCGAGACGCGGCTTGTAGGAAGCAATAACCCTCAGCTGGACGCTCCTCTGTAAATCTTATTGGTGGTATATGTAATATTCGAGGATATTAATAGAGATCATGGAGATCGCATAATCCTACAGTATATCTATCTATATATATATCTAGTATATATAATAATTATCCTTGCATTTGATATAACACCTTCTCACATTTGCGAGATGTCTCAAAGCGCTTCACAGAATATAAAGTTCATTGATTGTCTATTTTCTGGATGAAGCATAGTTCTATAGTATATCATCCTTGCATTTTTTTTTCCCATTTCTAATACTTACGATTCCCCCCCACTGCCCCCTCCTCCCCCCCTCAATGACCACACATACAAGGAGTCACCCAGATAACAACACAAATGTTCTCTCTGTTCTGAAATCCAGCCACGTTTGCGTTGTGAGAAAACGTCAGGAATTGTGTTTCTGTTTCCAAATCTATGGACTGAGCTACCGACTGGATGGACCTTATCGCAATTGTCGATGGAAAGAAGGGGGGAAGTTAATGGGGTCAATGAAACACATCTGGATCTCACTCCTTGTAAATCTTATTTGCAAATCTTGTAACTGGTGGTAAATATATATTATCGTACATTGTGTGTATATAATATATATACTGTATAATCTCTGCAGGTTTACTGTGACGATTGCCCTACCCCACCACAACAACCACTTTTACGCGACGAGTCTCACAGAATAAGACACAAACGTTCAATCTGTCCTGAAACACAAACACCTCCACAAAAATCGCCTCTAGCTCTGCCTTTACTTTGCTGGTCTGAACACTGAGCTGCCAAACTGGACCCCTGTTGCAAATGTGGGTCTAAACGAAAGCCACAAGAGAGGCGAGAGATGGGGGAGAGGGGTGGTGGTGGGTGGGGGGGGGGGGGGTGGAGAAAGAGAGAGGTGGGATGGGGGGAGAGAGAGAGAGAGAGAGAGAGAGGTTGTGGGAGAAGCAATAACATCTGGATGCCCTTTTCTTACCTGTAGATCTTGTATCTGGTGGTGAATCCCTGGCGGTATCTTTCCAGGAAATTGGAATAATCCCGGGCTCGGTGGAAGGGTCCCTTGTCAGAGAGGAGCCAGTCGAGGGGGCTGGAGGCATGTTGTTGGTGATGGGCGGAGAGGACCAGCACAGCCCAGCAGTGCAGGCTAAGGACGAGCCGATGCCATAGGAACAGCAAAGAGACGAGATCAACAAGGCGCCAGTTCATCCTTCCATCGGGGAATCTTCCTCCTCATTCTCCTTGGCACTTTCTCTCAGCACCTGTTTTTGTTCATCGCCCCCCCCCCCCCCCCCCCCACCCCCCCCCCCCCCCCACACACACACACAGACAACAAAACACAGCAACAACAGGTATTTTCATAGGAGAAGATAAAAAATAGTATTTAAAAACACACACACACACACTTTCTCTGATCAGAAACAGCAAGGAAATGGACCAAACACACCGATATTGTAATGCATTTACATAAACACAGCAGGCGTGACACATTATGTACTACAGGGTGACCAAAAAGTCAGTATAACTACCCTATTATCTAATATACATATAGAAATATATAATCATTCTAACGGTATCACGATTGTTTTGGTCACTCTGCACATAATCGCCGCATTGTTTGCTGTATATATTTGATGTATCTATGTATATATGATCGCCCCACCCCCAAGCCAACCACCTCCTCCACATGCAAACACTCGCAAATAACACAGACGTTCAATCTGTTCTCAAAACGCAGCCACGACAGTCTTCCTGCGAGAGACATCAGAAATCGCATCTCGCTCTGCCCCGAACTTGCAGCGCGTTTAACACCAGCCCCGATGTCTTTTCATTTCAATTCAATTGAGACACACTCAACCAACCCAGTGTGTGTGTGTGTGTGTGTGGAGGTGGGTGAGTGGGGGGGGGAGGAGAGTTTGTTGTGTGTGTGTGTGTGTGTGTGTGGAGGTGGGTGAGTGGGGGGGGGAGGAGAGTTTGTTGTGTGTGTGTGTGTGTGTGTGGAGGTGGGTGAGTGGGAGGGAGAGCTTGTTCTCTGTGTGTGTGTGTGTGTGTGTGTGTGTGTGTGTGTGTATGGGGGGGGGGGGGGTTATTTTAACGGAATCAACTTCATTTTGTGTAGTTCTGCCATTGAGACAGTCTTGCACGAGGAGAGGCAGTGAGAGGTGTGTGAGAGAGAGAGAGAGAGAGAGGTGTGTGCGAGAGGTGTGAGTGTGAGAGGAGCGTGTGTTTGAGTGGTGTGAGAGAGGGACGCGTGTGGTTAAAAAAAACCAGCCAGACCCCGTTCGGATCTGATGCACTCGATCCCCCTTTAAAGGGTCGAAACGTGTCCTCCTGTTGAAGCCGGTGCTTCGGGAACTCGCGGTCGCTGCCACACAACACCGCGGCTTAATTAATACAACTCCCACCTCCTGATCGTTGCAAAAAAAAAAAGAGAGAGAGGAGGACATGGTTCCCTCTGCATCGCCGTGATCCGCAAGAAATGTTATCTTAAATATGTGTGTGTGAGTGTGTGTGGGGGGGGGGGGGGGGGAAGGGGTTACGAAGTGATCCGACACAAGGTAAGCCTGTTCCGACAAGCAATGTTAGCTGACAGATAGATAGATAGATAGATAGATAGATAGATAGATAGATAGATAGATAGATAGATAGATAGATAGATAGATAGATAGATAGATAGATAGATAGATAGATAGATAGATAGATAGATAGATAGATAGATAGATAGATAGATAGATAGATAGATAGATAGATAGATAGATAGATAGATAGATAGATAGATAGATAGATAGATAGGGCGAGACGGACGGTGTGTAAAAAAAAAAGTGTAAACAGGTAAACGCGCACAAGGCGAACACACGTAATAACTCTGTGTGAGGCACTGACCTCCCAGATGCAGTTCCTCCACAGCAGGCGAGCCAGCGGGCGCCCCTCTGGATGTGGCGATGGAAATGTGCCCTGTACGAGGCCAGGACACCTATAGGCAGCGAACAGGCGAAGCTCATCGTGAACCAAAAAAAAACACACGACACACACACACACACACAACACACACAGAAGTCTCCAAACCAGATAGGGTCCGCTAGGCGAGGGGCGTCAGAAGCGCCTCAGACCGAGAGTGTGTTCAGCAGGCGCTGGCTGCAGAGACACAGACATTGGACATTCCAAGAGACACCGAGCCGGCTCCCACAAACCACATTCATCTCCTCTCGCCATCCACACAGCGTGTCCCGGTCTGTTCTCTCTCTCTCTCTCTGTCTCTCTGTCA
>CM068749.1:5888003-6018003 GCA_035084275.1 Hydrolagus colliei | reverse complement strand
TTGGGTGAAAGTGCAGCCATCTCACGAGGGACAAGTGGTGGCTAGACTATTGAGAGTAGAGGCTGCGGCTAATGGGTTCAGAAGTAAGCAGATCAGAGAGGTAGGCAGGGATTTAAAGATGTGTGTGATGATATTGAAATCAAAATACTGTACATACAGGCAGGATGCTATGTTTCAGTACTGTCATAAGTGTTGGAAAAGTCAATAAATACTTTCAAGAATCATCCACAAAGTAACTCATTTAAACATTAGAGATCTTATGAATAATAATCTTGATATTCGTAGTTAAAAAAAAGTATTTATATTACGTATTAATATAATAAATAATCTTTGCATTTGGTGTCGTCACCTTATCACATAGTTGACCAAAATAAAAGCGTTCTATCAAGCCACTAGGTGGCGCATCCCATCTCCAGCGGAAAGCCCATCTCTTGCGGTGGAGCATGGGCAGCACAGTATCTATAGGACTTGGAGGTTTAGTGTCAATGCACGCCCTCATTCTACCATCGGTGGCTGCACTTTTAGCCACTACGCCCAAAAACTCTGGAACATTCTCCATCAACCCCTCAGCCTTGCCCATTCCTTCCTCATCTTCTGGTCTCGCCTGAAGACTGTCCTCTTCAACCGAGCCCAGGATCACCTTGCGCTTCCCCTCATCTTGGCGACGTGCTCCGTCATTGTCAAGCACTTTGGGCTGCTTCCGTGTGTGAGGGGCAAGTTGGTGATGTGTTACCACGAGTGGCTGTTGAAACCAAATGTATAACAGGTTTTAAATGGGAATTGGAATGGATCATTGAAGAAAAACATGAACAGTATTTAGAAGAGAAAGAGGAATAGACAGGATAACTCTTATGGGGCAGCACAAATCTGATACTGTATATTGAAATTATCTTGTAACATTTTTTTGATCCTGAAAATAATTTTTCAAACAGTAACAAAGGGTCAAATGGTTTGAGAAACAAGCTTTCATATTAACATGCCCACTCAACAAAATTTGTGTTTAAGGTATACTTAAATAATAATAATTTGTACATTTGAGACGAGACTTTATCACACTGTTTGAAATGTTGCAGGGATTCTTTACGGAATTTACCGTAAAATGCAGTCAGTGACTGAATTTTGTAGGTGAATATCAAACGGCCCACAAACAGCCATGCAGTGAATCATCTCCTTCACAAATAATGCCATGAGATCTTTAACGTCCTTCAGAACAGGATGGTATTACTTTTGCCTCTGAGTCAGAAGGTTTCAAGCCCTATGTTGTGACATTGAGGTGACATTCTAGTACTGTACAGTGTAACACTGGAGGCAGGGAAGGCGATTGCATTGTCAGAGATACCACCATCAGATGCAATGTTAACCTGAGGTCCAGTCTGCCTATTCAGGTGATGTTAAAGTTCCCGTGGCACTATTTTAAAAGAAAATAGTTCCTCCTTCAGTGTCCTGGCCAACAATTCTCGAAATAAAATTATTCAGTGATTCCATGGCTATCAGGGACATTACTTTGTGCAAACCGGCTGCCATGTTTTGCCACAAAATACACAGACATTCCACTTTATTGTGAATCCTGTGACACTTTGAGATGTTAGTGATAAGGTGCCATATCAAATACAAGGATTATTTATGACTGCCAACTGAACCAAACTGACTTTGTATGCAAATTACCAATCATTAGAACAGTGCAGAGATACTTTGTTGCAGTGAAAGTGAGATTTTAACTTTACATTACTGCAGTGGCTTCCAAACTTTGAACAGCAAACTGACACTTAGTATCCAAAATAATGTATCAATCTTTGCTATATCAGAGCAATGCAGAGATATTTTGTTACAGTAAAAGTGAGGTTTTCATTTCTGCTATATTACAAATTGTTTCCCAATAAGTATTTTTTGATAATTCTTCGGCTCTTTTATCTGTGTCTCTTCATTTCTCATCCACTGAAGAAACATATTTTAGGATACAAAAAGTCAGTGCAAAATATTACCTCTCATCTTGTACCTTTTGTTAATTTATATCAAGGAGCTATTGACAGCTCACAGAGTTCTACATGTCACAGAGGACTCACATTTGATCCACAGACTGTGCTGTATTAACTTGTCTCAGTCTGAACCGCAGCTGGGGCCAAAATCATCCTTCGGATGAGATGGAGGTCCGGTCTGTCAGATGGACTTTAAAGATCCCATGGCACAATTTGAAATAAAAGTCTCTTAGCCAACAATCGTCCTATTGAAACAAAAACAGAAGTTGCTGGGGAAACTCAGCAGGTCAAATGAGTCAACGTTTCACGTCTACAACCCTTCGTCAGAACTGACAAAGTTCTGACGAAGGTTTGTAGACCCGAAACGTTGACTAATTTTCCTTTCTCCATGGATGCTGCCTGACCTGCTGAGTTTTCCCAGCAACTTCTGTTTTTGTTTCAGATTCCCAGCATCTGTAGTACTTTGTGTTTTGTTAATCTTCCTATTGAAATTGGTTATGTATTTCACAGCTGTTTGTGGGACTCACATGCAACAACAACAAAATTACATTTGAACAGCACCTTTCATGTTGGGAGGATGTCCCAAGGCGCTGGATGTTCCGTGGTTCTGATCCAAGCTGTGGCCGGGATTGGGGAGGGTGGAGGGGAGTGGGGGAAGGGGGGTGACTAATGGCATGGTCAAAGAAGAGGGTCTTGTGGTGTGACTTGAAGGAGGCTTGGCAGGGCCGAGGTGGAGGGATTGTGGGACGGAAGTCCAAAGGTTGGGGGAGAGTGGCTGAAGCGTACATCATGCAGGCATGACCTGAAGATGGGAAGGAGGGGGCAAACCGGAGCAATAGAATATTCGCCAACAAAATACACACAGTCACTATACTTTACAGTAAATCTTGTTAAGTGCTCTGTGATGTTGAATCAAGATGATAATGTACTACATCAAATACAAGGATTTTTAAAATTGATAATGGTCTCATCATCCTAGGATAGGGAGAGGGAGCTCTAAAGAGGCAATTTTTATCCAAAAATAGCAAATGTGATGCTATCACTATTATAGTTCTGTAGTATGTAGCATTAAATCTCAGGGATGGTGCAAATATTACAAAAACAGAAAGCATTTAAATCGTCACGTATCACACAGTTTTGTTGGATGAGGTAGCTGCCAACCCTGGTTATCAGTTTTTACGCTCTAAATCTGTTAAGATTACTGGTAAAATGCGATCCAGGAAGCAGATAGATTAAATCCTCCCTTTAGCGGCATTTCCTTCCCTGCTCATAGTCGCCTCACTTTTATAATTTATGTGGTTTAATGATTGAAACTTCCACTTATACAATGTGATGAAAAAGTTATGATACCATTACAATGTCCAATCAGCCTCAAAGAAATTATGAGATATATTTCTAGATAATAGAGTAGTTACCACGACTATTTGGTTACCCTGTATATTGCCTTTCACGTAGGGTAATGCCTTACCGATATCAATGGCAAGCTATGCAAATTTAGTTGATTACACTCCAGCAGTTACCCCATTGCACACTCTAGGGTCTTGTCAATCCGTTACTTATGTTTTTCAGAATTAGGTAAGCATTGTCCGTCCAGAAGTGAGTGCACAGTCGATTGCAACAATCTATCTCTGGGATTTCCACATGTAGGTGAAATACTGTACATGGAAATCTCAGTTTGGTTTGGACACTCTTAAGCATGGTGATGGGTTTCCACATAAGTCATACACCCGGCTGTCCAAAAAAAGTCTCACCACATTTTAGGGAAGCCCAATGAAGGTGAAGAGTGCTGGAGGGAGGAGGGTAAGCGGAGTTGACTGGTGGTTAAAATGGTACATTTTTATAAAGGTTTTGAAAACAGAGAAGCAGGAATGGGAAGCGGGAGATATTCCAAGGTTAGAGAAAAGCAGTTTTATCCAAGAATCAAGACGAATATACTGTAAAATGAATTGACTGGATATCTTGTGGGCAAAACTGGCAGCTAATTGCTCACAAACAATCATGGATTGAATATTTAATTTTTAACAAAAATGGGGATAATATCCCTTGAAAAGCAATCTGCCAATCAACCAACAGCCAGGTTCCCACTTACTGCAGGGTAAACAGAGGCATGTGGAGTAAGGAAACTTGCCTGAGGTTTCACCCAACTCAGGAATTGAACCCATGTCTTTTCGCTTGCAAAGTGAGAGTGCTAACTAACCACCTCATAGTGGATCCAGCGCTCAAGAGATGTGAATCTATATAAATGCAAATGATTGGATTATGTTTCACTTTTTTGAAGAACCTCACATCACAACATAAAAATTAACACAGTTGTAAGCTAAACATTCTAAGCACATTACTGGTTTCTTGCTATATTTTTCAAATGTCTCCAGCAAAAGATGAACAATGACTTCAAGTGCTGTATTATCATTCCTCAAAGCCCACCCACAGAGACCAATGCTGAGCCTTCTATTCTCATTGATTTAGTGCCAATTTGTACCAATTGTGGGTAGATCTGTGTTATGGACCTGAATCCACAAGGCTATGTGCTCCATGTGGTATAGCAAACAGCCAGGAAGGTCCCAGGCTTGCTCCTCTGTTCTGTGTTGAGTTTCCTGATGTCCATGAGGTCATAGTGGTGGGTATTAATTCAGAGTCTGTAAGCTGCATCTTGATACAAGCCTCCTTGACATTAGGCTTATTTGAAACAACGATAACAAATTAGTTGTATAGCACATTTTACATCAGGAGGACATCCTAAGATTGTCAAGGATTTGGACCTGAGCTGGGGACTGGGATCACGAGGAATAGAGAACAGGGAGGATAGGGGTAGTAGGGTGAATAAAGGTCCAGGCAACGATGAGGATCTTCAGATGGATTGTTAAGGAGGCAAGGAAGGGAGCAAGGCAAAGGCACTGTGGAATGGAGTTCCAAAGGGTGGGGGCAGAAAGGCTTAATATTAGAGGCAAATTGGCAAGATACAAGATTTGGGGAACCAGAGTGTGTTTACGGTAACTGGTGGAGTTTAACCAGCTAAAACTGCATAGCTATACAATTAACACCTGAGATGGGTTGTGGGTGCAGGGATGTGTGTGTTTAGACCCTATAGACCTATTGGTCCCCCCAAAGCCCCCCTTTCCCTCCACCCTCCCCATCCCCAACCCCAGCTCGGGTCTGAATCAATGACTCTCCAGCACCTTGGGATGTCCTCCTGACGGGAAATGTACTATACAAGTGTAATTTTGTTGTTGTTGTAGAAAGATAACTGATTTAAAAGGTTAGCTTCACATGGACCAACAGGACAACTTAACCTGTGTTTTTTCTCCATGTGGAGTACTGTAGCTCAGTGGTTGAGTGCTTGTCTCGCAAGTGAGAGATCTTGGTTCAATTCCCAGCAGGGAGAAATGTTGGGCAAGTTTCCTTACTCCACATACTAGCAATAAGTAGGAATCTGGTTGTTAGTAGATTGATGGATCGCTTTTCCAGAGATAATAATCACCCCCCCAAAATTAATAATTTGATATGTTTGTGGGACACTGCTGTGCTCAATTACCTGCCATGTTTTGCCCATAAATACAGTTAATTCACCTTGCACCTTATTCTGTGAAGTGTTTTGATACATCAACTGCAAGGATTATTATGCACCCAATACATGACTGTTTACAAATAACCAATTGTGCTTCACCACTAATGAATGACAAATGATATCTGAGTGACACAGAGCATTGAAGCCATGATGAGATGGGATACAGACCCCGTCACTCCTCCCACTCTGGGCAGGGAGTGAAAGGAGAGTGACCAGTTATGAAGGTATGGTCGAATAGAAGGGTCTTGAGACAGATCTTCAAGTGGACAAGGATGGGGGCAAGGTAAAGGGACAGCGCAGTCGAGATATAGATATTGGGGATAGAGTGGTGATGTCCGAGACATTGAAGCCATGGGTAATCACCAAGTTGAGAGGGTGGCCCTGGAGGTGACAGTATGGATGTGGAGGGAAATGTTGTGGGAGGATAGGAGGAAGAATTCAGTGGTGGTAGAGCAGGAGGAAGGATTATTGGCTAGGACACCTAGAGAACCTTATTGAGAGGTGCCAATGCTCACTCTGCAGTCATCATTATTACTCACTCCACCGCTGTTTGTGGGACACTGCCATGCGCAGTTGGTTGCCGGGTTACGCCCGCTAAATAGACATCCAAATCCACTTTATAGTATATCCTCAAGCGCTTTGAGACGTCTCGACGACGTGACGAGACCATACCAAAATGCAAAGCTTATTTTGAAAATGCCAGCCTTTCCACCCAACCACTTACAGCAATGGGTTTGCAATGGAGCTCCTGGCATTCAATACACCCAAGTCACGTGCTCTTTCTCTCTCTCTCTTCACTCCTGAATAATGTTGCCAGATTGGGTGGGTCCCCCACTTTTCAGACCACTCTTGAGGACCTTCCTCTTCGACCATGTCTATAGTCACCTTCACCCGGCTTGGTGTCGGCCTCGGCCATAGTTCAGCACTATGAGGGGCTACCCCGCTTGAGGTGTGCAACAACACAGCAAGTTGTTGTCATGTGTTTGTTGTTTTGCGTGCCTGAAAAAAGGTGGGAAATTTGGGCGGCTATTTTTAAGAATACAATATAAAAATTGGAAAAAATACAATGTGATGTAGACCCGCAAGACATTAGCGTGCCTTTTCTGCTGTTTCAAAAGCATTAACCTAAATTGGCTCCTCTACTGTCCATCCTCACACAGGAGACAACTCACACGGTTGATTGGGCTACTTTTGGGCGGCTTTGGGCTACAAACGCAGTTGACAATCTGGCCACGCTGCCGGAGTCAGGGTAAGGGAAGGCAGGCGGAGCCGCGGACACCCCCATTGACAGGACCCCGGTCGCCATGGTGCGCAAGCTTAAGTTCCACGAGCAGAAGCTGCTGAAGAAAGTCGACTTCATCTCGTGGGAGGTGGACAACAACCTCAAGGAGGTCAAAGTGCTGCGCAGGTTCCGAATCCAGAAGCGGGAGGATTACACCAAGTGAGTGTGCGTCCGGCGCCGCGCGGCCAACCAACGGCCTCTGGGTGAGAGAGCCGACTCCTGAAGCCACAAGCTGGAGGGCGCCATGTTGGTGAGGTCGTCGCCACTCGGAGGGGAGCCTCTCACTCTATGTGTATACTGTATAATATATATGTGTATATTATATAGCTATAGTGTGTGTGTCTGTTCCTCTCCTGCTTCAACCATGAGCTGTGACACCCACCCCCGGCCCTCCTGCGCCAAGGGAACCGCCTCTCCCCTTGTGATGTCACCGGGCCACATGTCAAGCGCGCGGCGCCATCTGGGATGTGTAGTTTCTAGCTCCAGAAATCACACACTGCTTCACAGGATATACTGGATTACTGTACAAACAACAACAACAACAACAACTTCGACTTATACAGCGCCCTCCACGCCGGACATGCGTCTCAGAGCGCTTCACAATAGCGGATCCCGGGACCGAGCCATTGTAAAGTGCAGTGACTGTGATATAATAATAATCCTTGCATTTGATATAGAGCCTTATCACGTCTTCTGGATGTCTCAAAGCACTTCACAGAATAATTTGTAAAGTGAATTGACTGTATAGGACGTGGGCGAAATGGGGCAGCCAATTGGGTACAGCAGTGTCCCATAAACATATGTGGATTTAAGTGACCAATTTATTATCATGTTTTTTTCGAGAGGTTTTTATCAGGTTTGCGGCCAGGATACCAGGGGAGAGAAACGCCCCTTTTCAGAATAGTGTCACAGGATCATTAATATCAACAACAACCAAATTATATTTGTGTAGTGCCTTTCACGTCGGGAGTGTATCCACCTTAACAGGCACACAGGACGGTGTCTCATCCAAAGAATGGTGCCTCTGACAATGCAACAAGCTGTATTTTGTGGGAAAATAGTGCAGTCAATTTATACAGAGCAATGTCCCATGGTGATCTGGAAGGGGAGGGGGGGCAATTACACTGATTCAGTGAATCTACCCTGTCTTAGACTATATGGGTTCCATGCCCTGATGTGGGGCTTGAACCCACAACCTTCTGACTCGGGCATTACCAACTGAGCCAGATTGTTGTGCAACTGTTCTCCCACTACCTGCCTACCATGGCTTAGTGAATGTATCCTGTGGAAAGGTTGAGACACCTAAAAAGACAACAGTTTTGGTACTTGGTTTGGGTTTGTGTTGCGATCTACCACAGACTTAATTTCCCAGTTTTTGAGATACTCTTGGGGAGAAGGGGGAGCTGAGGAAGGAAATGGCTGTAAAATTAAAGGTCATATTTTAGAGATGTGAAAGTTCTGTAAACCTGCTTGCATCCAGCTCACCAAAAATACACTTTGCAAATCTAAAACTGAAGTAATACCTATAATCTGACAGATAATAATATCACTTAGTGTCACTTTGTCAATGTTGATAGATACTGAGTAATTTACTCCCTGCAGAAAATGCCATTGATTGCTTCCAGAGCTATGCAGTAGGAGAAAAGTTAACTGCTATTTTAACCTTTCAAAATGAATCTTTAGACAGGACTGTACTTATAAAGATATGACACAGAATTGCCCTAAAGAATCTGCTTCTCAGAAATGGGGGAACATTGTTTTGAGAGTTAATTCCATCCATCGTGTGGGAAATGTAAGATCTATGAAAGCTTTGCTCACTGACTCACCATCAACTCCCAGTCAGGTTTGTCAAGCGCTTTGACATGTCAGCTATACACTGAGCCATTGCAGAAGTGCTTCAATCCCACCTGCTGACGGATCTAGATATTGTACATGTCGGGATCACTTCACTTTTTGCTAACGTGACTGAGACATGGTAGTGAGATATTATTGAGGAAGTTTTGTAGTCTTTGGCTGGGTCAATCACCTTCCTGTTGTACTATGGTTGACATCCTCAACATGTATCAAAATAACAGTCCTTCAAAACACAACATTGCTCCCCTGTTAGGTTAGTGGGTGAAGGTACCTAGTGTAATTGTAACTGACTCCTGATTATGTGCACAATTTTGAGCAGGAGTGAATGATCAGGAATAGAAGCCCTTGTTCAGTGTCTTTCTTCTCTCTCTTCCAAGAGAAGGGGGTGGAGGTAAAATAAGAACTCCATCCAATTTCAGCATCATCCAAGTTGAAAGTAGTTAATGCAGCATAGATTGTAGTTTAAACCTTAACTGTCTTGATACAAAGGGCTGAATAATCCTAAACTGTGCAGTACATTTGGACGATTGCAGCAGCGCATCGGCTAATGTAATCAGCTTTATCTTCACACATTTTGTTATTAAGTGTAAACCTATTGCAGTGATTCCCTGTGCTGATTTGACTATTTTTAGTCCGTGTCATTTTTTTCTTTATTTTCATATAGATACAATAAACTAAGCAGAGAAGTTCGAGAATTGGCATGCAAAATCCGAGACCTCAATGAGAAAGATGCCTTCCGGGCTCAGTGCACCAGTCGGCTGCTGGAGAAGCTGTAAGTACTCACCCTCTAATTCAATAACGGCCATTTAAAGCTTGCGTGTTTTTTCAAACAAATCTTTGCAACTATATAGGGCCTTGATGAGACCGCAGAGTATTGTGCCCAGTTTGGTCTCCTTATTTAATAAAGGACATACTTGCCTTAGAGGGGGTGCAGCGAAGATTCACTAGGTTAGTTCCTGGGATGAGGGGACTGACTTATGAGGATAGGTTGAATAAACTAGGGCTGTATTCTCTAGAGTACGTGAGATCTTATTGAAACATATAAGATTCTTAAGGGCTGGATAAAGTAGACAGTGAGGGACTGTTTCCCCTGGTAGGAGAATCTATAACCAGGGGTCATAATCTTAAAATTAAGGGTCAGCTTTTTAGAACAGAGTTGAGGAAACATTTCTTCACTCAGAGGGTAGTGAATTTATGGGATTCACTACACCAGAAGGCTGTAGATGCTCAGTCCTTGAACATTTTCAAGGCTGAGACTGATAAAAATTTTTAAAAAATAGAGGGATTAGGGGATGTGGGGATAGGGCAGGTAATTCGATTTAGGTCAGAAGATCAGCCATGATCTTATCAAATGGTGGGGCAGGCTCAAGGGTCCGAATGGCCTACTCCTGTTCCTAATTCTCATGTTCTTATGTTCTTATGTAGACTGATATGGCACAAAAACAAGCCAAAGTAATCCACGATGATCAACAATACTTCAAATTATTTTCTCATTCATGGCTAATTTGTATTTTTTCTTTTGGGAGTGAGTGTGGCTGTCACAAAGTTTCAACATCGCTGAGTACTGGGATATGGTTTCCTATAATTGTACTTAGAATTCTTGTTAAGGAAAGTGAAGGGGAGACCAACGGGAGAAGAGAGATGGATAGAGGAAGGGAGGGAGGGAGAGAGAAAGTAACAGTAAGATATATCAGGCCCGTACGCAGGGGGGGTGCGACGGGTTCGTACGCACCTCCCCAAATTTTAAAAGGTCCACATTTTCCGGGGTTAGAGAATTGTATTTTTTTAATCAAATTTAAATACCAAGTAAAGTAAATTTATTGAGCATTTGTGTAACAATCAGTTCTTCAAAACTATGTATAAATTATAAACACACATCTTTGAATGTTTTAGTATTAATATAAAATTATCGAGTCGCACACCAGAATCGGCGTCTACCCAAAACATACCGCGTCGATAGACGAGTCAATGATGCGGCGAGTCTGTTACTCGTGACTGGATAAACATAGGCGCGCGCCAAGACTCAAATCCATCCTCGTTTGGAAATCATACAGCCACAAGGGTAGTAGCACCACTACTGGAAGCTAAAATCATCTTTTAATCTGATCACCGTAAGTAAAAATTGCTCAAGTTTTGAGAGGTGTGACTGTAATGCTAGCAAACAATGACAACATAGTTACAAGCTTCTGAGAAATTAAAGCTTTTGAGAACCCAACAAAAAAGTTATATGTGTCTGGACGGAAATGCCTATCTTTAAAAAAGATACTCATGGACGTAGGCCTATGCTTTAGCGCCTATGTCTACGTGGTGTGTCAATTGGAAATCATCCCGTATACACTACATAAAAAGGTAGCATCACTTTGTGGAAGCTGAAATCGTATTTTAATCTGATAAATGTAAGTAAAAATGACTTAAGTTTTGATAGGCGTGTTTCTGAAATACCATGTTTCTTGTTTTGACTTGATTATCACATTTGATTTATATTATTAAAAATGTATTACTGTAATTAAAAATTGCTTTTAGAGACGTCCACTGGCATGCAAAAACGCTTCTCCACTGATTCCTTCTCTCCATGCAGCCTGAAAACTCCCGCCTGCCAATACCCGAATCGCGCTCCAGAGTATCGATGTAGGTTAGGGTCGGTCTACCTCGTGTTCTGTGACCGTGCAATGGTTCCCATAGGATAGTAGCACTATGGACAGTTTCCTCCCGGCTTCTCCAGCTATGTCCGCTAAACCTAAGACGCCTCTGCAGTAATGTCTGTGATACCAGTGTGGTAGTGTACCATATAGCTCACTATTTGTCAGATGCTGTCGCCAGTAAACATTCAGGGCGTCTCTTAGAAGCCTGGTATATACCTCATGAGTCACCTAATCTCCTGGTCAAGGTTTGCGTAAGTGTCCAGCATTCTGCTCCATATAGGAGCGACTTTCAGCACTCGCGTTAATGCACATTCATTATAATATGGAAATCGATATTGGTAGAGTGGTTGACGTATTCGCTTCAAAGCAACCACGGCGTCTCGAATATGGAACGCTATTAAATAATTAATTTCCCCTCCCTTATTTTTTCAAGTATTTTTTCATCAGATCAGTATTGCTTGATGGGTCACTTCCTTTAATTTTGATTCTAAATAAATAAATAAAAACTAACTACACTATTGCTCACAGTTCAACGATATTTTCAGGATAATGCTGATAACAGGCTTGTAACACGTGTGAATTAACTGTTTTACACAGATTTTCAGTTTCTGTATATTTTCTTGTCTTTTATAAAATTTGCTTTGCTGGAATATCTGAGCACATAATTCATACTTTACTCTTACATTATTGTTCATTACAGTCCGAAAGAAATTGAGTCTTAGGATAACAATGCAGAACAACTTATTAATTACTATCAATCTGTAGTTTATGATCATTTTCTCTTATACGCATACATTTATCAAGCATTCGTCATTGTACTGTTTTAATTGGATTGTAATTTACTTTATCGTTCACATTCCGTACATCATCGAGTCAACAATCGTGTTTGCTTTTATCGGCGAACACATTCGACCTTCCCAAAAAATTTAGACACGGACTATCGGGGAAAATAAAAACACTGAATAAATAATGATGCTCTTAAACACCAAGGGCATGAAACATTTACCGTTCATATTGGATCTTGTAAACCGATTAAATAAGACCTCAAACTGTGTAAAACGTTGGAGCCTCGAGGGGGCTTCGTGGGCAGCCCGCAAGCCCCCGGCCATTGTTGGTCCCATCACTAGCAATTCGCACCCCCCATTAAAAATCCTGCGTACGGCCCTGTATATAGGGAAGAGATGTTGAGGGAACAGAAGGAGTGAGCAGAGTGATCGAGCATTTAAAGAAAGTAGGGAGAGGAATAAGCACAAGAAAGCAATGCTGAATCGTGAGGGAGATAAAGTGTAGGGCCCTTTGCCACGAGCCTTTAGCTCGTGGCAAAGGCTGTGCAGAATTGTGTAGTATATGTAAGCTCAGCCCTGGAGCCAGCAATGTGCAGCTGCCAGGAATTACTGACAAGATCTCTGAAACCTGAACACTGGTCACCTTTACACTGTGAGGCTGGGAGAATGCAGGTGAGTGCAACCACTCATGGCAGATCACAAGCTGTACCTGCAGTGAACCGAGCCTGTAAGTGAGGTCGGTTCAAGGGAGTCAATTTGATTTAATTATTACAAAAGAACGATGCAGAATTATATCTATGTCTCACAGAATGGGTAGATTTGAAGATCCTCACACTCGCTTATGAATCCCTTGATGCCCTAAAACCTTCCTATCTGCTTACACCCCCACTCCTCTACCCACCCCTTTCTCTTGGTCTGATTGGGCCCTCTGTGTTGGTTATCCCTTTAAGTGGAGTCCTGTAGCTGAATGGTTAGAGCACTTACGTACGATTCCAGGCAGGGTAAAACTTTGGGCAAGTTTCCTTGCTCTACACATGCCTAATAATAATCCCTCCAAAGAAAAACAATAATAATTTAGTCACTCAATCCACAACTGTTTATGGGACACTGCTGCGGCTGCCGTGTTTCGCCCACAAATATACAATTCATTATAATCTGTGAAGCGCTTTGAGATGTCTAGAAGATGTGAAAAGCACTGTATCAAATGCAAGGATTATTATTAAGACTTAAAGAATAATTAAGAAAGAGCCAATGAGATAAAGACAAGCAATACAACAGGACACTGCGAGTAGAGCAAATTGGTGTGGTTATAAGAAGAGGATTGCTTTGAGTTGATAATAAAGAAAGTGACATACCCATGTTTTGGATTGAGTATTATTACATTCTGTGGTCTCCTGACTTCTCTGCTCCACCGGGACACTCGCGGTATGCTCACCTTGCGCATGCGTGCAATGCGTGCGCATGTGCACTTATTAAATTTACCAACAGGGCCGGTGCTACCTTTAGGTGACCTAGGCGGTTGCCTAGGGTGCCAAAATTTGGGGGGCGCTGGCCCTGGTTGCACAGCATGTATGGTTTGCCGCTGCGGTGAAAATTCCTGCTGTCGTCTGCTGGCGTACAGTGGCGGAGGCGTGGGAGTTAGCAGTAAGTTGATTGGAGAAAGCTTAATACTTAAATAAAACAGAAGTATGATTCATAAATAAATAAATAAATATATAACTATTTTACCATTTCTTTCATTGGTAATTAATTTTGATGAATTTTAGTATTAACATTAGCTTATCAAAGGTTACTAGGGGGCGCACATCTGAAGGTTTGCCTAGGGCGCCAAATACCCTTGTGTCGTTCCTGCTTACCGAACGCTGGGATGCTTTTTTACCGATCATTTTACCGAGTGTGCTGGAATGCTTCATTGGTAAGTATCCATACAATATTCTGTTATTATTTAGTCTATTATTTATATACTATGTTTTAAAATAAGTTAATTTTTTTGTTGAATTTTCGCAACTTGCCCATTGAATATCCGACATAGTGATTAATCGACACCGATCAGGTCCCAAGGGTGCTGGATAACAAAGGTTTTACTGTACTACTTCAGGGTGAAGTGTCAGCATGCTATTCTTGAAACAAATTTGGAATCAACCAACCAGCAATAATTTCTTGAATCAAGTTGATGTTAATTTGACAGTCATTTTAATGCTGTCGAAGTTGTGTTTTATTTCCATTCTTGCTTCCTCACTGACTAATTGTATCCCTGATAAGAAGTGAGGAATTTTTCTTCCCTCTTGTTTTGAACTTCATTTCAGGGACATGGTTAGCAAGCTGTGCTTTGAGTATTTATAATAATAATAATCCCTACATTTATATAGCGCTTTCCACATCTTATCGACGTCTCAAAGCGCTTTACAGAATGCAACAACGTCCCAAGGTAGGGATTAGGGCAGGGGGGGAGGGATCAGGGTAGGGAGAAGAAAAGGGGGAAAAGAGGTAGGGACTAGAGCAGGGTGGGAGGGATCGTGGTAGGAGGAAGGAGAGAAGGAAAATTGACTGTATATTTGTGGGCGAAACGTGGCAGCCAAATTGCGCACAACAGTGACTTTTTGGTGCTTAGTAGTCGTCACCGGATGCAAGGTAGCAAAATGTTTAATTTTCCAGCATGAAGATCCCTTGCTGACATAATGCTGTGATTTGCACCCTGTCCTCACATACACCAAGTAATCTTGCTGTAACCAGGCTGACCATTAGTACCACAGGCGCAGTCTCTCTTCAGATTAAGTGTTTTGTTTCTTATCTTAACCAGTTGCTGATAAGGTGATTGAGCAGCCCAGACTCCTTTTCTTTCCTGTTTTCAAGGTTTTTGTACCAGAAACTGTTCACTGCTTCATGGAATCGAGCCAAGGCATAGTTTCAGTGGAACAGCTTAACTTGGTTTTACAGTTGTGGTTAAATTACATACCGTGGGTTGCTCGTTTGAGTTTTTAACTCTTTCAAACCCTGGTTTGAATAAATTGCAGAGACTGGAGCATCACATTCTGCTCAGTGGATCGTGACTCATATCATGAGTCACGATTGACTGCCGCTCTTTCAGACACTACGACTCAAAGCCTTTGGACTCTCTCCCCCAATCCCCCCCCACCCCCTCCATCCCCTCTGTTGGATCACGACTGAAGGACACCCTCTTTGAACATGACTCCTCTCCGCTCTTGATCTCTACCCTGCCCCTGGCTTGGTGTCAGGTTCCACCACTGTTAAGCGCTCCGATACACTGCCCCACATGAAGGGCGTTAAACAATCACAAATTGTTGTGAAGCTGTGGCCTGCCCTCTGCAATTTTGAAGTTACATGTGTAACATACTTTGGTGGGGGTAGTAGGTGGGGGGGACAGCAAAATTATACAATTTTTTGTATCTTCTTTATATTGAAACTTATAAAATATTTGAATCCTGAATGCCAAATTTGTATGAACATTTACAAATAAAATTTGTTTATTGAGTTCTCTTCCTCTCCATTTGGTGGAGTCAGATGGAACTGAAAAGTCACCATTCTGTGTGGAGTTATCTGTCTCGGATAAGGAACAAAACAACCCTTGGCAGCGAGGGTTGATATCATTGATCTTGGTGTACCTGAGATGGTGAAAGATTTATTAAAAAAACATAAATAGTTTAATCTTCAACAATGCCCAGTGACTCTTCTCTCCGGCCACCCACTGTTGAAAGCAAATTTTGGTAGGCAGTAAGAGTAGGTGTGAGCAGTTCCTGGGGGAGGGAGAGAAATCCTACTAATCAGCGTTGTTTGCCTTGGAATCGTGGAATGTAGTGTCGCTGATGAAGACATCCCAAACTGAAATTAACCTCTGAGCCAATTTTGTCCAGAAACTGTTTTACCTTAAGATTGTAGGAAAATGAGAGCTGCCAAGTGTCAAGACAGTTCACAATCGAGGTAAGATGTGATGAAAGCATCTTGTTTTGTCGAATTGCTAACTACAGTATTGTGATTATAATCCTTACATTATATATAGTGCATCACCATGTCTTGAAGATGTTTCAGAGCACTTCACAGAATACACTGTAAAGTGAATAGATTGTAAATTTTTGTGAGTGATCTGTATTCTGATGTGAGGAGTCTATTTCTCAAGGAGGTTTTGTGAAAGGAAGCTCTTGGCTGGGTGAATACAAAGGTTCTAGTGTAGAAGCAGTATAATGTGGCGAAGAATTGGACAAAACAATAAATCCTCCAGTTGAATAATAAGCCTTCATAAGTCAAGGTGACAGATGCATGTTCCATGCAGGACAGAGAGGGATTTTGTGAACTTGCTGGAACTAAATGGAGCCAGGCTGGGTTGGAGCAGGCTTGAGTAACCCTGGAACTGATTCACTAATTGAGTTTGGTTGAGATCCAAAATCTATATCGTGATCTAGTCTACTAGAGCTGTGGCATTTGCTGCGATAAGGGAGTTAGTGATATCAACGTAATTCAACCAGCCAGCCCTAAGAATAAAGATCAGAGACCTTTTAAGACCTTGGATTTTTTTTTAAACGAAATTGATGTCCAAACTGAATAGAAATACTTTTAGGATTCTGTTGGGACCCGATGATAATGAAGCTTTAACAAAAACAAAAGTTGCTGGGGAAACTCAGCAGGTCAAACAGCATCCATGGAGAAAGGAAAAGGAGTCAACGTTTCGGGTCTACAAGCCTTTGTCAGGACTCGTTGAGTTGTAGACCCGAAACGTTGACTCCTTTTCCTTTCTCCATGGATGCTGTTTGACCTGCTGAGTTTCCCCAGCAACTTTTGTTTTTGTTTCAGATTCCCAGCATCTGTAGTATTTTGTATTTTGATAATGAAGCTTTGCTGGTCTCACTACATGTATTAGATGATTTGTGATTTTGGAAATATATGTAAACGTAATGGTACATTTTTAGCCATTGAAACCAATAGGAAAGTGTCAATTGTCGTACAGTTTTTTAAAACCTGGTTGAATCCTATTCATTTGTGTGTTCAGACTAGCCTGTAATAAAGACATGCAGATTGTGTTTTTATGCAGAAATTATCCAGGTGATTTGCTTCTGAGGTTAGGGCAGAGTGGCTGAAGGCTCATCAGCCCATGGTGGGTCGGGTGGGTCAGGGGACGTGGAGCAGACCGGAGCCTGCTGATGGGAGGTGGTGGGCAGGTTGGTAGAGGTTTAAGTCTCTTAACAATATTTTAAACATCTGCAACCGGGGCTCTCTCTGTCTCATTGTCCTCCTCGACCTCTCTGCTGCATTCGACACTGTCGACCACCCCATCCTCTTATACCGCCTCTCCTCCCAGCTGAATCTTCATGGCTCTGCCCTTGCCTGGTTCAACTCCAACTTCTCTCACCATCTCCACTTTGTCACCACCAATGGCTTTTCCTCCAGCCTCCACACTGTCACCTGTGGCATCCCCCAGGGCTCTGTCCTTGGCCCCCTATTTTTCAATATCTACATGCTCCCCCTTGGTGACATCATCCGCAGACATGGGGTCAACTTACACATGTATGCGGATGACACCCAACTCTATCTTTCTGCCTCTACCATTGATTCCAGGACCACTACTGTCCTGACAGACTGCCTGTCAGACATCATGTCCAGGATGAGAGCTAACTTTCTACAGTTGAATGTGAACAAGACTGACGTCCTCCCGATTGGCTCGCACCAGTGGCTTCACACATCAGGCACTGGCAGCATCAACCTCCATCATTCCACACTGCACCTCACCAAGGCAGTCAGGAACCTAGATGTCTTGTTCGATCCTCAACTGTCTTTCTTCCCCTACATCTAAGCCATGACCTGCTCTGCCTTCCCTCATCCCCGCAATGTTGCCTGACTGTGCCACCACCTCAATCCTCAGGCCACTGAAACCCTCATTCATGCATTCATCATATCCAGGCTCGACAACTCCCAATGCCTTGCTTGTCGAGCTTTCCAAATCTTCCCTCCATAGGCTGCAGATAATCAAGAACTCTGCCGCCCATGTCCTCTGATGCTCCAAGCTCTGTAACCCCATCTCCCCCATTCTTGCCCGACACAATTGACTTCCTATCACCCAATTTAAGATCCTAGTCCTCATATTCAAAGCCCTGTATTGCCTTGCCCCACCCTACCTCTGCGACCTCCTAAACCTCCTAATTTTTGTTGTTGTTGTTGTTTTGAAGGAAGCAGCAGAGTTTGCTTTAAATTTTCAAGTATTGTGCATTGCATCCGTTGTTGGAATTTGAAGCTCAAGTGTATTGGGTAAATGCCTGTCCTTTGATAAAGTGCTATCTTTGAATTTGTGGCTGCTGCTTTAGAGGTTGGAATGGTTGTCACTATAATGATGGTGTTGAATTATGTGCAACAAGTTGGTTCTTATTGTGGAGACCATTTGACCTAAAGCAGCATGTACAATCCATTTCACTGCATATGCCTGGGCTCAAGACATTAACCTCCCCCCCACACACACACACACACCCCTCCCCCCACACGCACACGCGCACACACACACACACCCTCCCCCCCCCACACGCACACACAAACACACCCCCTCCCCCCCCCAAACGCACACACACCCCCCCCCCCTCCCCCCCCCCCCCCCCACACACACACACACACACACCCTCCCCCCCCACACACGCACACACACACACCACACACACACACACGCGCTACCTCATTGAGATCTCATTAGAATTGGGCTGCTATGAAATTATGCGTGTTTAGTGTGTTTTTCAAAAAATTTTAAACTTCAGTGTCTGTTGTTTTAAATTCTGTTAAAATTAATATTATGTTACAGATCTTCATTATTATCTGTGAAGTGTAATGGCTGTGTAATTGTTTGCAAATTTGACAGCCAATTTGTCCACAGCAAAGTCTGTATCCCATATAGCCATAAAGTGAATTATTGGCCAGCGTATTGGGAGAAACTACCCTCTCTTTAAATACTCCCATGGGATCTTAATGTCCACCTGAAGACAACAACAATTTGCATTTATATAGTGCCCCTCACAGAGGGGTAGTTGTCTCACAGCAGACTAGTCTCTGTTTAATTCCATTGGAGGTTCAATCAAGACTTGAACTCACAGTTGTTTACCTGGAGGCAAGAGAGCCAAGCTGACACTTCCAATACAACGTGTGTCTGCCTTTGTTGAAAACCCTCTCGCCTGTCAATTCAGAGGGTTTTGGAATCAAGCCTCTTGTGTTGTCTAATCTCCAGTGCAGTGTTGGGTTTGTGTTATCATAAGATGTTTTGTCCTTCGGATGAGATTTTAAACCACGGTCCTGTGGGGCTGGTCAGGTGGGGCTGGTCAAATATTTGTGCGCAATTGGGCTGTTGTGTTTTCTTACAAATAAGCAGCCACTTCACAGTACATCCTGTGAAGCACTTTCAAAATTTTGCCCTAATATGAGATGTGCTACACCAAATGCATGGATTATGATTAATATTCCTTAAATAAGAGACTAAAATCCTCTTACTCCGCCTCTTCCCCCCCCCCCCCCCCCCAGTGCTGGTAACTGGTAACAGTAAGCCTTGTCGATTCCAATTATTTTCCATTAAATTGAAAAAGTATTTAATGGACAAGATTTCATCCCATGTGGAACAATCCTGCTGCAACATCTGTTTTTCGGCTTTTAACTTTCGATCCTGAATGGATCTGTCACACTCATGAGATTCAGTTTAACAAATCCCAGTGAAGTTGAGCTTTTCAAGAATCAAGATGAGCCTCTTCATGGACCCATTCTTGTGCGGTCGATGGAATCCCATTGCTCAGTGGTTAGAGCACCCACCTTGCAACCAAGGGTCATGGGTTCTACTCCCAGCAGGCAATATTATTGACTAATATTAGGCAAGTTTCTATCGACTTCCGGTAGGCTTTTGACCTTGTGCTTAAACTCATATAATCAATTAATCATTCAATCAGAGAAACTGTCCGTGAAGGCAGAAGAGATTTTGGCCATGGTACCTGTCGGTACTGTTAGCGAAGGCTCCCTGAGGCTGAACTGTCTCCAAAGTGACATGTTTAGCAACGGAATGTAGGCAGCCCCCTTGGTAGTCTCTAGTCTGGTTACTGAGCCAGGCGGGTCCACAGTATTAAAGGCATTGCCGATTACAGGGGGACACTGGGCAGGGAATCTTCACACTTGACTCCTGTTAACATTGCAAGGCAAAATCCGAAAGGGTAGGAGGGTCCTAGCTGGACAAGTAGCAGGAAAGCTGCTATATCAATGGCAAGCTATGTGGTTTCAGCTGGTTAGACTCCAGCAGTCAACCCAACACACACTCTGGGGTCCACAAGCCTTGCTTGGCTTTGTCAATCTGCACTTTTCTGGAATTAGATAAGATGGAATAATCAACTCCCCCCAAAAATGTATTCACCCAATTCATGACTGTTTGTGGGACATGCTATGTGCAAATGGCTGCCGCATTTCGCCCACAAATATACAGTTAATTCATTTTACAGTATATTCTGTGAAACACTTTGTGACGTCTAGAAGACATGAAAAGCGCTATCAAATGCAAGGATTATTATTATTATTGTGCTTGGTGAAGCCCTCACAATGATAAGAACATAAGAATTAGGAGCAGGAGTAGGCCATTTAGCCCCTCGAGCCTGCCCCGCCATTTGATAAGATCATGGCTGATCTTCTGACCTAAGTCTAATTACCTGCCCTATCCCCTAATCCCTCTATATTTTTAAAATCTTATCAGTTTCAGCCTTGTAAATGTTCAAGGACTGAACATCTACAGCCTTCTGGGCTTCTGTAAATTCTATAAATTCACTACCCTCTGAGTGAAGAAATGTTTCCTCAATTCTGTTCTAAAAGGCTGACCCTTAATTTTAAGATTATGACCCCTGGTTATAGATTCTCCTTCCAGGGGAAACAGTCCCTCACTATCTACTTTATCCACCCCTTTAAGAATCTTATATGTTTCAATAAGATCTCCCCTAATTCTTCTGTACTCTAGAGAATACAGCCCTAGCCTATTTAACCTATCCTCATAAGTCAATCTCCTCATCCCAGGAACTAACCTAGTGAATCTACGCTGTGCCCCCTCTAAGGCTAGTAGGTCCTTTATTAAGTAAGGAGACCAAAACTGCATATAATACTCTAGGTGTGGTCTCGCCAAGGCCCTATACAGCTGCAGCAAGACTTCCCTACTCTTGTACTCTAAACCTTTTGAGATGAATGCTAACATGCCAATACATTGGCAAATCTCTGGATTTAAAAAAAATCTGGAATGTCTATTGCACGGGAAGATGGTGACAATGATCTCGCACATTTCATGCTGAGCTGTGTTGTCCACCAGGAAGCTCGCAAGGAGTTCCGAGTACCCGCAGTCCATCTTGTGGGAGTTAAAACAACACACCTCTGTTGGATTTCAAATTATCGACTAATGAGGGGGATGGGAAGAAGTAAGAGAGAAGAGGACAAGCTATATTCTACACACAACACTGTAAGCAGAGTCATCTTGGAACTGAATTGGCTCCAAAGTCACATGTTTGACAACAAAATGTCAGAATTGAATCAACCCCCAGACATCCGGCTGAGCAAAACAAAATTCTCTGGGACGCGATGCTGAGTTCCAAATCACAGCACGGAACACAATGTACCTGCTGTGAACAGGGCATGTGCACTTATTCCAGCCAAACTGCATGGAGTTGAAAGATTTTCTGGTGTAGGTGTAAGTTGTGATCCAGTAGAAAGTCGTTCGCTGACCGATGGTTAAAGCCACTCTGCTTTTGCTGTTTTCCACTATTGCCGGTTTCTTTTCGCAAGTCACAGCTGTCAAAAGTGTACACAGACACATGGCAGGAATTCATGATTGAAGTCTTAACAATGGGAAAGGGCATGTGTGCTTTCACTGCTGTGTAAAATGGCATGATTTATTGGCTAGATATTGGGAAGCACCCAGTAATACAGATATGATGAGCTGTTTATTGCAGCTTAGTTTTATTGGTGCCCAATTGTTTTCTCTCTCTCTCATGGGAAAGTTGCGGTCGAGCATTTGAAATATTGGTGGCATGTCTCATTTGAAAACCTGATGTATTACCATGGTCTTAAGTAATGTCATAATGTTTGGAAATTGTCTATTTATTGCAGTGAACATCAATGCTCCATTCCAGATACACTCAATTTCTGTGAAATGAAATAACCTTGTGTTCTGGTTAGCACAGTCAGTTGTTGGACTTGGGACTGGAAGGTACTGGGCTGAAAGCACTCTTGAGCTTGATGAAAAGGGAATCATGTGTAATGTCATTCCAGAGAGAAAGCAGGAAAAGGGAGGGATCTGTCAGGTTTAACTGGCTGTGAGCAGACACATCTAGAGAAGCAGGTCTGCAATAATCCAAAGCATCAGTGACTGATTCTGTCACACAATGAAAACGCCCTTGGGTTTCCTAATGTGCATGATCATTTTCATAACCACAGACACCTGCTTGTGGTGGACACGATGCAATTTGTATTTAAGAATTGTGCGCTCATTTTGTCCAATTTGTGTCAATAACTACCTCCAATTACAGTGTGAATGCAAATAATTAGACAAACAGAAGACTGTCACTTTGCTAATGCACACCTTTTTCAAATAACAGCTTCATCTCAACGTGTTTGCAAAAGATATGACACAATCTCATAAAATGGACAACTCCTATTCCGAAGTGTTTTTTTTGGTCCAAGTTGAATTCTGTGAAAGTCCTCTGGTTAGCAGGTTTCCTTGTGATGTAGACTGCAGGGAAATCTTGTTTTGTTTGGGGGAAGGACTCTGCGGCAGTTTTATCTTACAATAAGCTGGATGCAAATGACCTAAAGACACTTGTTCACTATATTCTATCTTTATATTATGACATTTGCAACCAAATTGATTAATACCCTTACCATGTTAGGTCAAAAAGGTAAAAGAAGATGTTAGCCAGCTGGACTGAAATAATTGATCCTTAAAAGAGCAGAACAGACATAAGTCTGAATGGCTCTGTGTCCTGTAAATTTCCATGGTTTAATGCACAATGCACATTCACTGTACAAGTCTTGAGTCCTTCGCCCCAGATTAGCAGAAGGTCGCAATCACTCGGAATGGATCATCCCTAAAGCAATAGTTATCTGCAGGCCTGGTGTGAGTTACTGCAATAGATCCCTCGCTTCCTGATTTAATAGACAATATCCCTTCTTTGCCAGCCCTACCTGGGCTGCAATTTTAAACTTGCTTTAGGGCAACTCACTTGTATATTTTCCTTAAGAAGGGAGTTTTGCGCAGACTATACTTTTAATAAAATATGGTTTACCTGCTTATCCTTCATTCCTTCATGAGGGTGGGTGGGGGGGTGTGTGTGTGGCTGGGGGGGAAGTTAGAGTGATATCTTCTGTTCAATGGCTTGGTCAGATTTAATCCTTACCACCTTGTTGGGGCTGCATCCAGTTAATTTGCTGACCCTGACTTGCCGTCCAGCATGGAGGGCGCTATACAAATCGAAGTTGTTGTTATTGTGTAAATACATTCATTAAGTCAGTGTCCTTTGCTTTGGTGGTGGTAGTTTGTATCACTGACATGCAAATTCTCAATGTCTAGATTTAAAAAAATTGAGAGGACCGTACCCAAAGGGATGTTTAACACACAATGGCAGTTGATCTCTAGTTTAATTGTTGAGAGCTACAGATAACAAGGTTCCAGGCTTGTTTATGTTGAGATATCTGGTGCACGGGAACATGAAAATGTGAAAAACTTGCATCATTTTTAAAACACAGATCAGTAGAGCAACAAAAAGGGTATCGAATGTTCACTAATAATAATTCCAGACAAAAAAAGACCAAGATCCTTCCAGTTCACTTGCCACCATCCTGGCAGTCGCATGCACATGCCTCAAACTATATACAATACTATATCCCAAGATATTATTTCCTAAAATAAATCTTATCTAATTTGCTTTTGAATGAAAACACTTTCTGCTTCCACTCTCTCACGAGGGAGCCTATTCCATGCATTTACTACTCACTTGCTGAAATGTTGAATCTGATTTAGTTTTGAATTTACCCACTAGTGTCCGGCGATATATCGCTATATCGGTTATACCAGTATAATTTTTCATATCGATATGCCAATATTGGAAATTCAAATATATAGAAAAATTCAGTATATAAAAAAAATCGGTATATCGCAAAACATCAGTATATAGTGTCGGGCGATATATCGGTATAATATAAAATGTTTTCAACTTACCTTGTCGCCAGCATTGCAAAACTCCTGGACCTAGAGCACGGAATGCGCGCGCACTCTGAATGTGCAAGCACCTCCGAATGCGTGTGCATACACAGGATTAAAAAAAACTAGTGATATCGATATATTGGTATATATCGATATGAGCTCACCGATATATCGATATCGGAAAATTTCCATATCGACGGACCCTATTACTCACCCATCTATCTATTGCAGGCCGCATTCTCTGGTTCTACTGTTATTATAATTCCACCCTCACCGATCCCAACCCCAGGTCTGAAACATTGATTGTTCGTGCCTTGGGACGTCCTCCCAAAGTGAAAGAACCCTTCAATGAGACCACTGCCTTGTAATTACTCCCCTAATTTCATTGTACTTCATTAGTAGATCCTTGACTGAAACGTTTGACATGACTGTACTTTCTGCTGTGCGCAATTTGGCTGCCGCGTTTCGCCCACTAATACAGTTACTTTTCCTACTATGCTTTATCCTGCCCTGATCCTTCCCACCCTGCTCTTGTCCTACCTGACTGTACAGCGCCTTGGGATGTCCTCTCGACGTGAAAGGCGCTATATAAATGTAAGTTTTGTTGTTGTTGTACTTCAGTTAGGGCACGCCTTGTGCAGGGGGAAAATAACCCTAGAGGAAAACTGCTTGTGCTGAGAAATGATAAGAGATAATCAGCACCGATTACGCCTTAAAATGTTTCATTGTTGAGTAGCTTTGTAATAAGAGCTACAAAAACACCCAAACATCTCTATTATTTGTTTACTGGCAAGACATTGAAACAAGTTTCTTTAAAAGCCAAATATGGGAACTTAGTTTAGGAAGTTTTTCCATTCTGGTTATTTTGTTTAAAATGTTCAACAGTTTATCATCGTGAAATGAGGGTAGGAAGACTATATGAATCAACAGGAAATTAATTTGTATTTACTTACTTTAGAAGGTGTGAAAGTCTAAAAGCATAGTGTATCACACAATATGAATGCATTCATTAAGATGACAATGAAAGTGGAAAGTAAACCAATTGACCTTCTATAAATCTATCTAGAATTTTATACCAAGGAAATGTTCAGATCTCAGCAATGTTCTTTAGTCTATAGATCAAAGTCGATACTTATACATGATTCATCTACTCTCAAGCATGCAGTTCACACTGGGGAGAGGTGTACTGAGGTCATTAAAAGACCAAAGGGCAACCAAGAAGATGAAAGTCAAACCAAATTGGGAAAGATCATGGCTACAGGCCAACCCTCAAAAGCACAGAGGAGAAATGCACCACATTCTTCCACATCCAGTTTGGCTGGTGAATCTAATGGGGCTAAACCAGGTGGTTGCCACAGCATTGTGATCATTCAGGAAAAGCACACAATGTCTGTGTGAATTTATTATCAGAATAATAATCCTTGCGTTTGTTATAGCGCTTTAACACATCTCAAAGATGCCTTGAGATATCTCAAAGCCTTTCACAGAAAGCACTGTAAAGTGGATTGACTGTATATTTTGTGGGGAAAACATTGCACTAAACAGTTGTGAATTGGTGATCAAATTTTTTTGAGGGATAATTACATCCAATCGACAAAAAACAGTTTCTTACTTAATGCTAGTTAAACAGAAGTGTGTGGAGTAAAAAAAAACTTGCCTAAGGTTTTGCACTGCCTGGAATCAAACCAGGATTCTCTGGCTCGCAATGCGAGTGCTCTCACTATTCCCCTCTACGAAAGCACACATGAAAATTAAAAATAATGTTTGAGCAATTTTCCGGGATGGGTAGTCAAAGGAAGGTTGGGGAAACCAGGGTTGATGTTGGGTTGATCTGATGGCCTCAGAACAACAAAGTTAATTTGCCTTCCCCTAAACTATTAAGATGTCTCTTGAGGCTTTGACTAATCACAGAGAAGATTCATATTCTATCACGACTGCAGCAGTGGCATGCCAGGGCAGATGGATGGAAGATAAAGTCCCAAAGTTCAATGAATTTGTCATTGTTTGAAATTTTTTTTAAAAAATTGCACAAATAAAAGTTATTTACTGGTATATTACCCACAATGATTGTATCCTATGATTTTCTGTGTGGTTGTGCTGTAAAATATATTTGTATGAGTTCATGTACACGTTAGTCTGGCTGGTTCAGTCATTCACACTCTTGGACAAGTGGTTGTGGATTCAAGCCCTGCATTAAGACTTTGAGCTCCTGACACTTCCATGACACTTCATTTTCTGAAGTACTGTACAGTACTGTCCTTTGGATGACATGTTAAACTGATGTCTCATCTGGATTTTCAGATGCACTTTAAAGATGTCAGTGGCAGCACTTCAAAAGAGAAGTGAGTTTCTCTTGGTATCCTGGCTAACAAGTCTCCAAATGGATTGCTGTATTTTGCCTACAACTACACAGTCATTTCACATAATGGTAATTACTTTAAAGCGCTTTGAGATATTTTGACATTTTAGGTTCAATATCGAATGCAAGGCTTATTTATTATTCCAGTTTTCTTTGCTTTTATCAGACACTACCCATTCCAGGATGGCTGTTAAGAAGTACAGTGACTGCTTGCTGAAACAGCTGTTCTCTTTTGTATCTTAGCCAACAGGAAACTGCCGAATAAACACTACAAGTTAAAGTTTTTTTTTAAAAAAAACTTTTATGTGCCCAGCCTAATTATAATGTCCAGAAGAAAGTGCGTGTCTTGTGGATTTCTTTTAAATCTTAAGTACAAAGTGATCTGTTTATGTAGTGACGAGTCAACTCGTCGCTGAACCACATGAAAAGAAATGAATGTTCCACTTGTCAAAGTGCATCTTGTTATTTAAAGTTTGCCACACTTTTGGGGAGCAGCATTAAACATTGGTTCTGAAAATAGATTTAAAAAATGTTGTAGTGTATGTAATTTCCAATTGGAGAGTTGCATACCAAAGAGAATTATTCATAAATAAAAAATCCAGTTGCAGCAAAGCCATTCTATTGTCCGTGCTATATTTTCTCTCTTCTCATCTGAAGACCGCCTTATATCTGGGGCACAGTGCCTTTCAGTACTTTGCCCAAATAATTATTTTTCACGTGCATGGTGATAAATGTATCCTTGAAAGTATCACAGGTAAAGCCATAAGTTCTTGTCTTATCACCCACGTATGTGCAATTAGCACAAGGTGAACTGCTGACTCGTAGTCTAAAATAGTTATCTGAATAGTTTTTTTTACTTCCCCACAAAGAGGAGACAAAGACAATATTAGCAGCTCAGTGGATTGCACAAATGAGACATCTAACGTAAAACAGATCCTACAACTTAAGCTTTCTTGGATTAGAGCTGCACTAGCTGGTATCCATTGGACTTTCAGGATTTAGAGAAAAACAGTTTTGACCACGTCAACTGGTTCAATTGGTAACATTATTCGGAAGTTCAAGCTACATATTGAGGCTTTGATTTTGAAGTCCAGGCTAATGCTGGAGGTTTCTGCATTTTTAAGAGATGCCGTCCTTTGGAGGAGCTGTTAAATTGAGGTCCTGTCTACATATGCAGAGGGATATCAAAGATCTCAAGGCAGTATTGAATTAGAGAAGGAAGGTCTTCTGGTGTCCTGGTCAAATCAATTGGTTATATAGTTGGCAGACCCTGCGCACTTAAGCTTTCATGGGTGATTTGTGGGACCTTGCTGTGCCGCATCGGCTGCTGCATTTGCCAACCGCTAAACAATATGCTTGTTAGCTATTGCCTCAGATTTTTGTGGTAGTTCAGAAGGTTCTTTGAATTCATAGGTGAAATTTGTACTTGAAATATATTTTTGTCCCTATGTCACGCATCTTGCGTTTAAATAAAAAGCTCCAGGTGCCATGTCAGCAGCTGCAGAATACAGCTCCTTATTATCTGTTCTACTTGTGTTCTTTAATGCAACCACAAGAATACCTGCTCCTCTTATAAATCTTGTCATATCCTCACCAGCCATACTCCTGTCATTTCTGAGTAAGCCGACCAGTTGTATGGTGGGTGCACACCTACTAAGAATTGGTTAAAATGGATCTTTATTTTTGGAAAAGATGGGAGAGTTTCATTAGCCTGGGCATGTTTCAAGTTCAGTTTCCCCAATTGGTGTTCTAAATCACTGCGTTGTGCGTTCCTGCATCCCTATTCCCTCAGCGTCTTTAATGAGCTTTCACTCAACATAATATAAAAAGTTTTGCAACTTGTTATCTTGTGTTTTATGTAATACAGTTAAACTCGATTGAGTTGCATCAGTTGGAATTATAACATTTAATATGGAGGCTGAGAGAGGAAAGAACTTCTTATCATGTTATGAACGAGGGGTCGAAGAACTCCTGATCAGGTCTAGAGTGAGGTTGATCCTTTGCTCTATATGTGCACTTACCAGTCTTGAAGCAGCAAACACAGTACTCCATGTGAGGTGATTGAGGGAACCTTAACTCCTGACCCATAATATGTACTTCCAGTTACAATGCCAAAAGACAGCATGTGGCATCAGGTCCAATGGAGCCTAAATTAGGTGACAAAAACATATTGGGAGAAGTTTTGTGAGTCAAATCCTGAAATGAAAAAGTATGGAGCCTCCAAATTTGTTTTGAAACCACACACTTTGAATGATTACCTATGGTATTGTGCAAAATGCACTACCATAGCTTTAATATGTATGAGTTACACATAGTACAGAAACCTTGTCTTAATGTCACAATTCAATACTTGTTATGTGAATGACAAGTTTCACATAACTCATACCTTGGATAAGTCGTATTTCAAATATGGTACCAACTGATATGAATTATGTGAAGTTTACGGTCCAATTTATAACCACGAAAAAATTGTATTTATAGAAAATAAGACTTGTGCAAGTTTTACTGTACATTGAATGGCACCCATTGGATTACATCTACTAATGTATTTGTGAAATAATCCAGGAAGCACAGGGAAGCAATGTAAATTACATAATTAGTTCTGATTTTTGCATGTTTGACACTTTGCTTCCTGGCATGTAAATATATGTACTTAGGTCGCTGAAAAAAACCTGTGACCGTTAGTAATAAAATTATTTAAAATAAATTGCAGAAATAACTTTAGAAAGGATCAGTGACTTTAGTATGAAATTTATATTTGTTAGCTGGAGCTGAGTGATGAGAATTGCTGTGTGTGTTTTTTTCGTTTATGTGATGTTGGAATACTTTTGTGTGGTTGCTGATGATTTCTAACACAACCATAAATGTATGGAATGTGAAGAAAAAATAACCCATTGAGTTTGATGTGTTCCATACACAGCTTGCAATGTAATGGTTGTTTGTTAATATCTTTCATGTGTTGAGGAAGCTGAACAAGTATAACTTAATATATTTAAGAAACATTTCAGAAATATCTCTTTGATCACTGAATATCAAGCAGATCCCTGGGCCAATATAACCGACTAATTGCATTCCATCGATGATATTTCAGCGCCTTGGGATGTCCTTCGGATGTGAAGGTGCCATACAAATGCAGTTTGTTGATGTTATTTATTCCAAATTGTGTTCTGTGAAGAATTTAGTGCTTTATGTTTCTACTGAACCCTATAATCGTAAGTGTTTCATAAACTAATGTCTTTTCAAGGATTAATTGACATGAATGAAGTCAAATACTTCTGTTATACTATGTATAGTATCTCATATTTACTGTCCTTGGGGCCATTTCTTCCAATTCCTGGTTGGTCTTGAGAAACCCTATTGGCTTTCCAGAGAGAACTAGACATATATTTGGTCACCTGAAAGTTTGGGTGTTCTTACAATAGCTGTTCGTAAAGCAACTTCCTTCCCACTGTGATGCCGTTCTGTGCAAACCAGAAATCTCTTGTGTTTGCTTTCCACTCTGTCTTTACTGGTCTTAGCCGGGGTGGGTACGTCCACTGTGGGATGGAGTTCCACAGAGAGGCCTGATTGGTGATGGAAAAAATCTGCTGGAACATTTTGAGTGAAACGACTGAAGGTACAGCTCACCAACAAAGAATCGGCCACCCTCTACTGCACCGGTGCAAAACGAGAGGACACTTAACAGGATTTAAGTTTCAAATTATTTAGTTGGGAGGGAGTTGGCAGTAAATGAAATTAGGAGGGGGAATGATGCTTTGTTTCAAGGATATATTGTAAACACCGGGGGGAGGGGGGGATGTTGGACGTTGAAGATCCTGTGGAAGGTTCCTATTCTAAAAGAGAAGGGAGTTTCTCTTGATGTCCTGGCCAACGATACATCAGATAAAATTATTTGTACACGTCGTGGCTGTATGTGAAATACAGCTGTGTGCAAAGTTGTCTGCTGTGTTCACTGACAAAAATACATAACCGTACGTTTACAATATATCCTGTGACGAGCTTTGAGATGCCCTCCTGAAATGCTAGAATATGAAATGCGAGTTGTTATTATAAGCTTTCATACATAGCAAAAACATTTTTTTTTAAATCTGTCTAAAATTTGTTTCTAAAGAGACTACAAAACAGTCATTACATTCCAATCGTTTAACAATACATGCAATTCTAGCTTCTGCCTTTCTTTTTCCTGGACTGAAGTTTCCCATTCATTTAAAAGGTTTATCTTGTTTTTGTATTTACAGTATTTCCATGTGCTTGTTGGATTGGGCTTCGGATCATATAAAACGAGTGAAAACTTGGCACTTTAACACAGATCCAGGGTGTTCCTTTTTAAAAACTGTTTTCACTGTGTTCATTTTTAAACCTTCTGAAGTTTTTTAGCAACTCCCTGTTTTCATGTCGGAATTGCTTGCGTTCTTGGAGTTAGCAAAAAGAACATTGGTTTTGTTTATTTCAGTTTAACATTTTTCTTAGTACTGTACAAGCAGATGTTCATAAATGGCTCGCAAACAAATTATATATAAATCATGCAACTTTGTGCCCAAGTTGTACCAGGAAATACCAACATGTTCTCAATTACGTAAGCAACAGCAAAAACAAAATTATATTTGTACAGTATAGTACTTGAAGCTACTGGATAGTCAGTGTTTCAGGCCCGAGCTGGGATTGGGGAGGGTGGAGGGAAGGGAAGGGAGGGGCAGTGGGAGTGACCGATGGGACTGTTGAAGAGGAGGGTCTTGAGACGAGACTTGAAGGATGCCAGGGAAGGGGTGAAGTGGAGGGATTGCGGGATGGAATTTCAGAGGTTGGGGACAGAGTGGCTGAAGACTCGACAGCCGTGGTGGGGCGGGTGGGGGGGACATGGAGTAGGCTGGAGACTATTGAGCAGAAGGAGCGGACAGGTTGGTAGGGGGTTAGGAGATCACAGAGGTATGGTGGGGCAAGGCCATAAAGGACTTTAAAGATGAGGATCTGGAATTGAATCCTCTGAATGATGGATGAAACAAGTTGAGTTGCTACGATTTTTCACATGTAATATTTGCTGTTCGATATGAGAAAAGTTAGCTTGGAAAGGGGCAGTGACATCTTGAAATCTTCACCCACAAGATACAATCAAGTCACTTTGCAGTATATTCTGTAAAGCGCTTTTTGAGAAATCTCAATAACGTGATATGGCGCTATGTCAAACGCATGTTATTTTTTTCCTATATCCATTGGCTATTTCTTAAAAAATAATAATAATCTTTACATTTGATTTGGCGCCCTTCAAAGATCTTTAGGTTCACAGTCTCAAAACTCTTAGGACATACTATGAAGTAGGGTGACCATATTTTGTAAACCACATCCGGGGACAAGGATTTGATGCTGGCAGTCACTGGAGAAGTGTGTTGAACTAATGGCTGTATTTCTCTTGATAAGTGAATCTGTTTCAGAATTGTTTTGTTGTTGCTCAGTTTGTTGCTGAACTCAAGACAGGGCAAATTTGGCCCGAGGGACACAATACCTTACTCGGAAATTGGGGATGAGTGGTCTCCCTACTTTAAAGTGATGACTGGGAAACCCGTGGGCGAACACTGCAGCCAATTGGCGCACAGCAACGTCCCAAAACAGCCATGAAGTGAATGAACGATGTTAAAATATATTTTTATTTGAGATTGTCGGCCAGGATTCTGAGAAAAACTCCCTTTTTCGAGTAGTGTCGTGGGATTTTAATGTCCACCTGCACAGGCAGATGGAACCTCTGTTTAAAGTGTTCTGAGACGCCGTCCGGCGTGAAGGGCGCTATATAAATTAAAGTTGTTGTTGTTGTTTAACGCCTGATTTGAATGACACCACTGGAGCGTTAGCATAAACTGCAGTAAAAATCGCATTGTCTGATCTGTATAAATTGTATAATCGCCTAGGTCGTACATCTGCCCAAGCCCTGTGAAAGAGTTTATATTCTATGCAAGTTTGACATAACTCATAAATCATATATTCCCTTAATCCCACTTCCATGACTGTTTGTGGGACACTGCTGTGCGCAATTTGGCTGCCGCGTTTCACCCACAAATATAGTTAATTTTCCTACTCTTCTTCATTCTGTCCTGACCCCTCCCTCCCTGCTCTTGTCCGTACCTAACTGGAGAGGGCCTTGGGACGTCCTCCTGACATGAAAGGCGCTATATAATTGTAAGTTTGGGTTGGTTGGTTGGTTGATTGATTGATGGATTGATGGATTGATTGAATGTATGTATGGTTCCATGACTTATACAAGTTGATAGGTCTTATGTAAGGTTTATTGGATACGACGGCAGCCAATTGCACACAGCAGTGTACCACAACAGTCATGGATTGAAATGACTAAATTGTTATTACTTTTATTTGAGGGATTATTATTAGGCGGGTGTAATAAGGAAACTTTCCCAAGGTTTAACCCTGCCTGAAATTTAACCCAGGTCTCCCTTATAAGCTGCGTGCTCTAACCACTGAGCTACAGCACTGCGTAAGTCTCAGTACCTACTGAGTTAGAGATGAGCCAGGCTAAGTGAAAGGTTTGGAGAAATGTAGATATACAGTATCCATTTGTTCGTAATGGGAGAACTGCTTTTATTGAATGCTGCGAACGCTGCCTCTGCTTCAAACTACGGTGTTTATAAACTGGAACTGCTTGACAAGTATGAAAGGAAACAGCAATTTAAAACATACAGTATACTGCCAGTTGGCAACGTTGTTGCCTGCTCACTGTAACTCAAGTCTTTTTTTTAAACATTCGGGCTCCTTTGTTACATTGGGCAAATTGACCATTTGAAGGCTTTTGCTTGCATGGCCTCTGCATGTGCATATTGATGTGTTTTTAGTTGCTCAGGACTCTATTATCTCTATTCTTCAGAAGAACCATAGCGACAGTGGGTCTAAAAAGAATATTTGCTTCAGAGCTTCCTGTGCGCAATTGGCTGCCATGTTTTGCTCACAAATATATAGTCAATTCACTTTACTGTACATTCTGTGAAGCACTTTGAGACATCAGAAAGACATGAAAAGCGCTATATCAAAATGCAAGATTATTATTATTATGAAGTCAGCCCATAGGCTATTCCAGATAGGATTCGAGGGATAGTTATGAGCTTGGGTGCCTCAAGTATTCAATGGCACATGATAAACAGACTTTTTATGGAACTTCTTGGACTCGAAGACTCCAAAAGCAAGGTGTCAGACCTCTCAGGGTGTGAGTGTGGTGAAAAAGACTTAGTAATTCCTTCCCACACTCTCCCTCCATTGGTACATCCAAGCATCCAGCAAACATTCCTTACTTTTTAACTGCCCCCACCTCCTCCAATGCCTTCCACTTTATTGAAGCCCAGGTTTAGCCACTGCTGTGGGATTATCATGTGCGAATGGGAACAATCAGATTAGATCAGTAAGAGCAACCTGAAGTGGATAAATATTTGCTAGTCAGGGAATCCAGGCATAGGAGTCACGGGCAGGTAATTGGAGTTGAGATACAGTTTTGTAGAATGGCAGAACAGGCTTGAGAGGCTGAATGGCCTACTTATGTTGCTATGTTACCGTTGCACGCTGTAGCCCGGGGTTGGTGGGGGAAGGGAGCAGTGTAGGAGGCGGCGTAGGGGAAGGAAGAGTAGAACAATTCCCTAGTTACAAGTGAAGCCATCTACACATCCCTTAATTTCATTGTTGTTAGTGCTGAAGTCTGTTATTAGTTACTGTTAGCTGATTTGCGTCACATTTGCCCTTGACTATAGTCAAGTTCCCGGCTTTGCTTAGTATAATTATAAGATTGTAGTGGGAACCACACTGTAGAAAAATGGACTTTCCCACAGGAAAATCATGAAAATTAAATCCATGTCCTTGTACAATCAGCAATGCTCCTTTTGGCAAAACATCGTGACCGGTTGATCTGATATAAAATTGATTCAACTACTGTTGAACATGTACATTCGATTATTAACACAACACACAGAGGATTACTGAGCCTGTTGTATCTATCAATTCAGTCCCACTGGCAACGTCTCAATTCGAAGTATCTACCTCTGTTAAACCTTAATTCTGAAGTATTTATGGCTTTATGCAGAGTTGATTATAAATGTGCATTAAGTCAGAAATTTGTTGCAAGGCTGAGGACACATCGGCATCTTCAAACTTACTTTTCTACTGACCTGCCCTACAAGTAACCAGGATTTGTAAAGGCAACAGTCACTTTGCTGAGATAGAATAAGGTTTCTCGGATCCAAAATAATTTACTCCAGTACACATTACTCCTAGGGAAAGCAGAGGATAAAAAAATCTTCAACGATACAAGGAAGGAATGACAAGGAATCTGCGGTTTAAATCATCGTTGGCCCAAATTTGAACTCACAATCTGGGCTGACACTGTGTGTACGCCAGAGGCGCTGCCTTCTGGATGAGATGCAAAATGAAGGTCCTGCCTGTGTGAGAGGGATTTTCCTGACCAACATTGTCACCAGATAAAATTGATTGACTAACTCGTCTTATACAATGGTGCCTTACATAGCAGAGGCCTTCTGCCCTATCCTTTGACCGCTGCAGGCCTCGGCAGAGGTTGGGGCATGCACGCGCAGTGCATCATTATTGGATAGGGTAGGAGGCCCCTGTGGGGTCCTCCAATAGACCAGAGGCCTTTGCAACTGGTTACAGGTGGGAGGCCACAGGAAATTGTCCAATTGACTTCTCTAATATGCCTGAGCTTACGTCTCCAACCTCCTCTGAGTGCCCACACTAGTCACTGCAGCCCCTTGTGGCCCAGGAGAATCTAGGGACAACCTAACTATTTGAGAAAACCAGTCACTGAGCTCTTTACCTTTAGAGTAATGTGTTATCAGAAGTTTATTGCAATCGCATCCCAAAGCACTTAATAGTGATGACTGGGCATCCAAGCTGGGGTGGGAGCCGAGAGTAGTAACAACTTTACTTTGATTTTGAATGTATCCCACAAAGACCCTTTTACTTGCTAACACACCTATGAATGTGCTCATTCTTAAAGCCAGATTAAAAAAAAACAGAAATAGAAGTTGATTACTGCTCACCCTTCCTCAAAACGCACTGCAAATTTTTGAAACACCAATGTCGTCATGCTCAGTGCCTTCAAGATGGGTATAAATAGTGGAGGCTGGCGTGACTCAATATGGTGTTGCAATGCTATCCTGTTGCAGATTGCACTTGGTCACTATGGATTTGTCTTGATTTTGATTAAAAACATGATCCAGCGGGCATGCTGTAAAATGAAATGTACCAGCCAGTTTAGTGTGTACAACGCAAATGTTCTTTGGCAATGGATGTGATAGCACAGCAAGTTCTACTATTCCTGGGGTTGAGGCTGCCCAGCAACACCCAATAAGACACACTACTTATTTGTCTTGTCAGTTTGCCTTTATTTTTCAGAGTACAAAATATGCTTGCCAGATCAAACGGAACACAAGAAATCTTACTAGCCATGACTTTCTGTGCTTGCGTGGGTGAAAAATATTTGAAACGACATTTTTATCCCCCGGGGAAATAATCATTTGTTTCAGGTAGTGCTTTATGTTGAAATGGTGCCAAATGTACAGAATTAGTTATTTCAAAATAAGATGAGTTATCTGCTGGACTGGTCACAGGACTGGTCACAGTCCAGCTGCTATCCTCCTGCTGGTGTTTGTTTGACAGTCAGCTCTGCTTTAGATCCTACATCTAGTTTTTAGCAAAGACTACCTTGGCACCCCTGTGGTGGACAGAGCTGCAGTTTATGGACAAGGAGCTTGCTGATTTGAATCCTGGTCTCTGGTGAGTTTGCCAGTTTCAGTAGGGTTTTAATGGAAGGCTAAATTGGCCCCCATATTTTCAGGAGCGGAAATCTGCCAGGTTTCTGATTCCTTTACTGGTTATGTGTGTGGCAGCTGGGGGACAAGAGGTCTGGCGTGGCTGTCACTCCCTCTACATTGAATACCTAGTGCTTACTGTCAATGCTCGCATGTAAACAATTGCCACTTAGGCTGGTTACTGGAGGGTAATTACTGCTTGTGCAACCGCACCCCAGGAAGAGGGGTCCATGCCATGAACAGAGAGATGCATGTCAGTGAGGAAATACTGTAAAATTAATTAGACACACTAAATTTTATAAAAGATTAAGGAAAACAAAGGCTGCCTTCTGCTATCCCTGAAACATGCTTAAATCCTTCATCACATGCCAAAACCACCATCCATTCTTTCATCACCTCCTTCTCCACCTCTCATCAGTCTTTCTCTCCACCCTGCTTAACGTCTGCCTCATAGATCGACCTTTGGTCAACATCCTCAAACGTACTTTTCTATTTTCTCACTGGTTGCTTAGCCCCCTTATTGTTAATTGTTTTGAGATGTTCATTGAGATGTATATTGTGAGATCCCTGTTCCACCAATCTTTGCTATAATAATAATCCTTGCATTTGATATAGCGCTTTTTACGTCTTCTAGATGCCTCAAAGCGCTTCACAGAATATACTGTAAAGTGAATTGACTGTATTTGTGGGCACAACGTGGCAGCATAGAAGTGTCCCACAAACAGTCGTGGATTGAAATGCTCAATTTATTATTTGCTATACTTAATAATAATAATATACTGTATGTAGTATACATGCACCATGGACCCACGATAAACCTGACATACAAATCATTTCTGGCACATTGCGCACAGGGATAGAAAGTCTTCCAGCCTTTTAGCAATTGCTGGAAACCTTTACAAGAGATGTCTTCCTGTGCACATACATGCAGCGTAATTCATGTTGATGTCAGCAGTGACTTCAAACTGCTGACTGACCACCTTCTATACTGTGACCTGTTAGAATGTGGTATCTGTTTTTTTTTATGGACTCAACTGCCTGAAATTGTTCTCGGATCTGTAGATTCACACTATCTGGATCTCATGTTTCTTTAAAAAGAAATTCTCATTATTTGTGCTGATTCTTGCTCTCACTCCATTCAAATTAAAATTGCATTTTGATATAGTACATGCATAAAAAATGTGCTTTGCTCTTCCCTCCCCCACATTATAAATAATAATCCTATTGCCAACTGATAACATTCTCGGCTGACCATGTAATTGCTCCATAAATTGCTAATTGGTTAACCTATTCAGCAGCAATAGTCACTTGGAGGTCTTTAACTGCACAATGCCCTCAGTTGTAAAACAGCTGTGAAGAGTAACAGAGATTTATGGAGTCATTAGGATGTAACTGCGTGCAAATTGACTTCCACATTTGCCTGAAGTACTATTCTCCAGTAGAAATATTAATAATAATCCTTACATTTGATATAGTGCCTTTCACATCAGGCAGACATATCAAAGTACGTCACAGGAATTAAAGGATAATGAATGTATTTTATAGACAAAAGTAAAAATGGTCAAATAACATTGGTGAGGGGGTTAGAAAACCTGATTACTAGCAACTGATCATGAAATGTAAAATACAAAGCAAAAGTGCTTTCAATAATGAACCAATAAGCATGAAGCTTGGACATCATAAGCCCACAAATCGGTGGGGTTGAGGCAGCCCTCAATGAAAAAAATGGTGGGAAAAAGCTATAATTTGTGTTGTGGGTTGCTGTGTTTGCAGCGTAGAATTAAAGAAATTACATTTGTATTGCGCCTTTCATGTTGGGAGAACACCCCAAGGCGCCGGGCAGTCAGGAATTTGGACCCGTGCAGTGGGGTTGGGATCAGGGAGGATGGAGAGCAGTGAGGGGAGGAGGGTGGCAGGGAGCAAGACGAAGGAACTGTGGGATGCAGTTCCGAAGGATGTGGGCAGAGAGGCTGAAGGCCCGACTCGGCTGATGGTGGGATGGGCCGGATGGGGGAATGTGGAGCTGGGCAGAAACCACCTGAATGGAGGGAGTGAACAGTTTGATATGGAGTTAGCAGGTCACAGGAGTTGGAAGGAGCAAGGCTGTGGAGGGCCTTGAAGGCGAGGTTGAGGATTTTGAACTCTATCCTCTGGGGGTATGGGGAGCCGGGCGAGGGTGGGGGTAATAGGACCACAGAGCCTAGTGTGGGAGAGGACACAAGCTGCAGAGATCTGAATGATCTGTAGCTTGTGGAGGGGAAAGGCTGACAAAGCAGGAAGTTGGCTTAGTCAAGCCCAGATGTGATCAATGCATACCTATAAAATCCCACATAAGCCTTTGCGGATGACAAATGGCACTGGGTAATTTTTATATGACATATAACATTGGAAAAGTACACTGGGATATACACTGTCTCATTTCCAATAATATCACGGGACCTTTCACTCATAAACCAGCAGACAGTTTCTTAGTTTGTTGTGTCATCTGATAGACAGCAGCTCCAAACAATGGAACACACCCCCACCCCACATTAATGACTGTAATGTTGACCAAGATTACTGCACATTTTGTTTGAGTTAACATAATTGCTTGGTTGGTGAATCACAGGTCCATTTTGTTCAATGCTTGCTGTTTCTAGTCTGTGCAGTTGTAAAGCCTGTCGTTTTTATTTTTTCAAGAGCCATTCCTTTTTATTTCTTTGCAGTATTGGGATAGTGTTATTTCCTCAATGCAACTGTCCAAAGCTGCTATTAATCCCCACAGTGTCACATATCAAGATCAGGTTTCCTTAAGACTATTTTTGATAGTCTTAAATTTAGTGAATTTAATCACTGCTGTTCACACCCAGCATGTTTTCTCGACTCCTGCTTAGACCATTTGGCCTTCAGAATTAGACAATACAGTACTGTGCTGCTAAACCTTGATAAACATTCAGCAGTTTCCCAAGGAATGTGGTACTGTATAACGGAGTCTCCATTTACAAACTATAGTAGTAACTTTATCCATTTATAATTGAGCTCCAAAAGGCAAATAGATTGTATTCATGGGGGCTTTGGGTCAATTGTCTCAAATCAAAATTATTTAATCTTCCCTCCCCACCCCACCGAATTGGAGTAGCCTATTGAAATGTAGTAATCTAGCCTGCACATCAGGAAATAGTTTAGGAAAGAAACATAATTGAAAACCAAGGTGTTTTTTTGAACAAGATATGAATAGGTCCAAATCTGTCCATTGTGAGATCCACGTGTGTTGCTCAACGATCTTTTTTTTCTATGCTTCCAGTATTTTTTCTCTCTGTCAAGAAGTGTCATTCCTTGGGCAACATCAGCTTTGTATAACAACAACTTACATTTATGCCACTCTTAATGCAGGATGACACCTTGGAGCTTGACATTGAGTTGGGGTGGGTGGGAGGAGTGGGTGGGAGTTAGTTGGTGTCACAATTGAAGAGGCAGGTCAACAGGTGTGATCTGAAGGTGGGTAAGATGAGGGTATGGTGGAGGGAATAAGGCAGAAAGTTCCAGAGGCTCGGGTTGGAGTGGCTTAAAACATGGCTGCCGTTAGAGCAAGGAACAGGGGACTGGGAAGCTGAAGCCAGCTGAGGGATGGGAGATGATAAAGAATTTGGGTGGGGACAGATCAGAGAGGCGTGGAGGTCTGAAGGCATGAAACACGTATCTAATGCCTTATTCAAGTGGATTTTTCCATATATGAGCCAAGAGACAGAGTTTCGGTATGTATTTGAATGATGTATACACTGTAAAGTGAATTGATTGTACATTTAGTGGCTGAAATGGGGCAGCCAATTGTGCACAGCAGTGACCCGCAAACATTCGTTGATTGAGTAACCAAATTATTGATGTTTCATTTTTATTTTTGAAGGGATTATTATCTCTGAAATGCAATCTGCCAATCCACTAACAACTGGGTTCCAATTTACTGCTATGTAAACAAAGGCGTATGGAGTAAAGAAACTTGACTATGGTTTTAAATCACCTGGAAATTGAACCTGGGTCCTTTCACTTGCGAGGCGAGTGCTCTACAGGATTCCACTTGCCTTTTATTTGAAGGAAAGAAAGATTTATGCAGCTGTGTTGGTGTTTTTTGTGGGTGGGGGATGCTTAGTATATGAAAGAGGAAAAACAGCAAAATTACACTTGGTTAGAGCCTTTCACGTCAGGAGGATGTCCCAAGGCGCTGGACAGTCAATGTTTCAAAAAGCAGATTGAAGAGGAAGCATCATAATTATCAGTATGGTATGCACAAACAATGAACCGTTTGTAAAATGCAAATGTGATCTACATTTACAGACATAGAGTGGTTGGAAATCTCTGGAAAGAAAAGCTAAACCCAGTCTTTTCTGTTTCATGACCAGTGTTTCATTCTTATTGCCACAATTCCTGTATTTTTCTCCCTCCCTCCGACATCAATTCCAGACAGGGTGAAACCTTGGGCAAGTTTCCTTACTCCACATGCCTAATAATAATCCCTCAAAAAACCCCAATAATAATTTGGTCACTCAATCCATGACTAGCTTGTGGGACGCTGCTGTTCGCAATTGGCTGCCATGTTTCGCCCTCAAATATACAGTCAATTCACTTTACAGTATATTCTGTGAAATACTTTGAGATATCTAGAAGACGTGAAAAGCACGGATTATTATTATTATTATTATCATCATCATCCTTTATTCTAATGGGGTTCTCTGGGCAAGTCTCTTCTAGATGTTTGAGTCTATGGAGCAGTTTCTGAAAGAAATTTCTCAATTGGCAACCACCATCACTTACCAGTGGCAGCAGTGTGACTTCCCATCCCCTCCCCCCACCCCACCACCGCCCCCCCCACCACCCCCTCAAAAAAGTTGTGGTTACTCAATCCACAGCTGTTTGTGGGACACTGTTTCACCCACAATATATAGAGGTTATTCACTTTACAATTTTTTCTGTGAAGCTCTTTGAGATGTTTCAACATTAAGGCACGCAAATCCTTAACCGTCCATCAGAAAACGATCTGCCAATTGACTTAACAACTGGGTTCCCACTTACTGCTAAATAAGCAGAGGTGTGTGTGGAGTATAAGGAAATTTGTCTAAGGTTTCGCTCCTCGCAGGAATCAAACCTGTGTCCCACAGCTCACCCCTGTGGGACTTCATAATCAGTACTTAACAGGCAGAAAGTAGTTCAGGTTGAGTCCCAACTGAAAAATACAATTGTGACACGCCAGCAATCCAACAACAGGTATAACGCCTTTCACGTCAGGATGACATTCCAAGACGCTAGACAGTCAGAGAGGATGGCCGAAGGCGCAATCGAAGAGAACTTGCCTTGAAGGAGGCAAGAGAGGGAGGAAGGTGAGGGGACTGTGGGATAGAGTTCCACAGTGAGTGCAGGGAGGCTGAATTGCACTGAAACATAGTTCAGAGAGGGGTGGGATGTTGGTGAACTTTTGTGCTTTCTCTGGGGGGTGAATTGGACCCAGCAGTGGGATTCAGTGGGGGAAAAAAATCTATTTATTTTTTTGAAGAATATGCCCATTCCACATATATTGAGTGCATAGTGGTTTTATTTTTTGATTAAAACTTAATCTTTATGGGTTTCTATATATTGTAGTTAATTATGTTTAGCTTTTTTAAAAAAAACTTTCCTTTCTCTTCCCTCGTCCGTTGCAACCTTTCATTCATGGTGGCGACTAGTTTCATAGCTAAATGGAACATTCATTGCCTCATCAAAGCCATCATATTTTAAGAGTGGATGTTGGTTGATTGTTTGACTGTAGGTGATATTAGATTCCATCCATTCCTGTCCTTGACTCACATCAACGCTGTGAGGTTTCCAGCAGGGGTCACTGAATGCTAATCGGGAGCAGGAGAAATTTGCCTGTGTCTTTTCACTCCACTTTATTAGTTCAATTATATTGTGACCAATTTCCATTCATAGAATCATAGAATCATAGAATCATAGAATTTTACGGCACAAAAGGAGGCCATTCGGCCCATCTAGTCTGTGCCGGCTCTTTGAAAAGAGCGATTCAATCCCACTGCCCTGCCCGCTCCCCATAGCCTAATAGACCCGATCTCCCTAAATAAAGATCTAATTCCCTTTTAAAAGTTGTTATCGAATCAGCCTCCACCACCTTTTCAGGCAATGCATTCCAGATTCGAACAACTCGCTGAGTGAAAAAATTTCTCCTCAGCTCCCCTCTACTGCGCCTTGAAACTATTTTAAATCTGTGACCACGAGTCACATTCTCTAAGGTCATCCTGGTAGAAATCCAAGAACGAAATGCAGACCAGACATCTTCATGGCCTAGCTGCCCAGTCTTGCACCTGATGTTGCACTAAGCAACTCATCCAACAGGAGAGTTATTTGCTCCTGTGTTTTTTTTAATTGATCTTATTTTTGATTAACCAGGTGTTGCTGACACATGTGGAAAACCATCACCATGCTTAAGGTTATCCAAAACAAAGTTAGAATTCTGTGCATCCCACCAACACACGGGAATTCCAGAGATAGATTGTTGAAATGCACTGTTTTATCTCTCCCTGGAGGGATGCATCCTGTTTACCTAATCCTGGAGAATATTGGGCGCAGATTGGCAAACGCCAAGGGTTAGGGACCCCAGAGAGTGGATTGGGTACTGCTGGATGTCTAACCAGCTAAAACCAAATAGCTTGCAATTGATATCACCATCTGGCAAGGTTTCTGACGACAGATCATCGACCTGAAACTTTAACTCACTTTCCTCTCCCTATCGATGCTGCCCAACCTGCTCCCAGTGACTTCTGTTCCCAGTGACTTCTGTTTTTATTTCAGATTTGCAACATGAGCAGTATTTTGCCTTCAGGCAAGTTTTCCCGTTGTTCGTCCTGCTAGGACCATCCTACAATTTAGGGCTTTGGATTGGGATGATACCTTACCCCCAAGTTCTAAATTAATTTGCTCTCTAAAGTTTATATTATATCTATGATGCTAGTGCAAAGTTAAATCAGGAACCATCTTTAATTGACTGTCAGCCCCTTCAGAAATCTGTGTCTCACACAGAATGTACTGTGAACATATGGTATGTGTTCCACTCACATTATCTGGTTACAACCATCATGACAGTGCAGGGGCGGAATATGTCTGATAACCGGTGTCACAGATTTCTTGCCCTTGAGATTGGAATAAGAGAAATGGGATCCAAAAGTTTTTACCAACACGTGAAGGTCTGAACTATTTACCTAGCAGTGCAGGGAATGTGGTGATTCCACCTCCCATGACATTGCAGTCAGCCTTTGCAAAATCTGATGGAAACCCAACACAGTTGTGGGAAGTATGTCAGTGTTATTTTGTTCAGCAATCTAGTGCCAGACATATGGTCAAGTTAATGTGGCAAGATTGTGTCTGATGGGAAGTGAACTAAGATTCTGACTGAATGCATTTACAATAATATAATAATAATAATCCTTACATTTGATATAGTGCTTTTCATATCTTCTAGATAACTCAAAGAGCTTCACAGAATATAATATATATGCGTGGACAAATTTTATGTATTTATTATTTATAAATTATTTCATTTGGACTAGTGAATAAGGGAGGAATTCTTGATTTGTCTAGAATGGATCTGAGACCAGAGGAAAGCTGTGTGAACCATGGTTACAAAACTAACACCACATTAAAGGACTCTTGCCTTCTTGGAAAAAGTATTGGACAAGTCTATAATCTGTCTTCAAGGCACAGTAAATGTTCCATCCAACATCTCTTTATTTTTTTATCCCCAAACCCCATTTCAAGACAAAAAACATTGAACAGAGTTGTTTAGAGGAATTAAGTATATGATGGAAGATACCTCACTCAATTCCATTGTTGTTCAGCCTGCGACTGCTGGAGTAGCAAGTTATGCTGGACTAAATTCCATGGAAAGCTTAAAAATACAGTGTTAACCCCTGGATTGTGCTGGTACTAGTTTCTGTATGCCAAAGCAGTAAATGAACAAACTGGAGAGCTTGGCACACAGTCATTTCAATGGCAAACTTTGCAGTTTTAACTGGTTAAAATCCAGCAGTACTTTTGGTGTATCCTGGATTCCCAAACTTGGATTTTGCCAAACTGTGCCGAATAATTGGTTAAGGAGAGCCTGTGCATTCTATTCCAGACACGGGAAAATGTATGTGTAGGTGGCATGCATGGAACTCTGTCTGGTTTGGATACACATGAGCCCAGTGATGGATTTCCGGTTTGTCACATACCTGGCTTTTTGCTCAGATCACTGACACTGTCTTGTTCAGTAAATGCAGTAAATGATTACTTGCAGGCACATCCCCAGTATTGTTAACAAAAAGCATTCTGAAACATATGGAATATTTATTTTGGTCTATCAAAATGATTCCCAGATTTAATTCTTGTTTATTTGGATACGGTAGAATTCTTGATACAGATAAAAACCTTGTCCATAATTTATAGTTGTGCATAATTTAAAGCTCAGCACACTGATTAGCTGTGCTTCTTTTAAACCCATGATTTTTGTTCTTCAGCCTATGAATGCAAAGTTAAAGATGGTGGTTACATTTTATAGCAATCCTGATCAGTGTAAACTTTAGGAAACAAACACGCAAAATACTGCAGATGCTGGAAATCTGAAATAAAAACAGAAATTGCTGGAAGACTCAGCAGGTCAGGCAGCATGTATGCAGAAAGGAAAGAAACAAAGGGTTGTGGCCGCAAAACGTTGACTCACTTTCCTTTCTCCATGGATGCTGCCTTACCTGCTGAGCATTCAGTGATTTCTGTTTTTGTTTTTAAACTTTATGAAAAGCTGGTGTCTCTCAGCACCTATTAGAATTAACAGTACTTTTAAAATCAAAGCAATGTTATAGTGGGGTGGGAACGAGATACGAGAACAGTAGATTATATATGTCATCCTTCATCTCTGGGAAACCTCATAAATAAGTGTTAGGTTGGCTCAGTTGATGCATTATTTTTTTGAGTTGCATGTCAAGTATCTCTAGGCTGAAACTCAAGTGTATTATGGTAATTCCCTCAACTGGTAGGTCATTTTGGAAACCCTATGACTGGTAGTGCGCTGGGGGCTTAGAATTTCCAGGTTCTATGGAAGCAAAATAGGGTACAGTATTCTCAATAGAGAATGATGAAAAATCATCAGGGCTGCTCTTACCACACTGTTGTCTGCCAGCCTCAAGCCCTGGCTTTTCTTTCCTGTCTGAAACCTCCCACTTATTTTCCGCTCATTGCTCTACACGTCAGTTTCAGTCCCTCAAATGAGGCACGCATTATGTTTATTTCACACACGAACTGTGTATCTCCAGTCATATTGCTTATCTAGAGTTTTCTGTCGAGATGTTTGGTGGTAGTGGTGCTGTAAGGGGATAAGCCAAGATGAATGAGCACAAGGTGCTTCCACCACAAAGTCAAGAAACTTAATTAAGAAGTGAGGCAGACATTTAATGGCAAAGAAGTGTGATTGATGTGATAATTCGCAGCATTGGGCTTGAAACTCTTTAAAATCAAGAGAAAATGAAAAGCCTGACTGACTCAGCTTTTTTTTTGAGCAACAAATGATCTGAAATGATGCACTTTTATGCATTGTTGGGTGGTGCGTATAATGTGTCGATGTACAATTGACTTGCGTTACCCAGACCTGGGAGGTTTGACTTGCTTGATTTCAAAAGTATACATACACTGCAGCAGCCAAGTTAAAATGAAGGAAAACTTGTAACTGCTTGGTTGTAGCAACCCCCATTGCCACTTGGTTATATACTGTACCTGTGGGAAAGGCTGGTGTTGTCAATCATCACTTCTTGACTGAAATGTATGGGTAGCACTGTTTTGCCTTGTGTTTCAGATCCTGTTGATAGACGAAAGGAGTTTTGATGCCACTGTAAACTGAAACAATTTCTCATACTAACTGACGAGCATTGTATAAACCTCATGACTTGCACACCACTGCAAATCAGCCCTGGGCAACAACACAGCAACTTAGTGACAAATCCAAAGATTTGCATTTATTTTGTCAACTGGCAGTGTAGGTTGGTATTATGGTGAGAAGACTTAATTAGACTTGTTTTGGATTCAAAAGTGAATCTTGTTGCAAATGTCATATTAACAATCCAGCTTATAAACAGGTTTCACTGACACCATTTTTAGACTGGTTTCCAAGCCTGAATTTATATTTGCCCTTGCTCTCGACTCTGAAGTAAAGGGTGTCTACAAAATCATCTTACCCCTATTACAAAACCGTGATATGAGACTACAAATGAGCTGAAACAAGCTGTCAGAGATGCATTTCTCATCATCACTTTTATTGTTTATTGTTGTTGATTTTCTTGTTTCTTGTTGTTTGACTCCCCCCCACCTTGCCCCCTGCCCCCCCCCCCTTCTTCCCTCACTCCCTTTCCCCACTTTCTCTTCCCCCTTTTCCCCTTCTCTCCCTCTTCCCTCTTGCCCCCCTTTCTCCCTGATTTTGCCCTCCACCCACCTTTCCCTCCCTCTCTCCTGCCTCTCTCCTTTGCCCCCCTCCTTTCTCCCCTCTCTTCCTCCCTGACCTTGCTCTACACCACCTTTCCCTCCCTCTCCCCCATTGCCCTCTTTTCCCCCTTTCTCCCCTGGCCCCATTTCCGCGATTGTTTGTGGGATTCTGCTGTGTGCAATTTGGCTGCCGCGTTTCGCCCATAAGTATACAGTCGGCTTTCCTGCTGTCCTTCCCCCTGCCCCGACCCCTCCCCTTGACATCTTTTCCCCCCTCATTTCCCCTAATCCCACTTCCATGACTGTTTGTGGGAGACCGCTCTGCACAATTTGTCTGCCGTGTTTCGCCCACAAATATACAGTCAATTTTCCTACTCTTCTTTGTCCTGCCCCGATCCCTCCCCCACTGCTCTTGTCCTTACCTAACTGTACAGCGCCTTGGGACGTCCTCTCGACATGAAAGGCGCAATATAAATGTAAGTTTTGATTGATTGATTGATTGATTACGTTATGGAAGATGTTTCACCGAACACGGCAGTGGATCACGAAAATGATGGCGCTCACGCAGATCCTCTGTCCAAATATAGTTAAATGCTTGAACTGAATACAATGAAGTACTTCCAAATACAATTATCATCATTCTTTCACATGTTTCATGTGTTGATCAGTGCCTTGTAAAGTGTGATCAAACACGTGGGGCTAACAGGAATTTGTGGACACCCTGTTCAGGCAACAACAACAAAATTACATTTGTATAGCGCCTTTCACATCGGGAGGACATACCAAGGCAACCATTTTAACTGCTGGTCTTTCAGTCACTCATTGAATTTCTCTGTTTCATTTTGATATTCCTGAAGTTCCATAAAAAACTATCCTATACTGCTGGGCAGCTGTTGTAATGCCCCTGCAGCCTTAATTTACCCCTTGGACTTCATTCACTGCACATGAGTATAGCTTGCTTAATGCCTTGTTGCTACTCACGTCAGGAAGTGTTGATAGTTATTGATATAGATGAATAGATAAAATAAAATGCAAATGCTGCAGATGCTGGACATCTGAAACAAAAACAGAAATTGCTGGGAACACTCAGCAGGTTAGGCAGCATCTATGGAGAAAGTGAGTCAATGTTTCAGGTCCATGACTCTTCGTCAGAACAGCTAAATAGATAAACAGATACAGAACAGATAAATAGATAACTTTGAAGTGAGTCATTTGAACTTTCTATGCAATAAAATCACTGACATCTGGATCATGCGTCACAGGTGAGTCATTCTCTGTATTTTGCATGTGCATTACACAGAACATAAGAACATAAGAATAAGGAGCAGGAGTAGGTCATTCTGCCCCTCGAGCCTACCCCGCCATTCAATACAATCATGGCTGATCTTCTAACTCCATCTACCCGCCTTATCCCCATATCCTTTAATCCCTTTATCCATAAGAAACTATCAATTTCAGTCTTGAAGGACTGAGCATCTACAGCCTTTTGGGGTAGAGAATTCCATAAATTCACTACCATCTGAATGAAGAAGTATGCGAAAAGGCTGACCCCTAATCTTAAGACTGTGACCTCTAGTTGTAGTTTCTCAAACCAAGGGAAATAGTCTCCCACTGTCTACTCTGTTATGCCCCTTAATAATCTTATAGGTTTCTGTAAGATCACCTCTAATTCTTCTATATTCTAGAGAATATAGGCCTAGTTTACTCAGTCTATCCTCATAGCTCAACCCCCTCATCCCAGGAACCAACTTAGTAAATCTACACTGCACCCCCTCTAAGGTGAGTATGTCCTTTTTTAATTAAGGAGACCAAAACTGCACACAGTATTCTAGGTGTGGTCTCACCAAGGCCCAATACAGGTATTCCTCACTTCACGTCGTAGTTTTGTTCTTGAAACGTGCGACTTTAAGCGAAACAATGTTAAATGAACACATTTTTCCCATAAGAATTAATGTATAAACTGAAGTTAGGTTCTTTTGGACATTTGTCATCAAATGTTTCTAAAAAAAAACATTATCCTCGCTCCCTGACTGCCTGCCCGGCTCCCTCACTCACTGCCGGCCGGCTGGTCTCACTCACTCGTTGCCGGCTGGCTGGCCTCACTCGCTGTCAACCTGCTTCGCTCTCTCGCTGCCGGCCTGGTTCATTCCCAGCCTGCCCATCGCTCTCTTGATGGGCAGGCCCTAGCGCCGTCCTGCCCCCTTTTCACCCACTGGCGAACAACACAATATCGAACGTTGCAACGTTAAATGAATATATGTTCCCTATGTATCAGCAGCGTAATAACGAAAGAATGTTAACCGAGGTAATGTTAAGTGGGGTCTACCTGTACAGTTGCAGCAAGATTTCCCTACTCTTATATTCTAACCCTTTTGTAATGAACGCCAACATGTCGTTAGCCTTCCTAGTTGATTGCTGTATCTGCATACTAACTTTTTGCGACTGGTGTACAAGGACACCCATCCAGGAGGTGATGTCAATGGAGACCTGATGACCCATATATTGGCTTTAGTGGAAAAACTAGCTCACCCTTTGCTGGCTAGCTGTTTGGCTGCATGCAATGATATTATGGATCCCCACCATTATGATGGGATTTAGCGGTTTTCTCTCTTGTACCACAGTTGATTTCTTTACCAAATTATTATTTAGTAAAAACCACAATAATAAAATTGGTCATTTCAATCCACGACTGTTTGTGGGACACTGTTGTGCGCAATTGACTGCCGCGATTCGTCCACAAATATACAGTCAATTCACTTTACAGTATATTCTGTGAAGCGCTTTGGGACGTCGATAAGATGTGAAAAGTGCTATACCAAAATGCAAGAATTGTTATATTATTATTCTTTAATTTCCTCTGGTATTTGGTTTGATTTTGTTCCTATAATGCTGAAATATTTCAAAGCTTGTAATTGCTTCCAGCAAAGACATTTGTTGCAAATTTGGTGGTTAGTTTAGGCAGAATTCCTCATAATATGACTCATGACAGTCTGTATTTGTGTCGTGGATTACAGGCTGTGACACCAAAGGAACTGCTTTTTGGAAGAAAAATAAGATTTCTTGCTTTGATAAAGCACCATATCACATCGAAATGTTGGCAAGCATTTCATGTACAGCCCCAACCGCATTTTTTCCTACCGCAAATTTCACGTTTCCACGGTTGCCTCTCTGACAACCTTTGCCAACCGCAGCAGTGAATTTTGCGTATCCACGAGTTTTAACACTAACACTAGCATTTGGCGCTAGGATCACTTGCATCAACCAGCCACAATGTCGCTTTGCCCTAGCGTTAGGCGCTAGGACCCAGTTGCGATGTCGCTTCTCTCTTCGGATTAAGGTAAATACTGTAACATAAATTTATTGTTTTTTATATTTTTGATTGTGTTATTTGAACATTTTTTTTTGTTAGGTTATTGTGTTTTTTTTTGTGTTTAGTAAAAGAACAAGCAACTTACTCCCCCTATCCCCATGTTTCCCATAGGGCCTTGTATTTCCCAACCGTGGCTTTACTAACAACGGGGGTTTTCAGGAACGTATCCCCCGCGGTTGGGGAGGGGTACCTGTTCTTGAATTTCCATTGAGTGTGTCACTGGATCTTTAACACGTATCACATCCAGCAGGTATGACTTTGGCTTGTAGGATGGCTCCACTGACAATGCAGTGCACTCCACAGCACCGCACTGGAGTGTCAGCTTGAACGATCAGCTCAAGTCTCTACCATACAGAGACTAGAATTGCGCGCAGTGCTCCAGGTGGGGCCCAATTAGTGAACAAGTTTGGTATCCCATGAAGAATTAAAAGTGTGTGTGGCAAGTTTGCCAAGCGACGACAAACCTGATAACTGGGTGCAGTAAAGGGTCAGTGCCATATTGTGACTGATTTACAAGTGACTTACGGGGAGCAGTTTTTAAAGGGGTGTCAGAAATGTTTAACAGAAATGTTAAAAAGCAAGCATTTCATATTATTCTCTCTAAATTAAGCAATCAGCTGTAAAAAGTGCACAGTGTGATAAATTGCATTGCAGCTGAGGAACAGGGTGGCACAGCGAGTAAGAACACAGGCCATTAACCTTTGAAACTATAGTTTGAATCAAACCCAGACCAAAGGTGTGATGAAGGTGCCTTTGTTATGTTTGTTACAGTGTGTACTGTACAGTATTTGCTGACCCTGCCAACCTAGTACGAGTATTGAACAGACGGGGACGTAACACCTAAATGAGTTTTCTATTGCTACTCAAATCTGTGCACTGTTTGCTTCAAGTGTTCTGTGGAATGATGGCTAATGGAATTTCGCCTGTTGAAAAGCACCACTTTGGATGAGAGAGTGTGATTGTAGACTCCCTGATAACTTGTCCACTTTATATTGAATCATAGAATCTTATTGCACAGGAGGCTATTGGGTTTATTGTGCCTATGGCTGGTTCTTTGAAAGCTATCCACTTAGGTCCACTCACCTGCTCTTTCCCCATAGCCTTGCAATTTTGTTCATTTCAAGTATTTATAATAATAATCCTTACATTTGATATAGCATTTTTCACGTCTTCTAGACGTCTCAAAGCATTTCACAAAATATACTGTAAAGTGAGTTGACTTTACATGTGGGCGAAACGCGACAATCAGTTGCGCACAGCAGTGTCCCACAAACAGTCGTGGATTGAAATTACCAATTTATTTATTTTTTTGAGAGATTATTATTATTATTATAGGCGTGTGGGAAACTTGCCCAAGGAATCGAACCCAGATCTCTCGTTTGTAAGGCGCGTGCTCTAACCGCTCGCTTCCACCAACCACCCTTTTAGGCAGTGCAATCCAGATCATAACAATTCACTTAGTTTTAAAAAAATTCCCTGTATTTCTTTTGCCAATTATCTTAAATTTGTGTCCTCTGGTTACCAATCCACCCGCCAGAGGAAACAATTTCTCCTTATTCGCCCTATCAAAACCTCTTATAATTTTGAACACCTCTATTAAATTTTCTCTCAACCTTCTTTGCACTAAGGAGAACAAACCTAGCTCCTCCAGTCTATACATAACTGAAGTCCATCACCCCTTTTATACTTCTGGTAAATCTCCCAAATTAATATCTAATAGGTAAAACGGTAATTGATGAATATGTATTGCAGCAATTTCCATTTGCTTTTCCTGATTCATAACAGTTCACAGCACCGTTCTGAAGACTTTACTGGGGCAGCAATTATAAACTTGAGTGTTGTTTGATGTGCAATAGAGAAGTAATGCTGTAGGAGCCATTGATTGAGGTATAGTAAAAGCCTGTTTATCCGGCATCTGATCAACCGTAACTTCTGTATAACCAGCATCGCAAAAAAAGGTCCGCATTCGATCAACCGGAATTTATCTGAAAAATGCATGATTTTTTTTTGCATTTTCGGCAGAATATCCGGCACGCACTTTAACCGGCATTGGCCAGGTCCCAAGGGTGCCAGATAAACTGGCTTTTATTGTATATGTTCAACGTGAGCAGTGATGTACAGTAAAAGCCCATTTATACGACACCTGCGGGACCTGGCCATTGCTAGTTAAAGAGCCTGCTGGTTGTTTGGGCGGCCCGCGGCCGAAAACCCACCCCAAAAAATTAAAGTTCTTTTAACACACATAATACACACCAGACTAAATAATAACAGATAATAACCGAATATTGTATTGGTACTTATTGTTAAAAGTACTCACTTGCGCTTCTCACCTTTACTGATTGAGGTTTGCAGGCCAGCGATTCTTTTTGCAATGGAGGATGCCGTGCGGGTGAAAGAAACAGCAGCGCGATTTTAAAGTCTCCGGACTTTACTAGCGGCAGGCCGATAACCCTAGACTACTAGCGCAAACCTAAATACTGTACCTGCGCAACAATGTGGGTTATCGGCTAGGGTTATCGGCTTGCCGCTAGTAAGGCTTTAAAGTCGCGCTCCATTTTTTTCACGCACTTGGCATCCTCCATTTTAAAAAGAATTGCTGGGCTATAAACCTCAACCACAGCATGGGTTCAAGCGCAACATCTACCATTAAGGTGAGAAGTGCAAGAGAGAAGTTTTAACAATAAGTACCAATACAATATTCTGTTATTATTTATGCATTTACAAATGCTCCACCGCTATTGTTCCGGATACGTTCCGGTTTATCGAATGGGGACTTTTTTTTTGGGCGTGCCAGTTATACGGAATAGCCAGTTCATCGAGTTACGGATAAACGGGCTTCTACTGTACAACATAACTGCCAAATACCTTTCTTGTCTTGGGCATACTTAACTATTATTGTAAGTTAAGAAGGTGTTTGACGGTACTGAGCAAGTTATGGTGGGATGGCTTTGTGACATGTGTACAGCAAGTTTGCCAAGTGCTGACAGTTTTGTTCAATTTGTGTTGTTTTTCAATTTCAGGTATTCGGCAGGGCTCATTCCCACAAAACAGGGTCTACACCTTTGTGAGTATGTGTCTGCATCGGCCTTCTGCAGGTAGGAAGTTACTGCATTGTCCACACACCATGCGAGTTAGGTATCGTAATCACCTGGTGGGTTCTCGATAATGTTTGCCACTGGAATACTGCACAGTGTATCTCCTCCTGTATGGTTGTGTGTCAAATGCCTTTTGATCGAAAGAGTTTCTTTCCTCCTCCTTCACAACTTATAAAATAGCATTGCCAGTGTTGATGAATCTAATTTGAGAGTCGGTGCTGGAAGGTGACCTTGATTTGAAGTAACCTTTCAACCTGTGGACTGCAATTATCCTTAATGACTATGGGGGAAAATAGTCAGGGTTCCTCATCCGAGAATAATAGAGCTACACAGGTCCTAATAACTATCTAGAATCCATTGCCTGTTTGCGAGTGTGTGTTTCCAACCTTTGGTTCAATAGATAGTAACTGGCTGGTGGGATAGAATCCTGTGTATTTGAAGCTTGCACTTATGATGGGTGTTTCCCTTAATCACAGGAAATATTTTTGGGGGGTGCCTGTTCCTCGACTAATTCTGAGCTCAGACTGGCTTGACCTCCGCAATCTCAGTTTTAAAAATGTTTTCAGACAGAATGAACCAACTATTTTATTTGTTGTATTCTATAAAAAAAAGGCCCGACTACAGGTCTGTGTGTTCGTGTGCCAATAAGGTTTGCACCCACGATTCCTCGGACTGGGAGTTAATGATCTCATGGAAAGTTTGCAGGGAGGGTTGATCAGGAAGCTCGATGTTTATTCCGAGGGACTTACATTTCCAAGTAGTTGACTTAAGAACAAAATTTTCAGATGTTTGCAAGTTTGACTGGAGTACGTATCTCTTGGAGATCTGATAGGTGATATAAGCGAGCTGAGAAGCAGGTTTTTAGGCAGGATATTAAGTAAATAGAGAGGGGCTGAGGTGGAGAGGTAGAGGAAGGGATTTCTAGAAGTTAGGAATGTAGTGGATGAAAGCTGCCACCAATGGTAGAATGAAAGGGCAACCTTTTCCACATTTTCAAACTTAATTTCAGCCATAATGTAGGTTAGCTTTTTATTTGATGAACTGCCGTTTTTCACTTCAGACTGTAACATAATGATAAGAATCTTTCTTTGACTATAATTTCACATTGAGAGTATAGAATGAAACCCTATTCATTTTAAAGTTTTCTCTTAAATACGTTGATGCTTTTTTGTTTCAACTACAACTTCTGTCAGTGACTTCCACATTCTCGCTGCTCTCTGCATGAAGAAGGTTTTCTAAATTCGCTATCAGATTTATCATTTTATTTTATGTCTATCCTCTCTCATTTTGCCATCAAATGGAAGCTTATTAATATATACCCTATTGAATATTTTCAGAATCATGAATAACTCAATGAGGTGCTCTCTGTCATCCCATCATGGACTTATTTAATTGATTTTCATCTTGAGAAAAGAATTCTGATCAATTGCTTTATTTTTTTTTAAAAAAAGGTTTATTTTGCTGAAATTTCAAAGTACTTCACAGAATGAGTTGCTTTCAAGAGTAATGACTGTAAAATTACTCAACCTGGAAATTGTTAATGCCACACAGGCCCTCCCTTATTCGTTGCTTCATGTCCCCCATCTCCTCCGCACCACTGTTGGGGCTGAGCCTTCAGCTACTAAGCCCCTAACCTCAAGAACTCCCCCCCTCTATCTGAAAACCCATTGTTTGTGAAGTACTTTGTGAAGCAGTTGTATGAAATGCAAATTAAAATTTTCATGAATTTTATTTTAATTTTTTTTTAATGTCAAATATGCAAAGCAAAGGAAGTTTTTCTTGCAGGTGGTGGGGGTGGGAGGAATAAATCTTTGATTTGAAACCAAAATAGTATTTCATCATGAGCATTGAACAATGCTACCAAATCTCACAAGTAGTTTTATTTCTATAAACCAGGACTGTGATCCACCGGGGGCACTGCTTTGTAGAACAAAATGGTCACATTTGTATGAAGTGTCGGAGGTAAGTCTGAGGTTATGTTTCACTGGGAAACACTGCAGACCCATTGTCACTTGGCCTTTAAGTAAGGTGGTGTTGGATTGTGTTCATTCTGACAGGGTTAAAGGGGAGAATAAATAGTTTTCCGTCAGAAACTGCTTTGCCAACATTTTCTGTTGCAGCCTTATAAGCAGTTATCCCAGTAACTAATCTCTTTTGAGGTTGGTATGGCTACCAGAAACTATTGCATAATTTCAATAATGGGATGCAAACCTGTGCTATGTATTTTTGTGGCTGGATTGCAGCTGTACAAATATGGGAGTGAATTCTTACGCGCTAGAGGATGCTATGTAGAAAGAAGTGAAATAAAAGACCTGGGTTTGTGTTTGTAAAATGTATGTATTGTGCTGTGTTTTGTAGGCGACGTCTGCCCACCATTCTGGTGAAGCTGAGGATGGCTCAGAATCTGAAAATGGCTATAACTTTCATTGAACAAGGACGTATCCTTTCCTGGTTATATCACAACTGTTGGTTCATCAGTGTTATACATTTCGCCCACAAATATACAGTCAATTTTCCTACTCTTCTTCGTCCTGCCCGACTCCTCCCCGCCCTGCTCTTGTCCCTACCTAACTGTACAGCACCTTGGGACATCCTCTCGACATGAAATATAAATGTAAGTTTTGATTGATTGATTGATATTTGCATTACAATGAGGGACATTAAAACATGATGATCCTTACATTTGATATGCAGCCTTAATGAATTGTCGAGATGTCTCAAAGTGTTTCGCAGGATATAGTGGATTGTGGTGTGATTCTGTGTACTGTATTTTGTCAGTCAAATTTGAATCAGGGCAGCAATCTGTTTTTCCAGTTGTGCCATGGTTCTCTATTGTCCACCTGGGAAGGTAGATAGGACCTCAGTTTAATGCCTCATCTGAAGATCGAGCAACTTTGACATTGCAGCAAGCCCACGCTCTGTATTGTGAGGCTCAACACTACAGGTTGCAAGTCGACTCATTTGACCTGACACAGGGCTTGAACCCACAATCTTCTGACTGAGAGGTGAGTGTGAGCCAAGCTGCTGCACAATATTACGAATTTACATGCAGGAACCATATAAAAGATTAGGATAAATTTTTATCAGAGATTCTAATCTAATGTTTGAAGAGGAACATTTTCCTGTCCTGTTAAGGAAGGGCAGGGTTTCTCAATCAGTATAGTATATTGAAATGCTTATCATTTATTTCTCACTGCTCTTATGCAGATGATAATGCTGCAAACTTATGCCTCATCGATACCTCAGTCCATTTCATTGTTCTTTGTTCTACTTACAAATGGAAATAACTCATTTGACCTGTGTCAGCATTAACTTTTTGTTGTGTTTGTATTACTATTTCCAGATCTGTTTTTGTCTAAACATTAACTACAGTTTTCAGGCTGTAAACCAATGACCTCCTTTGGTTACAGAAGTAAAAGAAAGTATGTTTAACCACTTTCATTTAGAATTGATAGTGAAACAAATCACACATAGTTTATCTTGTGCTGGAAAGCCTGTGACCAATATTTATATTAATATCCCTTGGCTTGACACTTACTAAGTAGGAAAGTCTTCAGTGGTGATGACGACATTCGGTTGGAAGTTTCCAAATATGTCCCTGAATTGACACTCTAGCTCTGTTAAGCCATAAGTGTGGGAAACTAAAGTGTCCTTTGCTGTGGTAGAGGTGATCTTCTAAGTTTGAGGTTTGCATTGTTGTGTTTGACTGAATGAAGTGTTATTCTACACTTGGCCTTACTATAACTGAGGTTATAGCATGTCAAATTTGTTTTTGGAAACCATATGTATTCACGAGGGCTGGTATCCATTATCCTGTTGAGTACACACAATCACCAAGTCAATGTAGAATTACCTAGAATCTTCATGGAAACAGACCATTCAACCCAACAAGTCAGTGTATGCCAGTGTTTGTACACATGCGCCTTCACTCATTCTAATTCCCCCTCTGCCCACACTTCTTTAGCCTTCCCTATGTCCCTCTATTCGCATTTCTCTTGTGAATGTATTGGGTTTCCTATTAAATGCAGTGATACTTTCTGCTTAAAAGACAGCTTCTGGAAGTGAGTGCCACATTTTCCATGTGAAGAATTGTGCCGGGTGCCATGAAGGCTTATTGAAAACTTATACAAAAGAATAATATTGCTTAATGTAAAACGTGAAGGAGTGGATGGCGAAGACACGCATTGAGCACTTTAAAAAAAAATTTAATCTTATCTTCTAATGCTCTAATTTAATATTATATCAGAAAAATCTTACTGGTTGTACAGTATTCAGTTTAGCCAGCAGAGATGTTCAGCATAGGATTCTGATAGATGAGATTAAAATGAGACCTTGTCCTTAAAATTAAAATGAGACTTCCCCTCGAATGCATTACTTATTACATTTTCCTGAAGCTGTATGAATTTCCCAGGTTATACAGGATGACCAAAATGGTTTTATATCTCGGTCTGGCTGCCTCTGTGTTTCAAGGGGAGACGTTTTGTCTTTCTTCTCAGAAATCAGTGATAAAGCACTTGGAAAAGCTTAAACAGTTGGATAAGATAATGTTTACACAGAGCAGAGGTGCTCAGTTACACTGCAGCCTGACACTCCAGTTTGTGTTTAACCCATTGTCATCTGCAAACCTGCTGTGGCTTTTCCTGAGGGATTCAAAATGAGTGATGGGGAAAGTTACCTTTATGCTTAGAGCCTAACTGCAAAAGCACAATTGCTCCAGATAATGTGACTGCTGTTTGGACCGTGGCCAATAGGAACAGCAGCTTAAGACTGCAAACCATCAGAGCTAGGTAATGCTGTCAGTCCTCTGGCTAGTATTCCAATGCAACTAAATCAAATATTTACTTTAATAGAGAAAGAAAACAGAATCTGGAAGGATTAATTCCTTTGGTTACAAATTTTGGGGAGACGGGAGATCAAAAACAAACGTGAGACTCTTTCAAAAGACATTACCGACTCCGTCTGCATCTAACAGTTTTCAAAGATGTCTAAGACTGAGTGAGACCTGATTAACTCGCCATTGCAGTTAGTAATACAATATTTTTTTTGTCTGTTTTCTTCTTAGAAAACCAACTTTGGTTTGAAGTTACAGTTAATAACTTGCCTGCAGCTGGCATTTTGTGTGAATTTTGCGATGAGCACAGTTGTGTGCCGGAGGCTGTTATGGGAGGGTGGATGTGGATGGCACACTAGTTCAGGGACAATTGTCCAGTAAGATTTTGATGGAATTTTATCATCTGTGGAGGTTGTTCGCCATTGGATTAACACACCATTTATCAGAGAATGGAGAATGTAAACAGAATTCACTGGTGTTTCATACACAGTGAGAGTGTTGATAAGAAAATATATACATAGCTGCAAATGTTTCTGATTAGAGCTCAATGTGATGTTGTGGGGAGGTTTTTTTCATCTAAAATCTTCCATTTTAAGTTGTTCTGAAAAACATGCAGATACTCAAAGCTGATCACTTTTTACAAATGCACCCATCCTTCATCACCAGGCTCTAGTACTACTGATTATCTTCTGATTTCATCCAGACCTTACTTTTCATGTGAGTTTCAGAAATAACAATGCTAGTACAGTTTCTATATATGGTACATGTCTGGGTGATATCATGTCCCATTGCAGACTTGAGGCATCATATTGGCTTGTCAATCCTGAGCAATTGCTTAGCTCCATACAATTCACTCTCAGTACAGCTCCTTACCTTCTCCTCTCACTATAAGAGTGAGCCTCAGGCTCTGCCATTGTGAAGTGCTCCGAGCCGCTGCTTGGCATGGAGGGCGCTATATAAATGCAAGCTGTTGTTGTTGAGGTAATACATTCTACTACATTTGACAGAAACTCAACTAGTTTTTACTCACCCTCAATTGGATTCCACTGATTATTACTCCCTGTAATTGACAAACAACCGAGTTCCGACTTACTGCTGGGTAAACAGAGGTGTGTGGAGTACGAAAACTTCCCCCTAGGTGTCACCCCTCCCGGGAATCGAACCCGGGTCCTCTTGCGTGCGAGGCAACCACCCAAAATACTCGTTACGGGGTTCCAAATGATATGAAGCACTTTCAGAGGTTTTATTGGTGTGTTAAAGCGCTATATCAAATGCAAGATTGATCAACTAAATTGATTGTATTTCAAATAGCTGATTGGCAGATTGTGAATGTGAATTTATGTAGGTTTGGTGCTTAAAGGAGCCTGCAAGTACTGTAGCATTCAGTATTCAAAGGGTTACAATCTACTTCAGTTGTACCAGGTTGCCTGGCAATTGGATTTCTTCCCTCCCTTACAAAGTCATAATGCTTTCCTTGTTGGATCCTTTGTTTGCTCAGACAATATCACAATGTGCACGTCTGCGGTGACTTATCACAGCTGTTGCAGAATTTCATCATTTAGTTAATCACTGTTTATTGTTGAAGTCTGCAAATACCTTCATATTTGACTGCACGGTATGCAATACTATTTGTCCCTTTTCACTTGCACAGCATGAGTGCGGCACACACCCATAGCCCTACCTTAACAGATGAGCTGGAGGTCCACTGTTGGCTTAATTGGTAAATCCACTGCCCAGTGTGAAATGGAGCCACATTGATCTGGAATCCCTGAGTTCAGTGCTGAGTTGGAACATTTTAGCCACGGCAGCAATAATTGCGATTAGCGTCTTTACTCACTATGTTGGGGGAGCTTTATTTTCTTTTTTTCCCTTTGTGCTTTAAAATTGTGCTGGCAGATCATTGCTGGCATAACTATAATAATGAGAAGAATGATTTTTACATTTGACCTTTACAAGGATAGTGCCTTATCGCGTCGTTAAACACTAAATATTAAACAAAAATGTTGTTTCACATCTTTAATAAGTTGTCTCAAAGTGCTTCACAAAATATATTGTAAAGTGGATTGACTTTTTTTGAATGAAGTGTGGCAGTCAATTGCGCACAGTAGCTAATAATAGAAGTTATGAATAATAATTAATAGCACAGCAGTTAATAATAGAAGTGAAATTGTCCATTGGTCTTCAAACCACTGTTTTTCATCTGAATTAATGTAAACATTTTGTTAAATGTTACAAGCCACGTGGCACTTGTCTTCAAGGCTCAAATCAGTTAATGTTTCAGGCTGACATTTCAGTGCAGCTCTGCATTGTTGGAGGTTCCGACCCTTAGATAAGATGTTAAACTGCCTGTTCATGTGAATGTTAGAGATTCCATGACACTATCTGAATAGCGAAAGAGGTTTCTCCCAGTACAGTATCTTGGCCAACAGTCAGCCAGACACATTGGTAATTCAGTTATGACTGTTTCTAGGACATGAGTAAATTGGCTGGTGTTTACCAACAAATAGTTACTGCAGTTGACAGTAGCTATCTGTGAACTGCTTTGAGATGTTTGACGTTACAGGCTGTATGTTAAATGAAAGCATTATTCTTAATATTATTGCGATTGTTATAAACAACTCTGTTAGTCATGGTTCTGAACCGGAATTATTCAAATGAATGACCTGCTTTAAATACACACTTTATTTTTAAGTAAATGTGTTTAAAATGTGCTCATCCTGTAATTTTCCTGCAGTTAATTATGGTGTAATGTTTATCAAACACTTTCCAAATTGCTCTATTGACCTTTGAGATCAGCAAGGCATTCAAAAATATAGTTTGAAAAAAAACAATATCTTTCCAATTTTAAGCGACAACTTACACAAGGGGTTGGCTAGTAACTAATTTTTTTTGTAAAAAATAATTTAAGGTGCCTAATTATTTCCTTATTTTCTCCCTATTGATTTAAGATTCAAAATTGGTCATTCACATCATGGCAGTTTGTGGGACATTGCTGTGCACAAACTTGCTGCTGTGTTCACCTACAAATACACGGTCACTAAATGCTCTAAAGCACCTGGAGAAGTCTCAACAACGCAAAGTGCCATATCAAATGCAAGGATTATTATTATCACTCTTGGTCTGGCCTCCATGTTTGGGTACCATTTCATGGGCCCTAGTGGACCTCTGGCACCACATCCAGTTGGCCATTGGTCAAGTGCCAGACTTGGCAGCGTGTGTCAGCCGGCCAGTGGACTATAAAGGGTGTCACAGTCGGACTTGACCTATTCTTGTCTGGCCACATACGTACTAGAAGTTGCTAAGAAGTTGCTAAAAGGAACAAGGATCAGGAACCGTCTTTAATAATAAAAGTAAAAAATTATAATCCTTGCATTTTATGTAGCACGTTATCACATCGTCAAGATGTCTCAAAACGCTTCACAAGATATATTATGGGTGAAATGCCACAGCCAGTTGCACACAGCAATGTCACATAATCAGCCATGAAACAGTATCCAGTTTGATTTGGGGATTATTGGCCAGGTCTCCGGGGGAGAGAAATTCCATTGTTTTCGAATAGTGGCCTTGGATCTTTAAAGTTCACCTGAACAGACAGATGGGACTCCAGTTTAACGTCTCATATGAAGGAAGACACCTCCAACATTTATAAGACCTTGTTTTCCTTATCCCTGCAAAAGTTGGGGAGATCTTCCTGCTCACTATTTCTGATGATTTCATGTGATTCAAACATTTCCGTTTAGAAATTAGGTCACTGAAGAGCCTCATTCTGGAATGTTACACAAAGAATATATTTTATGTGTTTATAAGCTGGTGTCATGGATTTCAAAAGTGCATAAATCTAGAATGTGACCTACTCAAATCATGCCTTCTCTTCCTGTAGTGGCTGATAGGACTCCTTGCTTCAGTTGGACTCACTCGCTATACTGGTTTTTCTACTCGACTTGTGAAGCTGAGTGAGACTTTTTGACATAACATATCTGTTGTTGTCCTGGGCAAACCTCTTGACAGTACTTCAGATGCCACACCTTTCAACACAAGGAATCTGTTTGTTCTGGTTTTTAGATGTAAGGTCTGATTGAAGCAAGCATTTTAGTCTAGCCTCACATTAGTACCCTTTTCCCTGGGGGTGGTGGGGGATGGGGGGTGGGAGTGGGTGAAAGAGTCTAAATTCAAGCATTAGGATTGTCTGACGCTCTAATCCTGAATGTGATTTGTTGTGTATAATAATACAGAACGAGCTTTCATTATTTATGAACTTCAGTGTCAAGTCAAAAACATTTATCAAAGGAAGAAAGGAAGAAAAGGATTTTTCAAAATCTAAGTCTGCTTGTGTGTGACATGGCTGTTGCAGTGGCTCTAATAGACTGAGTTCCCAGTGCTGTGGAATGTACCCCATTTACCCTGAAGGGTGGATTCCACAACAGTGCAGCAACACACAAACAGCTGCACATGCACCAGATTGTATTGGACTGAAAGTTACTATCGTGACTGGTAATTCTCTGGCTGCTGGATTGTCCCTTAAAAGTGCATACGGGGCCACCCAGTATGCTCCTGGGCTGTTCACAGAGGGGACCAGCAGTCGGCCCGCACGCAGACAGAGATATGCCTACATCTCTGGAGGCAGTGTTTAAATTACTGACGCTGTCGTTTCAGGCCAACCTGAGCAAACTGTCCCTTGCGCCGTCTCATTTACTGTAACAGCACTGTTGGTGCCAACACTGCTCACTCGCAGCAACTAAACCATACAGAATTAATTGCAATCAACATCTCCATTTTGGAGCACGTGGCTACCACGATGGCAGAAGGCGAACAAGATGAATCTTGGTCTGTTTTTTTGACTAGCAATCTCTATGTTCCTAATGTTCTGTACATTTGCCATTCGCATGAGAAAGCCATGTTTTAGATCACTTGCCATGTGGTGGTTTTCCTTAGGCCTCAGCTAATGATTTGGGGAATTGCGGGTGGTGTTCAGCTGAACAATGACAGCAGCTCATCCTGAAATATCAGGACATTGTTTTCTTTGGGAATTCACTTCAGGTGGAATGCATGGAATTCCCGGATGGTTTTGTAGTCTCTTAAGCATGATAACAGGTTTCTATATATGTGTCAGACTCCAGTCTGAACACTACCCCCTCCTCCCAAAAAATATTGAGCATTAAATGCATGAGACTTGCTGTGTGGGTTGCATGTTTAATTTTTATGTTTGAAATTTTGGGTGGAGGTGCAAATTCTCAACGTAGCTCACTTCAGGAAATTGTGACTCATTTCAGTAGAATAGCTTGCAAACACGAGAAAAGTTCAGTTGCTATTTGCTTCTTGTTCTCTCCTTTCTCTTTTTATGTTGAGTGACCACCGGTGAAGAATCGGTTGGTTAAATAGCATAGAACATTGTTGGGATTTCTGAGTTTCGAAATATGACCCGTCAATCCAATTAAGGTGTAATAGAGCTTTATTACTCAAAGTTTCACATACAAAACTAGTAAAATAAGCGCTTTGCGATGTCGATAAAATGTGAAAAGCGCTATATCAAATGCAAGGATTATAAGATGCTAATGCTACTACAAATAACAAATCTATACTACTGGTTTTGGAGCAGTTAGTTACAACAGCTTCAGTACATCATCTTTCGTGCTCTATTTAGCCAATTCACTGAGCGTAAGACCAGGTGCTTTCTTCTGTAACTGTTCCTTCCCTGCCTGTAAAACAGAACAACTGGAACCTTATAACCCATTCCAATAGTTCTGGGCAACAGTGGAAGGCTGGAGATCTCTGTTTCCTTTTCTCAAAATATCTTATTGTAAAACACCTCCCCATCTACTCAGGCATGTTTTGTCTGCTCCTTGCTTACCCCGTGATTTCTCACCTTTGGGAAGACAAAGAGTAGTTAAATTGATGTCTTTAACTTAACATGTTTTCTGTTCTCTGTCCTTTACACGTATCATATCTTCTACAACTGGTGCCTACCTGGCTATATTCAGTTCTGTTTTACAGACAGGGGTGGTTTCTGAAATTCTGCAGCCTTCTTAGTTTAAACTTAAATTTCTACTCTAATACTACTTATTATAAACATTGATTTACTTATTAAACATAAAATAAATCTAATGATTTGACTAAACCTAACATGTCCATTTCTCTGGGTTTCATTTGGTAATTTGTGCCCAATACAATACAGTACAATTGTATTTTTATATTACACCTCTCACACTGAGAACACATTTCAAAGCGTTTATAATAATAATCTACAGCCTTATTATGTCATTGAAACATCTCGAAACGTTTAACAGTATACTGTGAAGTGAATCGACTATATTTTGTGGGTGAAATGTGGCAGCCAATTGGGCACAGCAGTGTCCCACAAACAGTTGTGGATTGAGTGACCAAATTATTGTTACTACTATTATTATAACTATCTTTTTGAAGGCCTTATTATCAGCTTCATAGGTACCAGAGCTGGGGCTGGGAGCTGCTGGGGATAGCGAGAGAAAGATGTCCAAAAGAGTACATGAGCTGTTTTCTACACACTGGCATGGAACAGCCTATTGTCATACATAGCATATGCAGTTACTTTGCTAGATCATGCAAAATTTTCACGAGCAACGGGTAGGTGTTTAGAATTTATGACAGATGTTCAGGAGATTAATTGCAGATGTGGAAGAAGTCAACAACAGTGTTGTTGATTCTGAATCACACTTATCTAATTCACACTCATCATTCTACTCAATGTGCACTCAAACATGGAAATTGTCAGTCTAGCAGACACCTAATCAGTTAAACCTGTCATTTTCAAATCTACAGGGTGAATGTCCTCCGGTACAGCGCCACTGTGGAGCAGTTCCTTTACCTCTGGGGTAGGGAAGAAGCAATAGAAACTGATTGTACAAATATCTGTTCTCTCTGCCATTCATAAGGGCCCTATGTAAAATGGGTTTGCACAACAACAGTCCACTTTCGCTTGTCATTGCCCTCAGCACAAAATTGTCCTCAATTTAAAAATAGTGGTGGGTTTACTCATATAGGGCATGGGTGGCTGTTAACTTTGGTGCTGATTGTGTTGAAAACTGTTGATTCTGTGCAGGGGGAATTTTGGTGTTAGCCAATATGCTGATAAAAATTATCCTTTCATAATAGTGTCTTTTATGATGCAGGAGGGGGTGGAGTCTTTAATTCGCAGAATTTTCTGTTAAATGTTGTGACATTTTTAGGTGAATGTTGTTTTGTTGGCAGTCAATTTGCATACAGCAGTGCCTGACAAACCAGCATGAAGTAAGTTCCAGTTTATCTTCCAGATACCATGGGATTCCTTGGTGTTATTATTATTATTATTCCTTGGTGGTGAGGCAAAGTGAATGTGATCCAGTGCCCTACCTAAAGTTCCAACATAAAGCAATGTGTTTTTCAGAGTGGGAAGTAAGTGTGTCTTACTTGCACTCTGAGGAGAAGAACCTTACTTCAGCAGCAGCAGCATGTGCAGCTGTTAGTTCACAAACTCATCATTTCACCAAAGAAAGGAGCACTTAGCCACTGTTGCTTAAATTCAGGATTCTTAATTCCATATGTCTGACCTAAGAACTTGCCAGTTTGCAGGAATAATATTTGGGGAAAATAGAGTAGAAAATCTATCTTAATAAGTCTGAAAACTCTGTACGACTGTGTGCTGTTTGGACGGTGTTTAGTATACCATTGTAGTGCACTGGTGGCTTGGATGATGTCCGAAAAACTTAATGTTTTTTTCAGTCAAGTGGGACTTCAGAGGATGTTACACCCTTTGAAAGCATTCATAGATCTGCTTTATTGAAAATGCATTACTTTATTGAAAATGCATTACCCACAAAATACACAGTATTTCACAAAGCATTCTGTGAATTGCTTTGAGAAGTCTCAATGATATGATAAAATATATCAATTGCAAGGATTATTAATAAGATTTTATGATTTGAAGTCCAATCTCATTAATGCATCACTTAGTGAACCTTGCTTTTATATGATAATAATAATGCTTGAATTTGAATTGCATTTACTATATATTTTGTGGGCAAAAGGCAGCAGCCAATTAAGCACAATAGTTCCCTCAAACATGGATTTTTTTGTGTGAGATTGAGTAACCGCATTAATTTGTTTTTTAAATTCTTCTTTTTGAAGAGATTATTAACCCTAGAAAAGTGATCTGGCAATCGAGTAACAAAAGGGCTCATACTTACTGTTAAACAGAGGCGAGTGGATCATATCACAGTATCTTGTTCATTAGTTTGTTTTTTTCCCCAAAAAAACTCAACCACAGAAAGCTTTTTTCCAGAAAAGAAACATTCTGAGCTAGAGATTGCATCAAGGCCAAAAATCTGACTTTAATTATCCAGCGTTGACTTCAACAATCTGGCTGTATTACGGCTTAAATTGCAGCTGCCTTAGGGCTAGGTTTGTGTAAGGATCTACTGGGGAACAGCTTGATTTGTACAACGTCATCCCTTCATACCCAACCACACAGCCGGCCGGTTACATTTTATGCCATAAAAATGAAAAGCTGATGTATGTGCTTATATTGTTGAACAGGCGCGCAAAACATTTTTGATGTTGGGATGTGTGCGTACACCAAAATATACAATAATAGTATGGTAGGTGTCGCTTGTTGCCACACCATATCTGCCAGGTAATTTAATTACAGTATAAGGGTCTGAGATGAGCTTGAAAATGAACTAAAATTCTATGACAGAAGTAATGGGAGGAGGTTGTGCATTGCTATATAAATGGCAGGACTCTAATAAGTGACAGGATTATCAGTCGTGACTTTTGCAATCTATTGTGTCTCAAGGTGGTCAGCATCTGACAAGTGTGGAAATCCACAGACATACTTAAGAGTATCTAAACCAGAGTACAAACTACCTTCACATGGTAGGAGAATGTATGCAGGACTGCTTGTGAGATCTTAAAAGATCTCTAAAGATCCAAGTTCAAGGCCATGTCGCCGGTATTCTCAACAGCAGTTCTTTACTCCATGCCCTCATATGGGTATTTGCGTTGTCTTCACAGTGTCTGCTGTGAAGACAACGCAGCCTCTATGGTGCTGAATGATATGGCCTGTTCTCCATCCAGTCTTGAAGAACAGTGACTATGACAACACTCAGTTAATGATACAAGTTAATTGGGTTGAAGTTTTTTTTGTAAATTTTAAAAATAGTCTTCAAGCTCCCTTTACAGATTGTACAGAGTGATAAAGCCACACCTCGGGGCACTGACCATTGTGTGTCACTGAGTAGCATTAGTGTTCAAGATGATGAGCACAGCGCACAAAATCCGAGGTAAGTCCAACTAAATCACCGGTATCCGTCACAAAATGCCAGCAAGTTTGGTGCATCTGCATGTGCTATCTTATCAAGGCAACGAAGTGTGGAGACCACTTCCTCCTAGCAGATTGAATCATTAAAACCTTCAAAGTAAATTATGCTTTCTGCCAACTCGTTCAACCTCTACTAAGCTGTGCACAATTTGCTTCTGCATTTCATCCACAAATTGCACAATTCACTTCACGATACATTCTGTGAAGCACTTTGAGACGTCTTAATGACGTGATAAGGCGCTCTATCAAATGCAAGGATTATTGCTGTTATTATTAAGAGCTGTTGGATCAAATGCCAACTCAACCTAATGCTCCTTCTAGACACCTGAATCTCCTGTGTAGAGTACTAGACTTGTCCAATACCGGCACTAGCCAAGACGGTCCCTCAGACATTAACTACAACAGACTTGAGCCAGTGGGGAAAAAAATGGTTATTATTGTGTATTTGTGATCTCTTGCAGAGTCATGCCACCTGCTGATCTCCATTCATTTCCTTAATGACCTTCTTAGCTTCGCACCATGCTTGGTCAAGACTGTTATTTGTTGTGACTGACAGCGAAGGTAATTAGTGACTGCTTTGCTGTGTGTGAAAAGGTTTAGCTGAGTGCTGAGCTCAGGTTATCTGAGGTGCTTTTTAAACACTTAATGCTTTTTGGATGAAATGACAGTTATGGCACGAGATAGAGAATACAGATTACCAGATTATGGGAAACTGAATAGAGCCAAATGGAAAAACTATGAAAGAGCCAGGAGCAATACATTGTTATAATGTTTATATGGAGTACAGGTTCTTCAAGGAGCAATGTATTGACACAGTAAAGAGATGTTCTGTTTGTTACTGTGAGATACACGTGTACTTTCAAATCATGCCAAAATATCTGCATTAATCAGGTCAATGACCACTGGTTAATATAATATACATATAATATTTGTTCCATTTGATATAGCACTTCATTATGTTTTTGAGACTTTTCAAACTGCTTCCCAAAATAAATTGTAAAGTGAATTGTCTATCTTTTGTGGCTGCCTATATTGCATGTTTTTTAGTTATGAGAGGGCACAGTCCTTAGTTTAGCCAAGCTAGTTTGTTTCCCATTTAATGCCAATGTCACTCTGGGAACACCAACCTAATCCATGTTCACTGCTCTATCCACCCCACCATCAGGCGGGCTTTCAGCCACTTGGTATCCGCTCTCTGGAACACTATTTCCAGTTCCCTATGACTCGCTCCGGCACCTCAAAATGCTAAATGAAACTCTTTGAATGTACTTTTGTTCACTTTTTCCCTCTATACTACCCCCTCACCCAGCTCTCTCACCGTAAGCTCTGGTGCGCAGCAGAATTGTCGAGTCGTTTGACATGAAAGGTACTATTGTAAACTGTATTGTGTATTGTAGACTGACTGCTGATCTTTGCAATAAGTAAACTTGAAGCAGATGTTCTCTCTCCCAGTTGTGCGCTTGACATGCTAGCAGCTGGAAACACAGCCACATCAGTGAAGACTTTGGAGCGGGTTGAGTAATTTCCCCCTCAGCAGCGCTGTTAATGGGAAACCAAGAACAGTAGAAAGAATTGCACCTCACTCAAGGGCTTGCTGGGCTAAAGTGGTGGGATTAATATTGTTATCCCCCTCCTTGTCACCAGACATCTTGTACCTAAGGTCTTCTGTTATATCAAATGCAAGGATTTTATTATTACGTAAAAGCTGTTGAAGCTCTCTTCTCTGTGGTGTAATTCTAAACAGTTATGAAAACCAAAATGCAGTGTCCAAGATGTAATCTATCCACTGTTAACATATTGAGTTACATTCTCTGAGTAAGTGGGAAAGAGAAATAATTTTAGTAAAATGGATCTTTGTGTGGTCAATGAGTGCTTGCTGTAGTTGTAGTATTGTAGCACACAACTTCTAATAATAATCCTTGCATTTGCTATAGCACCTTTTCAAGGCACGCCTCAAATCTTCTCTGTACAATGCAATGCTTGGGCCACCCAGTTTTTTTCTCTTAGTGATTCCAGTGGAGAGAAAAGAGTATTGTATAAATGCAAGATTGTACTGTTTTAAGACTGCGATTAATTTTGATTGTGTGAGATTCCCTGGTGCTTATTAATACATTTTTGTTTGAAAAAATTGCATTTGGAGTGGCTATAAGTGGCCTAACGCTGAAAGCATTTTAATCTCTCGGACAGCGTTTTCACAAGGGCCTCAGTCTGCTGGTTCCCAAGGTGATAAATTAGTTTTTGCACTCATCAAATAGCAAGCAGGAGCTTTTCGGTGGCTTGCAATGCCCATTTCCTACTGCACAAAGCGAGAGCCCAAATGCAGGGGCAGATTTAATTAATAACTACTTTTGGAAACTTTTTTTTAATTACGTGGCGAAGGAATGAAAGAGGGATTTGAATAGGATTGGTGCGCCTCGGAGCAGGGCAGCGACATACAACCCAAAGGTTGGCATTGCTTTTGAATGGCTGAACTAATACTAATTAAAAGATTGAGAGCTGTGTTTTTTTGGATGGCTTCTCGAAACTCGAGCAAGGAACGGCTTAGCTAACTTTTCCAAAGCAGACAGAGTGGGATTAGGGGTTTCTATGGTAACCAACTGTGGGATACAGGAATAATATTAATCAAGGTGGTATTATATGGATGAGAAAATATACTTTAAGTTGGAGAGGGTTACTCTCATAGCTTTTGAACTTGTTATTTGATTTGTACTTAATGTTGGCTTCATTGACCTGATGGCTTGTGATGCTGACCTGTCTTTACTGGGCCAGATTTCCCAAAGTTGACCACAGGAGATGTTAGACTGAGGTCCCATATACCTGATCAGACATTAAAGTTCCTGTGGCTTTATTCAAAAAGGGAAGACCATTTTTCTCTAATGTCTCAGAATATAATCCCCCAGGCAAATTGTTGAGACCTGTAGCATATTGGTTATAGAACTCACCTCGTAAGGGAGAACATCTGGGTTCGATTCCCAGGCAGGGTGAAACGCAAGGCAAGTTTCCTTACTCCATACATCTCTTGTTTACCAAGCAAAAAGTAGGAACCCAGTTGTTATTCGATTGTTGGATCGCTTTCTGTGGGGCAATAATCCGTTTTAAAAAAAATGTGGTCACTCAATAATAATCCACGATTGTTTGGGGGACATTGCCGTGTGCAATTGGCTGCCATGTTTAGCCTACAAAATATACAGTCAATCACTTTGCAGAAGTGAAATATCCTGTGAAGTGCTTTGAGATGTTTGAATTACACGATAAAGTGCAAAATCAAATGCAAGGATTATTACTGTTATATAATAATTTTCAATGTAACTGGGTGCGGAAGTGATTTGGTTCTGAATTTCCATTCAACTTTACCCTTGCGTGTAGAGCTTCTCATTTCTGTGATCCCCAAATGTATTTTTCTTGCACAGATTTGAACCAAATTGATAGTTTCATTCAGATGTGGGAGACTTTCTGTGGTTGGTGCTGTGGCATATATTAGGGTAGAATAGAGGGAACTGACCTACACAGCACCTATTCATCCACAACAAACACAATTCGCTGGTTGATATACCCAGAATTGTGATACATGACTATGCAACAAAATCAGTCAAAAGCTGGCATCGTGGAACATGGCTATATATGTACCCAATGTAGCACATACAGAGGAACAGCACCCTTGCACGGAAAAGGTAGTGCCCGTCAGCTTTCAACATCTGTTCTTGAGAAGTTTCCCGGAAAACATTTGGGGCAATTAAAATGTAAGTGTTTCAGAAACAGGAAATGTGACTATTTTGGCTGAAGTGATTGAACGAGTAATCAGCACACAGCTTCAGTTTTATGCAACATCATGTGGAGATGGGGAGTGCTTGAACGAGTGACGTTTATACTGCATTTCCTGTCACTTTCTTGCAAAGTAAAAGTTTACAGGAACTTTTCAAATCATGGTCACTATGACTCAGAAACGTAAAAACTGAAATCAGCCCTTTGGTCATAAGAATATGAGAAGTTAACTTGACAGATTTTAATCAAGACAATGTGCTGTGTATAGGTTTATTACTGTGTTTTGTCAGTAGACCTAATAACTACATTGTTTCACAACCACATGGGGTTGGTCTCCAATTGTGCAATGATTGGGCTTTCTACTGTTTTACTTTGAATACAACCTCTGGCTATTGCTCAAGATAACCTGTCCCACATGAGCCGAGTTTCCAACAAACGCGGGAACGTGAAAGAAGAAATGATTTACTTGAAGTGAAATAAGAGGCTTTTATATTTGCTATGGTACTTCACTTATCATCAATTGAATCTGTGCTTGGGAAATCATCATTTTATTCCTGACAGATCAGGAACACTTATGTTTTGAATCTGAATTTATTCACTCACAAAATACTGTACAGTGTTTTACAATATTTTACAATATACTGTATTCTATGATGCGGTTTGAGACTTGATGATGTGTTAAGGCGCTTTATCAAATGCAAAGATGATTATGATTGGTAGAACCTACAATAAGTTATTGCAGACTATGCTTAACACCATCAAATAGAGCAGTGGTGACCGATGTTTTGGATTGTCCAACAAAATAATCACAGAAATAACAAAATTACAGAAAAATATATTTTTAAATTATTTTTTAAAAATGAGAAAACAATACATATCAATTTTAAAAATGTGTCTTAAAAGTTAAGAGATCAAGGAGGAATTGCAAGTTGGGACATGCATGGCACCCTTCCATTGAGCAATATATTGTGCTGCATGTTGCACCACTTTCCTGCTGAGAGGTTAAGGAAATGTTTATTTAATTGACCCTTGCACTAATTTTGAGCTTTGTTTTTCGTTTTTTTTATTTTGCACTGTGTGTTTTTTCTAAAAAGAGGAACTATCATCACTCTGATAACGCTGCCTTCTGGTTCAGAACTGCAAAAGTCAAGTTTCAACCCTCGTTTGTGGTTTCTCAATGACACTGACTTCAAAGGTGTAATTTTCATGGGAATCAATCAATCCAGAGTTGTGGTGTCGGGTTTCAAACCTCAGTGTGTTTTTAGTTGGCAATCTCCGTGGTTCCCAAATTGCATAGTATTCGTATTCCATACCCTTTCCTGAAAGTGCTGAGGAAAATAAATGATGTATCGTGATGGCAATGATCTTCCATCAGATACCCATTTCATTTTGTTTTCTTTGGTTTGCGGAATATTGTCATTCTTCAGTTCTCTGTGAACCGAGTAGGGTGGTCCGAGCTGGACAAGCAACCAGAAGCTTGCCAGACAATGCTTTCACTGATGAACTATGTGGTTTTAGCTCCAGAAGTACCCCCATCACTCACTAGGTGTATGTGTTGGAGTACTAAGCCTTGGCTCTCGTTAACCTGCGTTTAATACTTCAGAATTAGGTAAACAGAATGAATCCCACCAGGGAGAGAGTGCATGTTCCAGTCATGGGAATTTCCATGTGTTGGCATGATTTGAACTCTGTTTCATTTGGATATTCTTAAGCATTGTGGTAGATTTCCACATGTGTCAGACATCTGGCTGTTAAATAAACTTGTTCTTATCCTTATTGGTTTAAATGTTACTCGACTGGTTCAGGCAGCCCTTCCCTACTATATTTTGTATTGCTGTTGCGATTAGGGCTAACTGAAGCTCATTGTTATTTGAATACGAGTCTACTGTTCCTATTAGTATTAGTGGGCTCCTTTTCTTATTTGCCAATGCAGTCGAATGACCTAAATCTGAAATTAGTCCTTTAGTGCTTTGGAACGTCCTCCTGATGCGAAAGGTGCGATTTATTAAGTGTAAATTGAGAAGAGTCTGGACTGTCCTGATATGCAGACATAATGAAACACAACAACAACAAAATTACACTTGTACAGCGACTTTCACATCAGGAGGACATCCCAAAGCGCTGGACAGACTGTAATGAAATCACCCTATTAGAACCCGAAACATTCAAATCAGTTCCAGAATATGAAATCATGACACATCTCTTAATCATAACAATTTGTCCTATTTGTGTTCCTCCCTGTCTGTGGTGAAGTGTTTTGTTTTTGTTTGGTAACTGTCCACAATGGAACACGGGATTGTGCAAGGATTATTATTACAGTATTAGGAAGGAGGATCTGAATGTCTGGAATCCTAGGGAGTGACTCAAAGAACATTAGTGCAGCATATATAAGAACATAGGAGCAGGAGGAGGCCATTCAGCCAATTGAGCTAGTCCCACTATCTTCCAATTCCACCACCCAGTCCTATCTCATATCCCTTGATACCCTGTTTATCAGGTATTTATCTGCCTTTTAAATTGGTCACTTGAATGTGCCTCCACTGCCCTCTGGGGGAATGAATCCCATTCTTCTCCCCACTCGTTGTATGAAAAAATGAACTGTGGACCTCAATTGTCTCACCAGAGAAACTGGCTGCTCACAATTCAGCCTTTCAAATCACATTAGAATTTTATACACCTGGATCAGATCACCACTCAACCTCCTGAACCCGAGAGAGTGCAACTAACTTTTTCCACCTTTTCATTACAATTTAGGCCCTTGACACCAGAAATCATTCTCGTAAATCGATGCTGCACACCCTCCAAGACCAAAATATCCTTCTGAATGTTTGGTGCACTCAATGCTCCAAATGGGGGTCTGACCAGCATTCCATTCAACTGTAACATCACATTGTATTATTTTTTATCAATTGCCTCTGTTGTAGCTCTTATATCGCAGCATTTCAGAGAAATTACCTTAAACACAATAACAACAACAACAACAATTTACATTTATAGAGCGCCTTTCACGTCGGGAGGACGTCCCAAGGCGCTGAACAGGAGGCATGTGACCCGAGCTGGGAGGGGAGTGTTTGGGAAGGGGTGAAACACGAAGGGGAGGTAAAAGAGTTCGGGGTGGAACAAAAGGCACGATCGAAGAGGAAAGTCTTCAAACCGGCCTTGAAAGAGGAAAGGGAAGAGACGAAATGGAGGGATTGAGGGATGGCATTCCATAAGGTGGGAGCGGAGAAACTGAAGGCCCGGCCTCCGATGGTGGGGCGGTTCGGGCGGGGGACTTGGAGCAGGCCAAGTCCTGTTGAACGGAGGGTCCGGGTGGGCGTGTAGGGGGAGAGTAGATCGGTTAAGTAGGATGGGGTAAGGCCGTGTAAGGCCTTGTAGGTGAGGCGAGGATCTTAAACTCGATCCTCTGGAGGATGGGGAGCCAGTGGAGACGGGCGAGGGTGGGGGTTATGTGGTCGCGGAGGCGGGTGCGGGATAGTACACGGGCTGCAGAGTTTTGGATGGCCTGCAGCCTATGAATGGAGGAACTGGGGAGGCCGACGAGGAGAGAATTTCCATAGTCCAGCCGTGAGGTGATGTATGCATGCACAAGTGTTTCGGCAGCGCGGGGGGTAAGATAATTACGGAGCCTGGCAATGTTGCGCAGATGGAAATAGGCGGTGCCGGTCAAGGCGCGGATGTGGGGGAGGAAGGAAAGTTTTGATCGAACATGATGCCGAGGTTCCTGATCGGCTTTGTGAGGTGGAGAGTGCAGCCTTGGATATTGAGGCTGGCAGCGCCCGATGTGCGGAGGCGCTGGCTTGCGCTAATCAGGAGGGCCTCGGTCTTATTCACGTTCAATTGCAAAAAGTTGTCCCTCGTCCACGACTCGATGTCGGACAGACATGCTGTCAGAACATCGATCGTCTGGGGGTTGAGGGATGAGGCAGAAAGGTACAACTGGGTGTCATCCGCATACATGTGGAAATTTACCCCATGTCTGCGGATGACGTCACCCAGAGGGAGCGTGTAAAGGGTGAAAAGGAGGGGACCGAGGACAGAGCCCTGAGGGACGCCGTGGGACACTGTGCGGGGGTTTGAAGAAAAACCATTGGAAGAAACAAAATGTAAACGGTGGGTCAAATAAGAATGGAACCATTCAAGGACTGTGCCTTCAAGGTTGAGGTGGGAGGAAAGACGTTGAAGGAGGATGGTGTGATCGACTGTGTCGAACGCAGCAGACAGGTCAAGGAGGACGAGGAGGCAGAGGGAGCCCTGGTCACAGGCGGTTAGGATGTCATTTGTGACCTTAACCAGGGCAGTTTCTGTGCTGTGGATAGGGCGGAAACCTGATTGGAGGGGTTCAAGAAGTGAGTGATTTGAAAGGAAAGAGCGGAGCTGGGAGGCAACCACTCTTTCAAGGACCTTGGATAGAAACGGGAGGTTGGAGATGGGTCGATAACTTGATGGTTGCGACGCATCAAGGGAGGGCTTCTTCAGGATAGGGGTGATGGTGGCTGTTTTAAGGGAGGTAGGGAAGGTTCCTGAGGAGAGGGAAAGGTTAATGGTGTCAGAAATGAGCGGGGCTAACAAATGGAGCTGGGCGCGGAGGAGGGGGGTGGGGATGGGGTCCAATGAGCACGTGGTGGGTTTCATGGAGGTGATTGTTTTTGTGACTGAAAGCGGGGTGGTGGGGTTGAAAGTGTGAAATGGGGGGTGAGTAGGGGTTGAGGTAGCTGATGAGAGCGCGGAGGTGGAGGAGTGGTGGGGGGAGGAAACCGCAGAGCAGATTTTCTCAATTTTGGACTCGAGGAAATCCAGCATCTCCTCACAACGAACGTTTGAGGAGAGGATCTGCGAGGTGAGGCGGGGTGGGCGGAGGAGCTGGTTGGTGGTGGCGAAGAGGAGGCGGTGGTTGTCCTTCGCTTCCAGGATTATCCTGGAGTAGAAGGCTGATTTGGCGGTGGCTAGGGCGGAGCGGTAAAATTTGATGCGGTCCAGCCAGAATTGCCGGTGGACCGTGAGGCCATATTTGAGCCAGGTGCGTTCAACTGCTCTCACTTGGCTTTTGAGGGAACGGAGGTGAGTTGTCTACCACGGTGATGATCGGGAATGGGAGACGGTTTTGGAGGTGAGGGGTCCAGTGTGTCGAGGGTAGTGGAGAGGGTGTTGTGGAGGGCGGTGGAGGCGGAGGATGGGTCGGTACAAAAATAATGCCATTGTGGGAAGAGGTCGGAAGTTTCTAGGGCAGAGGTGAAAGTTTGAGGGGGAATCTTCTTCCAGGGCCGGTAGAAGATGGTGGTGGGTTTGGAAGTGGAGGGGGGAGGGATAGCGGTGTTGCAGGAAATGAAAAAATGGTCGGAAATGGCCTTGTCTGTGATGGTGACGCCAGAGACGTTGAGGCCTCGGGTGATCACAATAGTGGCTAGCACAGCATCAGTGGTCTTTGACAAATTTGTGAGTAACATTCGTCTATTGTAGTGTGAGAGTGACGAGTACACCATATACTTCAGCAGGAAGGAAGCTAATGCTGGCAGATTTAGAGTGAATACATTTATTCTCAGCTAACTATCATCGTCACAAGAATATGGAAGATAAAACCAGGATTTTGTTGTCTTATCATTGGTACTGTGAATTGATACAGAATACGTTGTAGAATTACCATGCAATGTAATAGAGCTTCTCTATTACATTTGCCCACAAACATACAGTCAATTCACTTTACAGTATATTCTGTGAAACGCTTTGAAACGTCTAGACGTGTAAAGCACTATGTCAAATGCAAGGATGATTACTATTATTATTATTACATTGCTTTCTTGAGCTGCGCTTATGATTCACTGGGCAAAATAGAGGAGAGTTTGAGAAGGCTTCAGGGCAGATTGGGGGCAATTGGGTAGCGCTGTTTAACTTCATCTACCCTATGGGAAAGTTAGTTCATTTCAGAATGTGACAGTAATTTGCATGATTTTAATCAGCTTTGTTTTCCTCCTGTTTATTTTCAAATATTTTGCAAGTTTATAACCAGTGGTTATAATTGGGCAAAGAAAAGTAAGCCAATTCCAAAGCCATAAATCATGGTGCGATCATTGCACATTATATCCATGGGTTGTTTGTTGGCAGCACAGTATTGTGGATTAATTAACCTGAGGCAAATTTTCTTACTCCACACACCTCTGTTTACCAAGAAGTAATTAGGAACCCAGTTGTTGTTTGATTGGCTGATTGCTTTCCGGGGGAAATTTACAGTCGATTCACTTTACAATATATCCTGTGCAGTGCTTTGAGACATCTTAACAATGTGATAAGGCACTATATCAACTGCAAGGATTATTATTATTATTATTTTTACCTGATGGTGTACAGCTCTCAACCACTACTCCGGATCTCCCTCCCTCAATCCCTCAGCCTTATCCCCTCTCTTCCAATTTTCAAATCCCACCTAAAAACCTTGGACTAATGTCCACAATTTTGAAGGGCTCCGGGATGCTGCCCCCCCCCCGTGAAGGTGCACTATATAAATGCAAGTTCTTGTCGTTGCATTGGCTTCTTCCAAGCTTATTCCACTTATTAATGGAAGCAAGCAATGCAGGTATGTTTCCAGGAATTCACCGAAGCTCACCAGTTTCCTCATACTTTGCGGACGTGACCTTGATTCTGAAATAGACTTAGCCACAGCTCAGTCAAGCAATTAATTCCTCACTGTCATTGGTGATGGTTTATGATGGTTTCATCAGGGTAGAAAGTAATGAATTGGCTTTCATGAGAAAGTTCTAAAGACTCTTTTCCCAAGCCAATTTGTATTATTTGGAGTGAACGTGTTAGTCTAGGATGGCAGCCTTTTGGGTTGTGCTTTAGGCTGTATCTATATCTGTATCAGTTCTCTTGTTGGAGTAATGTGTGTGTGTGTGTGTGTGTTTGAAAACTCTTCAACATATCCCAGCATTAAGACTTATTTGGTGCATGACAGATGAGCAGCGAATTGGCTGGAATGGTGGGAAACTGTCTACCTTATCTCTGTATCCTACCTTGAACCGGGCGAGTGGATTGAAGACCTCAGCTTAATATTCAATCAACCAGATAAGACATTTAGCTTTGTGTACCTTCATAACAAGTGTAGCTTTCTCATGTGTGTGGCCGTCACTGGGTAAAATCTCACTGTATAGTGCAGCTGGCAACCTTGGCTGGAAAGTTATTACTTCAATCACTGTTGTAACAAAGTCGGTTGTGCAGATGGCATGAGAGGTAGAGCAGATGTTATATGCACCTCAGCATTGCGCTGAGCACTTTTATTGGTTTGAACTCTGACCCACAGAGGTTGGCTGAGTTTTAGTGCTCTGAGGTATCATACTGTTCCATTCTTCACTGGAAAATAATGTGGCCAGAACATTTTCTGCTGGAAGTCATCGCTTTTGGTCTCGTGTCCATCAAGAATATAAAAAACGTAGGAAAAGGTGATTAACTATTCAGCACTTAGGAATGTACAAGCCCATTGTGGTCCATCTGGTCCTAAAGCTATTCAAATATACGGTACACTCCATCTCTGAAACATAGAATCTTACAAACTAGAAGGAGGCTATTCGGCCCATTGTGTGTGTGAAAGAGCTGTCCAACTTGTCCCACTCCCCTGCTCTTACCCAATATCCCTCATTAATAATAATAATTTTGGATATTTTACATTAGATCCTTTGTCAAATAGCTATCTACTGTAATTCAGTGTTCAATGGCTGACTTAAGCTGCTTCCACTGCCTGCCTGTGTAGTCTATTCCATATATTCACTCTTGTAAAATACCTAAACCTAAACTGTCTGACCATCTGCTTGCCTTTGTAAAGCTTGTGACTGTTAAGCATATTATGGTTGAGTTTATCTACCCTTTTTGATCTTAAATACTTCATAACATCTCATTTGCAGCATTTCCATCTCTAAATTAAACATTTCTCCCCAAAAATATACAGTCAATTCGCTTTACTTTATATTCTGTGAAGCTCGAAGACGTGATAAGGTGCTACATCAAATGCAAGTGTTATTACAATTATTATTATGGTATGCTGTCAGCCTAACTCAGACGGTAGAACTCTCACCTTTGAGTCAGAAGATTGTGAGTTCAAGCCCCAAGTAGGGACATAGACTTAGCCAACACTCCATTGTAGTCTGGGGGTGTTCTGCATTGTCATTGGTGTTGTTATCCGTCATCTGTTCAGGGTCATGTTGAAGGTTCACATAGCACGACTAGAAAATAGTCATGAATTTTCCTTGGTGTCCTAACCAGCCATCCTCCAGATAAAATTGATCATTAATTTCATTGCTATATGTAATTGGCTGCTGCATTCCCCCACAATAAAACAGTCTATAGTAAATGCTGCAGATGTGTCAGTAACTTCCTAAGGCACTATATCAAATATAAGGATTGTTATTAACATTGAGTCCATTGAGTCTTCTCCTTTGGTGTTTTCTCTTCTTCAATTAAACATTTTCCTTAACGTTTTGGATAGTCTGCGATAGGTTCTGGAAGATACTCACTCTAACGGTTCTATATTAGATCAAATATTGTCTGCTGCATTTATATTCTGCCACTATTAGGAAGGCAAGAACTTGTGTGACCTGAAGTGAATGAATGATTGTATTATGAGGTTGACAGTTTTGCCCAGGAGGATTCTAAGCTTGGATTTTTCCTCTTTATTTAAGATGAAACTTGACATTCTCGCTTCCTCTTGAAAATCACTGATAAATACATGCATGGAGCTCTTTTGTAATATTTATAATGTTACCTCGCTTAAGAAATACATTCTCAAATGGTGCACGAGGCATAGACACTAAAACATTTCTCTCAAAGGTTGTATCTTGGGAAGATTAGTATGTTTACTGCGAGAGTCTAATTTAATGAAGGTGAACCCCTGGCTTTTCTGTATGTGGCCTAAAAGTGATCTACAGACTCCCACCTACCACTCTCTGCTGCATTCGCAGAATATCATTTTCATCTTTTAAAAAAAAAGAAAAAATCCAAATTTACAATTCTCCTAAATTCCCAGTCTAACTATCCTTGCTGGCCTTTAGTGATATCGAGTTTGACTCGGTTTCAATCCCACAAGCAGATAATATCTTATTCTGTTTGTGGAATTCACACAATTCTAATGCTCGACCCTGTATTTTTTGGCATCAAAAAAAGACAGTAAATGCTGGTACCAGCATTGTAATTACACCTGGCTGGAAATTACGGCTCGCTGGACCGGATCTTATTCCTCCCATCTAGCAGCAAGTGCAGTGCTGGGGGTGTGTTGCATTGTTAGAGGTGCCGTCATTCAAACGAGACGTAAAACTAAGGTCCCACCTGTCTGTTCAGGTGAAAGTTAAAGATCCCATAGCACTATTCGAAAAGAGAGAGGAGTTTCTCTCTTCCCAATCTCCTGACGAACAATCTGCCCAGATAAAATTGGTCATTCGTTTCATGGCTGTTTATAAGACATTGGTGTGTGCAATTGGACTGTCGTGTTTGGCTACAAATAGTCATTCCATTTCACAGTGAATCCTGAGACATCCTTCCAACTTTACAGGCGCTATACTATATGCAATTACTATTATTGTTATTACTTTCCCATCCCCTTCTATGTCCTTCTCTCTTATCTGCCCGTTTCAACAATGGGTTTGGACAGCGAGTTCCACATTCTCACTGCCTTCTATTTCTTTCTAAATTCTGAAATGGATCCAACAGAAACGATTTTATATTTGTGTCCTCTGGTTACAGACTCACCAACATTTAACTGTTAATTGTTAATACAAGTTTAGGCATTTGTTAAGTCCTAGGACTTTTAGATAACAGAATAATATTTGCAATGGATGAAGTCAGTCTGCTTAATAAACACAATGGGGGGATGCTAGTTTGAGTATTAGTAGAATACCTTTTTTTATTCTGATAAAGCTGAGCCTCTGTCATAATAATCAACCTCTCAGGTCATCTTTATTCTATATTTACTTTTATCCAGCCTCACTCAGTGGTAATGCTCTCACTTACGAGTCATGAGGTTATGGGTTCAAGAAGGGAGTTTCTCCCAATGTTCTGGCAATCCCCAAAGTAAAATTGGTCGCTCATTCCTTGGCTGTTTGTGGGACATTGCTGTGTGTAAACTGGCTGCTGCCTTTATACCCACAGACGACACAGTCACTCTACTTTGCAGTGTATTCTGTGAAGCTCTTTTCAGATGTCTCAATAACATGATATAGCATTATATCAACTGCAAGGATAATTATTATGATTATCTGCCTGGATTCAGCTGCCTGTGCTTCGGCTATTATTTGTATATAATAATAAAAATGTTTATTTACAAAGATATATAAATGCTCGGTCATCATCCTATAAACTGTGTGTGGTTAACTTTATTGCCTCTGCCAATGTTTTCAGATGTTCTCCTGATGTAAAACCCACAATATAAAATACGAACAATATTATAATTTACGACAACAATAATAACTTGCATTTAAATGGCGCCCTTCATGGAGAATAACACAGCACAGTGATGGAAGCACTATAATAATAATCCTTACATGTGATATACTGCCTTTCAATCAGGAGGCTGTCTTAAAGAGCTTCACAGAATCTCCTGGTAAATGACAACAAATAAACAACAAAATTACATTTGTGTAGTGCCTTTCACGTCAGGAGGATGTTCCAAGGCGCTGCACAGTCATTGTTTCAGACCCAAGCTGGGTGGGGAGGGTGGAGGGAAAGGGGGGGATTTGGGGTGATTGATGGGACCATTAAAGAGGAGGGTCTTGAAGCTAAAAAGGAGTGACTGTATTTTGTGGGCAAACTAAGATGTGAACAGCAATAATCTAGCCAGAGTGGTGGGGGGGCAGGAGTGTGGTGCCTGGTTGGGTGGGTGGTTGGTCCCTGGCAGAGGAAGGCTTGCAGCGTGGTATTTACTGTACACTCACTTATTCCCACTGTATGATGCTACGAAGGATGATTCACGAAATAGCAATAGTTGGGTAAAGTGAAACCTTTTTATGTTTTACAAAGAATGTTGAACTTTGAGAGATTAATTTGAAAACTTCCCCCAGCTCAGATTTCCCTTGAGAAAGAGACTAAAGACAGGATAAAATACAGAGGAAAGTTTGTGTGAGTGTGAGCTCTGTACATTGGGTTAAAAAGAAATGGCTTGTGTTTAACTGTAGATGAGCCGTGGTTTTGGCACAGATCATAAAGTGAATTGATGGATCTTTAAAGCCTTGTAATTATACCTTCCCATACAGTAATTCTGTTCCCAAATGAAAAGGAGCTATTTCGGGATTGACCAAGGTCACCCCAGTGGCTTTAAAAAGTAAGAGGAGTGCTTTTTTAGTTCTGTTTGGCATCGTGTTTGGAAAGTTCATCTGCGTGTGACTGTGGGGAGCTGAGAAAACTGGGGCCTTGTGGTGTACACAGTTCCTGTGATATCACTGGCTGGGAAACAGGAAGTGCCTCTTGCAGCTCTGTTGTGTACTCTGGTGGGCCAGATGCTTGGATGATTGAGAGTGGGTTAGGGGATAGAGTCATACTCATTACAAATGTATAATTTTCACAAATAAGAAAAATCTGTCTTTTTTTTGCCCTTTTATGGTGTTTGGTCAGTAAGGCATCTCCTCTACTTTGCCTTAGTGGGTTCAGACCTGCTGAGGCAATGCTTACAACTAGGCTCATTGCATTTCTGTCGCTTAAGAGATTTTGTGGACATTTCACCCACAAAATACACAATCAATCCACTTTGCAATATATGCTGTGAAGTGCTTTGAGATGCCTGAATGATAAGGAGCAAATTACAAAATTACATTGGTATAGCGTAGGGTCTGTCGATATGGAAATTTTCCGATTTAGATATATCGATGGGCTCATATTGAGATATACCGAAATATCGATATTTTCAGGTTCTTTGTACTGCATATGCGCGCGAGTCGCGAGGTGCGCGCGCATTCGGGGCCTATCTCCTCAGGAGGTAAATATCTCTCTCTCTCTGTGTCTCTCACACTCACTCTCTCCATCTCTGTGTTTTTCTGTCTGTGTCTCTGTGTCTCTCTCCTCTCACCCCCATCTCTATCTATCTGTATATTATCACATCACCCCGTCTCTCCCCCCCATCTCTTCCCCTCACCCGCCGTCTCTCTCCCCCCACCACCCGCCGTCTCTCTCTCCCCCCCACCCCCGCCATCTCTCTCTCCCCCCCCGCCGTCTCTCTCTCCCACCCCACCACCCCCGCCGCCTCTCTCTCCCCTCACACCCTCCCACCCGTCTCTCTCTTCCACCCCCCCCCCCCCGCCGTCTCTCTCTCCCCCCCCACCCCCCCTGCCGTCTCTCTCTCTCCCCCCCACCCCCGCCGTCTCTCTCTCCCCCCCCCCACCCCCCCTGCCGTCTCTCTCTCCCCCCACCCCCCCGCCATCTCTCTCTCCCCACCCCCCACCCCCAGCCGTCTCTCTCCCCTTGCATACCTGTATATTGTATTCTAGGACTATGAATACAATATGACGTCTTTGCACCTCGGTCTGTGCATTGTGTATAGAGATGAGCATTCTGGGTCTTGTAGTTCAGTGTGCGTGCATTCCGATTTTTTTCCTCGATATATCGGCTTTTCGATATATCGATATTTTTTAAATGTCTATATCGGCATATCGATATGAAAATTATATCGGGTTTTAGCGATATATCGATATACTGCTGGACCCTAGTATAGCGGAAGGATATCGCAGGGCACTTCTGCAACTTTTGTACTAGTGCAGTGATGGTCCAACATAAAATGGATAAATATTCCCTGGGTATCGTAAAAATTTATAAAACAGAAGAATGCCATTTGGCCCCTTATGTTTGTAGGCCTTCATACAACTGTGAATAGGTAGTTTGTTAGGCTAAATTGGAACTATTTGGTTCTGTGTAGATACTGTCACGGATGGCTGTTCTCTACAGCTACAGTGCTGTTGTGAGACATGGTTATAATATAATTGATAATAGTACTTGGATTTGATATACTGCCTAATCACCTTGTTAAGATGTCTCAAAGTGCTTCACAGAACCTTCCTGTAAAGTAGGTTGACCGCGTATTTTTATGGGTGAAACACGACAGCCAATTGCGCACAGCAGTGTCCCACAAACAGTCGAGAGTTGAGTGAACATTTTTTGTACGGGATTATTACTCCCAGAAAACAATTGGCAATCAAAAAGCAACCGGGTTCCTACTTACTGCTAAGTAAATAAATGAATGTAGAGTAAAGAAACTTTCCTAACGTTTTTCCTTACCCAGAATCGAACGCGGGTCCTCTCACTTGCAAGGTGAGCGTGCTAACGTCTATGGGACTCCCATGAGGATGTCTCCAAGCTCTGTACACAACTGGAGGGGGGAGGTTGGGTGGTGGGTGTAGTGGGGTGGAGGGCTGGGGAAGATGACTGAAAGCATTGTTAAAGAGGTAGGGAGTTAAAAATAAAATGAGAGGTCATAAATGAACGGTTCATTTCCGCAGTTTTGCGCGATTGTGGAAACGGAATGCGGTACTCATTCCTTATTCCATGTAAATTCCCCAGTGGACTGAATTTTATAAATGTGCTCAATGATGAATCGATTGCAGCTGCACCCAGCTGTTCAGAAATGTGAGGGAAAAGTCCAGAAAGTCCAGTAAACCTCCATTTTTAACAACTCAATGATGATGAAGAATTGGAAAGGATTTTATCCTCTCTCATTAAGCAATCTTTGGGTTGTAATCAGCACTACTGGTGTCACTGTTGGCCACTCGTGGTAACTACCCAAAGTTGCACTGACCGGAGAGAACGGCAGTTACTGGATTGTGTCGGGGCAGGGTTGCTGTTAGAGCGTGCATTGCTAGAGGAGCCATCCTATAGATGAGACATGAAAGTGGGGTCCCAAATGCCTTTTCAGGGGGCATATTAGAGATGTGAAATAGATGGGTGTTTCTCCTGGTATCCTGCCCAACAATTGCCCAAATATAATCAGCTTGGGGGGTCCACTCTCCATTCTAGGAGTTGGTCAGTAAGAGAATGGAAGCTGGCTCAGCTTTGGTACATTGACTATTTAATAGCCTGCTGAGACCTGATGCTTGTTGGCTCACAAATGGTCACTTGGGCAAATAGGGCTATCAACTTGTATGCAACTATATCCTGACACAAAGAGGTCGGTGAGAGATTGTTTTATCGTGTCTCCCCTTTCTGGTGAATGTTGTTTGGAGAATGGATTAGAATATACCATCAGCATGCTGTATTTTGATATAAATGTTCAAATGTGGGTTGCTGATGATGACATTTAAAGGGTCAGCCGCATTCCTGCTACTTAATCGACATGTTTTATTAAACACAAGGTTTGATGGCCCCCATGTGAGGCAATTTGCAGTTTTTACTAAACAGTGGAAATGCCTGGGAACTGGAAGACAACGGCACTTCGGTTGGTTCAAATGTCAAATCCTGAAGGCTAATGCAATGTTTGGTAACATGTAAAATGAGTATTTTGGTGCACAGGACCTAGTATGAATGTTAGTGCAGGGAGTTAACTCAGGGAATTAAGTCAGTGCAGTACAGTACTGTAGTTAGAGCATAGGAGTTGTTTCATAGGTTTCCTACAGTAAGATACAACCTTTGCAATTAATTTTTGCATTGATTAATCAAACTGTTCAAGCTTTGTCCAGCATTTATTGGCTTTAATTGTAATAGTTGGAGCAAACCCACTGTGTACTGCCAGTATATATAATTGACTGGTATCAACTGATCTTGCATTGGCAATAAGTCAAGCTGAGGATTTTTGTACTAACATACTGAGAAAATGCTCAGTGGTTTATGATCTCAGCTGGTATTGTTTCCCTTCCTGAATTGCAGCACATATTATATACGTTACCCACACATTAGGGTCCTGGATATTAACAAGTGTGTTGGAATATCAAACGCAATGTCAAACAGTTTTTGTAACTCTTGCCTCAAAGCTATAATACGGGTTATTTCTTTCAGGAATTATGAGGCCTGAGTTGAGGCATTCTTTGGTAACCTATCTGCAGTTGGATTTGTTTATACGTATCTTGTTCTTTCACAGCCTCTCAGCACTGGGTCAACAGCTGGAGGTTGTGCACTTCTATGTGAAACTGAGAAAAGACAAGATCCATAACCGCCAGCCAGCTTAATCATTGTTCCTGCAGATAAATTGCAATTGAATCAACAGAAAACTGCACAGTTTGAAAGCCCCCCACTAATAACATCCGTTCATACCAGATTGGTCTTAACCTATAAAGTGCCAAACCAGTCTAGTGTTACTTGTCAGGAGTGGTCATCACTCCTTTTGGAATCTGATTGGGTGTCTTATGCTCTTATGTATTCACAGCACCATCTCTATAAGCGTTTGTGATTTTTTATTTTTTTATTTTAATATTTAATAACTTTAGGAGCTCCATGTCCCTGTCCCTCCTACCCTGACCTACCTTTCCTCCACCCCTCCTGATCCCAACTTCCAGCTTGTGTCTAATTCTCTGTCTGTTGGGATTTCCTCCTGACGTGAAAGGCATTATACTAATATAATTTGTTGTTGTAATCTTGCAAAGATAAATATTGCAATGTCAATAGTCATGCTTTTAAACTTTTCTCTGAATTTACCAGTGGATATTCATTCTTCAGGCTCCATTTAAACTACAAGGTAGTTGTGAGGGCTTTAAAAATGGGAGCAGTTTTAAATTATGGCTCGTGGTTCTATAATTATACACCATTCCTGACTGGAAAAGAACAAATGAGAAGGTGTGCATGCATAGTACCCAGAGAAGGAATGTTTGTATTGAAAATTCCCATGATCGGTGTGATGCACTTCTGATTTCTGAGGTGCACATAAGTCATTATTTTCAACTCTGATGCATTTGAGCACATTTATCCCAGAGCTGCTAACACTATTTTCACTTGCAGGCTGTTTGTGGGACTTTGCTGTGCACAAATTCGATGCTGTGCACAACACCTTGCATTTGTATTGTGCCCTTCACGCGGAGTGCTTAACAGTGGCGGAGCCTGACACTGAGCCAGGGGATGGTGGCCAGATTACTGTAAGCACGGTCGAAGAGGAAGATCTTCTGAAAAGAAGGGAGGAGAGTCAAAAGTAGAAGGATTGCCCACAAATATACAGTCGGTTCACTTTACAGTATATTCTGTGAAGCACTTTGGGACATCTAGAAAATGTGAAAAGCGCTATATCAAATACAAGGATTATTCTTATTATTGATCAAAGGTGTTCCAAAGTTTTGGGGTTTTGGGTCTGAAAGCAGGACGCTACAAAATAGTAATTGTACTTTATTTTAAATTCTATTAATTGTTTTGTGACATTCTTCTAAAATGAAATATAATATATCAAATGCAAGTATTATTATTTTGACTGTCTTGGTTACTGGTCAGGCTCCTAACTCAGTATCAACCTTTTGACTTGTGAATCCATAATGCAAAGACTATCAGCAAATGTGAAAGTCTCTTTCAAGTGACCATTAATATGCAAAGGCTAACAGTTTAATATTCTTCCCATGTTGCAAGGGAGAGAAAATCAAATGTTTTGACGTTTATTGCATCCTGAACTAATGACAAATTAGCTGCATAAATATTAGGCTGCATGGATTTAAACTCTAGCATTACCACAAACACATACTCTGGGGTCCTAAAGCTTTGGATTTCGGAAACATTCTACACCTCTGATGATTCCTTAACTTGCTATGTCAGATATCCGTATTGGAACAGACGTTGTGATGGACCCAGCTTTCCTCGTAACAAGGTAAGTTGCAACCATCAGGGAGGTGGGTCTGGAAGTCTTCCTTTGCTTTGCAATTTTCTTTTCTCACAGCTAAGTTTTGTCTCATTGTTGAATGTATCGCTTTTAGCCTTCGCTCTATAAATCGGCTGAAAACACTAAATGTAATTCTGCGCGAGGTTAGAATAACTTCTTTCAACTTGATGCCAAATGTCTTCGACAAGCAGCTTGGTATTTCATTAGCTTTGTTGAATGCACAAAAGATGGCTAGCTGTACAAACCTAATGCTGACAAGTTTGAGCTTGTGGTGTCTAATTTAACTGGATTTGAAGTGCTCTGGGGCGCTTTTCTGCTTGGAGGATGTTATATAAATACAAGTTGATGATTAGAAATCCTTTCAGAATATCTGATGCCTATGGGCAGAATTTCTCTCTAGTTATAGACTGTATCTGAACAAAGGTCTTATGAGTTGGTGTGATTTTCTTTCAGCTTCCGAACTCTCTGTTTGTATGTTGAGTCTTGTTAAGAAATCCTTATTGTACAGATCTACAATTAAAGAGTTATTAGCGACTAAACCTCTTGATAGTAAATTTAAAGGAATGTCTTATTGTGTTTGACAAATCGGTTGATTTTTTGGGGAAAAAGTTTGCTAATTAATAAATCTGTGCCCTCAATGAAAGGGTGCAGGCTGTAGATGCCCCAAACTTTGTCTGGGTGAATGTTGCTGTCTCAACACTCAGCAGGTGAACGCTGTAGTCAAGATCTTTGAGCAAAGCACACAATAACAAATGCTGTGTTACATGTGTTTGGATGTAACTTTTCTATGGGTAGGTATGATTTATTTCAGGATGTGAAGTCATGCAGCACAGAATAATTGCCAGTACTGTATACAGTTCATTACAGAGTACTGTAGTAAGTGGTGGCAATATCTTATCAACTAATGTGTAACAGATTATGGTTTCTGGTTGCGTGACGGGTGTCGTGCACGGGGGTGGGTGGGGGGGCAGGGGGGAGGTGGTGGGGAGGGAGGAACTTTCTTATTTTCATTTCCAGTCTTTACTGTGGATTATTGTGGAGATTCTTAGCCATTGATTTGCTAGAATCTGTCAAAGGAGGTCAAGTTTCCCATATATGGCATTTTTTTTTCTTCACTCTTCCCCTCCCACCATCACCAGATTTGCTTAGAGCTCTCCATTAGGAAATGGAAGCTCAGGACTGCCTGTCATTCTTTCTTATTGAGTCCCCTGCCCTTCCACATCTAACCCCCGTTGTTACAGGGAAGGTCTAAGATTAATCACCTCTCAGATTAGAATACCAAAGCATTCAAGAACAGAGCAAGCCTAACAGAATATTATTCTTTAAAGTATGAGAACATTGTCACCTCCAAGAATTAAATCCCACATTCCTGTATGTAGACTCTTGAGAGACCCAGCGGGTTTTGTGTCTCTGATTATAATTCTGCCCTTTGTGAGTGACTGGCAAGTAATTTGGGCCATTAGAGGTCTGCTGATGGGTCTGTATATTCTCAAAGAATGAATGTACTTTCCATTATAAACTGGATTCAATAACCTCCAGATAAACTGCTTTGGTTTTACTGAGCAACCAATAAGAGATTGTGAAAGCTGCCTCATTTATCCCGAGTCTGAATGGCTGTACGTCTCTGCATAAGGTATGAGATCAGTGGAACACAGATCAGAGCAGAGTATATGGACAACTTCCAGGTTTAAATTCCATTACTATTCAGTTTCTGTAAAAGCACCCTCAGTATAGAGGCCTACATAATACATTTTGGTCCTTCGTCTCTCTTTCTTTCTGGCTGAGCTCATCTTGCAATGCAGTCTGCTTGCAGATTGTTTATCTTTGCCTCAATTGAACGGTTACCAACCAATTCATTTTAAAGCTGCAACCTCTCTGCCTTCCCCCTAAACAGCTGAACAGTGATCTCTAGTGGGCTCAGTCCTGCATCTGGCTAAAATATTTGGTCTTTGATAATGCCTTTCATAACAGAAGGTATAGATTTAACATCCTCTTAGTGAAGCGTCTGCGGTTTTCCTATCATTGTGGAGTCCTGTAGTTCAGTGGTTAGAGCACTCGACTGATAACCAAGAGACCTGGGTTCAATTCTAGTCCGGGCGTAAACTTGGACAGGTTTCCTTACTCCACATTGCCCAATAATAATCCCTAAAAAAAAAAAAAAAATTGGTCATTTAAATCCATGACTCTTTGCAGGACACTACTGAATTCAATTGGCTGTCGCGTTTCGGCCACATAGATACAGTCAATTCACTTCACAGTATATTCTGTGAAGTGCTCTGAGACGTCTAGAAGAAGTGAAAAGCGCTGTATCAAATGCAAGGATTATGATTATTATTGTAACTGTTGGTCAAAGCCAACAATCCCCCACGTAAAGTGGTCATCCATCTTATGATTGATGGGTGACTTTACTTTGTGCAAAATGGCTCCTGCATTTACCTATAAAAATGTCACTACATGTGGCGGTAATTGCTGTGCAGTGCTTTTCAGACTTTATAAGAGCTATGAATGCATAGTTGGCAAGAGCCAAGGCTTGGGGACCTCAGAGTGTGCATTGGGGTACTGCTGGAGTCTAACCAGCTAAAACCGCATACCTTGCTATTGATATAGCTGTCTGGAAAGATTTCCTGCTGCTTGTCTAGCTAGGACCACCCTACCCGTTAGGGCTTTGGCTTGCAGGGTTAACAGGAGCTGAGTGGGAGGAGTGAGAGGAGGCTCGATGGATGGAAAAAATAATGTCTTAAAATTAAATTGTTTTCGACATCATTTTTTTTAGTCGCTATAACCCATGTTATTGGGATTCCGTCTGTACTATAAACCTGCAGTGGAATATGAAGTTTGAAGCAAAACAATTTACTTGATCTAATTATCTCTATGGCAAACGCAATGTGTTTTTTTTTATAAATGAGTTTGCTGCTGAATGCTGTCTTTGTAGTTTCAACAGCGCTTTGTCGAAGAATTTTTTGGGAAGTGATGAGAAGAAGGATGGTGTTTGGATTTAATGTGGAGACATAAGGAGTCGAGTGTGGGTTATGCCAGATTTGCCTAAATTGTTATTTTTCTCTTAGTTGGAATGAAGAATTGTCAAGTGCTTTGGGACGTCCTCCCAACATTAAAGGCTCTATTTAAGTGTAAATTATGTTGCTTTGAAGGATTATTTAACGGGAGAATTTAATCTATCATTGAGCATTCTAGCTTTTAAATAAAAGTAAAGATTAAACTGACTCACTCTTGCTGGCTCAGAAAGTGTTCCAGCCTGACCAATGTGGCGTCAACCACTTTGCCAAAGTTACCACATTCGAATAAATGAATTTCAATCTTTCCATAATTGTAACTCTCAAAAGGTTAGATGGAGGGAAGGGGTGGAGCTAATGTGAATTGCAGAGTCTGTTACTCCCCATGCTTGTTAAAGCAGAGCTTGACGTTTTTCCAGAGTGTCTTCAAATTGAGTTGAATAGTAACAAGCTCTAGGACTTGAAACCATTGGTTAAGTGGTCATTACTCTAACTATAAGGGTACTTGACTGGATGAGTGGGTGTGCAAATGCCCCAGCTGAGTGTGAGCACCCTGGCTGAGTGTGAGTGAGTGAGTGAGTGGCGTATGCCCTAGCTGAGTGTGAATGACCTAAACGAGTAGGGCTATGCACTTCTGGCATTGGATTGAATTGGATTTGACATCTGATTTTAATTATATTAGATTGAAGGTTCTGAGACTGAAAGAAGCTGCATGTCAGAGAGTGCTGTGCTGCTTTTCCAAGAGCATTAACAAGGAGATCTTTGGCCCCTTCTTTCTCACATGCTGCCAGAATGATATTTTTGGTCTGATATTTAGCTATTCTAAGATGTTTAAGTACATCGTATCCTCTCTGTTAAGAATTGTTCTTTTAATGATGCGCTTTTGACAAAGCAACAACCACAAATTACATTTATATAGCGCCTTTTACTTTGAAGGATGTCCCAAGGCGCTGGACAGTTAAGGGATTGTAGCTGAGCTGGGGGTTGGAATCAAAAGGGGTGAGAGGATGGGAGTAGAGGAAGGTTTTTCAGCCAATCTGAATGCTAGTAATAATGTGCTGCTTTACCCAGCAATATTTCTTACATCTGTGGTTCGGTCAATGCATCTTTGATTAATTTTGAAAGTGTTGGCCCTTCCTGTGCTGAAGGATGTGTGATGGCACAACGTGGCAGCTTTTAGCGCAGGTATGTGGCTTTGAAATAAATAAAAAGATCTTGTTCAGTGAATGCTGTAAAGATCACCTTCTAGTTGACGCAACAACAACAACAACAATTTAAACTTATAAAGCGCCTTTCACGTCGGGAGGACGTCCCAAGGCGCTGCACAGGAGGCGCGTGACCCGAGCTGGGAGGGGAGTGTTCGGGAAGGGGTGAAACACGTAGGGGAGGTCGAAAAATTCGGTGGGGAACAAAAGGCACGGTCGAAGAGGAAAGTCTTCAAACTGGCCTTGAAAGAGGAAAGGGAAGAAACAAGGCAGAGGGATAGGGAGATGGAATTCCACAGGGTGGGAGCAGAGAAACTGAAGGCCCAGCCTCCGATGGTGGGGCGGTTCGGGCGGGGGGCTTGGAGCAGGCCAAGTCCTGCTGAACGGAGGGTCCGGGTGGGCTTGTAGGGGGAGAGTAAATCGATTAAATATGGCGGGGCAAGGCCATGTAAGGCCTTGAAGGTGAGGACGAGGATCTTGAACTCGATCCTCTAGAGGATGGGGAGCCAGTGGAGACGGGCAAGGGTGGGGGTTATGTGGTCGCGGAGGCGGGTGTGGAATAGTACACGGGCTGCAGAGTTTTGGATGACCTGCAGCCTGTGAATGGAGGAGCTGGGGAGGCCGACGAGGAGAGAGTTTCCGTAGTCCAGCCGTGAGGTGATGTACGCATGCACGAGTGTTTCGGCAGCGTGGGAGGTGAGATAGTTGCGGAGCCTGGCAATGTTGCGTAGGTGGAAATAAGCGGTGCCGGTCAAGGCACGGATGTGGGGGAGGAAGGAGAGTTTATGGTCGAACGTGATGCCAAGGTTCCTGACTGGCTTTGTGATGCAAATCAACAACGCAAGCTATTCTGATTCTTCAACTGTTTATCAACTGAAGAGAGGATATCTGACAAATAGCTCGGTTTCTGACACAGTGGAGAGGATTCTCTTATATGAGAACAAGGGCCAGTTGCTACCTGAAAGAGGAACTGCAGATGACATCTAACTCTTGGGATTTGCTTGATTCTTTCAGGCTAGGACAATATGAGATACAAAATGGTCATTCGGTTGCTCAATGATCACACTTGTGTGAGATAATCCAATCCAATGCAGAAAAAAAATGAGACATGCATTGAAATTTACTGGAACGACCAAAGAAAAAAAGGGAATTCAGGAAGCAATATGCAATATCCCTTTACGTTGAGAAGCAAAACCACCTGATTTCACCCCAATTCTGATCTGAAAGCGATTTCCAGCCTTGAATTATTGCTTTTCAGTGAAATCATTCTTCGCTCTCTGTCCGTGCTGCCTTTTCCCAGCAGATGATATGTGCATCTGTCTTTTTCTCTCAATTATTCGGTAATAAGATCTAGATTGAAATCTACACTAGTGCTGAACAAGCCCACTGAGGAAAATTATGTTCCGATTAGACCCATTATCCAAATGAGCGTTAACAATATTTTGCCATTCAGTGAGTCTTATTTCCAACTCTCGAAGTTTCATATGTTTGGGAATTGTATTCCAAAAAGCTCTGGTTTAGATATTTAAGTTTCTACTTAATTTTCTTCAACTCTGTGCTCTTTCTCTTCTCCTTTCCCCCCCCTCGCCACCCCCCCCCCCCCCCACCCCCCCAAAAAAAAATCCCTTATAATCCTCACTTCTACTTGGTAATGTTTTTGTCACACTCTATCCTTATTCCTCTTCAAGCAACAGCTGTACATCTCTGGATCACCTCCTGATCCGCTTATTGAAAACTAGTTAAAAACGTTCCCATTGAAAGCAACAAAAAAAGTTCATAATTTGATGATAAATAGATAATCCTTTCTAGGGATTATAATCCCTTTTAACAAAAAAATAATAATTTGGTCACTCAATCCACAACTGTTTTTTGGGACTCTGCAGTGCACAATTGGCTACCGCGTTTCACCCTCAAAATATACAGTTGAGTTCACTTTACAGTTTATTCAGTATGGTACTTTGAGATGCTTTGAAGACATGATAAAGTGCTGTATCAAATGCAAGGATTAAATTATTATTATGTGATTTAAAAAAAAGTCTGGCCTTCGATTCTATTTCTCAGCGAGAATTGGAGCTACAGTACTTCGCTGTCTTTAAGTTTCCCCTTTTGAAACCGAGGTCTCCCTCAGGAGCTTGTTTCAAATTTTCTTTGTGAAGTGACTGATTCAGGTTTTGTTTTGGCAGCATTTGGTGTGTGTCTCCTAACAGTAAAACGCAGCTAATGATCCTTTTGAATATACCTGAGAGCCGGTGTGCAAAGGAATGTCTTTATTTTTGCTAAAGAAAATCTATTCTGTGTGGTTTTCATCTCTTGTGAGCTACAAAGGATATAACAAAGGTTGACTCCAGAACCTTGCCCAGTTTTTCATTCAATAATCTAATTAGATAATAATCCTTGTGTTCCATATAGCACCTTTAATGTTGAATGTCTCAAAATTGCCTACAAGTAAAATTGTATTTGTATTTATTATCGCTATTTGGCCAATTTACGCACAGCAGTGTTGCACAAACATTCATAAAATGAATGACAAGTTTTATCTGGAGGGTTGTTGGCCAAGACATCAGGTGAAACTCCCTTCCTTTTTCAAATAGCTCCGTTGGATCTTTAAAGTCAACCTTTAGCATTCCTCCAAAATTAACAGTTTTGTCTCATTTTTCACCTTTTACAAATACCAAAAGCAAGTACAGTGCTGTAATTTCTGTTGTCAGGAACTGAAGGACATGCATAAAAGGATCTAGTTTTGCAAATGCATAAATCATGTGCATTATGTACCATATGGATTCATTACACAATTAATGAGTGCAGCTAGAATTCCTTATGCATTTCAACCATGTGAAAATATACAGGGAATTATTAGTGCCCTCCTCGTTAACTGTGTAATGAGTCCTTCTTGTTTGATTTTTAGCAAGAACAAGTTGCATTTCTATAGCCTTTCTCGTGGATGGTGTCTTGGTGTACTAAAAGTGCTCAGAATTGTAGAGCTAAGATTGGGATTGCAGCAAAATGGGGAATTGTATCTGGGCATCCAATTTTTGATCATTCTTAAAGTTGATCTTCATCTCTGCATCAGTGGAAATTGAGGGGAGGGTGTTCTCATCTTGAATCAAATTACTAAATAAACATTTAATAAGATACTGAGTGTAAACATTGTTCAAAGATTTGAACTGTTCCCAAGTATGAATTGTAATTTGATATTTGTTCAGTAAAAATCTGTATTAGGTGTCTGTTTGCTTTTAACGACTCGCTAGCTGATAATGCTGTCTATCGCTCCTGCATTTACAGCTCTTTAATGATTTATTTTCTTAACGTTTATCTTTTAGCTGCCGAAGTGCCAGTCTAATTGTATGCTCTGATTATTATTGAACTAATCAAAGCAGCATTACAAATATATTGAGTAATTCTTTCCCTCTCAAAACTTTTATTGATTATTAGAATTGTAAACCCGTCGACAGACATTCTCAGATTGTTTTACAGTGTGGTGTTTAATAGTTCTGTACAAATCTCAACCTAAAGCACTGTGTCTGTTTTTCTCCCAGCCATGCCATTTGTGTTTGCCGGCTATTACAAATTCTCAGCAAATATTCCACATTCACTGTGGAATTGATTTATTTTGTTTGTGGCAGCTAATTGCGCACAACAGTGTCTCACAAATAGTTGTGGATTGAGTGATCAAATTATTTCATTCATTTATTTATTTTGAAGGGATTATTACCCCCAGAAAGCGATCTGCCAGTCAACTAACAACTGGGTTCCTCTTTACTCCTGGGTAAACAGTGGTATATGGAGTAAAGAAACTTGCTTGAAGTTTTATCCTACCTGGGAATCGAACCCAAGTCCTCTTGCTCACGAGGCTAGTGCTCCAACTGATGCTTTATATTCTGTGCAGCTCCTGTAGCTCAGTGGTTAGAGCATTCACCTTACAAGCATGAGACCTGTAATCGAAATCCAGGCAGATCAGGGCGAAACCTTGGGCAAGTTTCCTTACTCCACATGCCTAATAATAATACGTCCAAAAAAACCCACAATAATAAAAATCGGTCATTCCAATCCGCGACTGTTTGTGGGACACTGCTGTGCGCAATCGGCTGCCACATTTCGCCTACAAATTTACAGCCAATTCACTTTACAGTACATTCTGTGAAGCGCTTTGAGACGTCAATAAGATGTGAAAAGCGCTATATCAAATGCAAGGATTATTATTATTATACTCCACATAAGTTGGTCATATTTAGAGCGCAAGAGCCCAACTGGTGTTTTGAAGCCTGACAGTGCAATGTGAAGCAAACCAGCTGGCTTTTTGCATGCTTTTTGGTATTTCTTGCAAGTAAATGTAGGTACTGATTGTGTTTAAAACAAGCCCAGTGTTATAATGAAGCGCATAATTGCGGGGTTCTGTCTTAGTAGGGATGTGGTCAAAGGTCTCAGTATGTACAGTATGCAACCTCACCCATTCCATTGGAGGGTTGGTCACTCTACACATTCTGCCTCTCCCCCAACACCCACCTCCCCCACTATGGGAGATTGTATAGAAGAAACATGGCACCAGATTGATTACGTACCCACTTTTTAGACAACTTTGGCTGGTTGGAGAACAAGAAAGTGGAGTAAGAGAAAGACAGAAAAATGTTCCCCAGCTCAGTTGGAGTTCCAGAACTTGTCACAAGGGGATCTGATGTTGAAAAGTAAAAGCATTTAGCTCTTTTGCTTTCCACCCCCAAAGGTTCAGTAAGTAATGCATTGCCTTGTGTGGTACAGAGCTACAGATGTATGCAATGCCCTGCTTTGTTCATTGCAGGGTCTGACGCTGATTGCTGCCAAAGCAAAAAGAGGAACCCTATGTTTACACCGAGGGTCACAGTGAAGAGAATAGAAAGTCCTGATGGCTAGACTTTGGAGTTTGTTAACTCATTGATCGTTGAAGCAGACTGACTCTTTAATTATTTGGACAATCTGCCGAGGAATGAAATTGTGCTTCTCATTTGCAGTATATAGCAAAGCTTCTTATGACTAATTTCCCAGTTGTCAGTTGATTGGTGGATCGCTTTCCGGCGATGATAATAATTTGATCACTCAATCCACGACTATTTGTGTTTGTGAGACACTGCTGGACACCGCTGATTGGCTGCTGTGTTTTGCCCACAACACATAATCAGTTCACTTTACATATTCTGTGAGTCGCTTTGAGATGTCCCAATGACTTGATGAGGAAATATATCAAACACAAGGATTATTATCAATATATTCTATTTTCTACTGGCAGAGATTGGTTTCATGGGAAGCATCCTTGTACACACATGAAACCAGGCTTCTGGTTTACACAGACTCGTGAGATGCATTGCTTTTTGTCTAGTAACAATTAACAATTAGTTATTACTGTGGGTTTGATAAATGAACTCACCATCTGTACAGCTGCTGTGCGCATCCTTCAACTTTTGTGAACAAGCCACCAGCAAGATATGGTGTTTCAGAATGATGGATTCTGCTAAGGTTTATACACACTGAGCCCTGTGCCTGACTGATAGAACTTCTTGCCAGCGAGATGCACTTGAGTAAAAGACTTGAGGCAGGATTTTGACCTATAGAATTTGATTTAGACATTGAGGATCCCATTGAAGGCTTGCAAAGATTTCCCCTGTGTCCTAGCCAGTGTTTCTCATCTGCGTTCACTAAACACTGGTTTATTGGTTATTCACCTCATGATGACTGTAGAATTCTGCTGACAGCATATCTGCCACTTTTACTTACATAATGATTGTTGTTACACTTGGAAGTAATTCATTATGTGAAGTACTTTCAGATGTTTGGGCAACATAAGGCGCTCTGTTATCACATCAAACTTGATCATGGATGTAAAACCTTGTATTTGATTCATGAACTTCTTTCCATTCCTCCTTCTCTCAATTCTCATTGTGATTCAGACATGTTGCTAATTTTGCCTTCTCCAAAGGAACGTTTAACATTCATATGCTGGGAATAGAGTACAAAAGTCAGGAAGTTCTGACTAAACTATAAAACTTTGGTTAGGCCTCAGCTAGAGAACTGTGTACAATTCTGGTCACCACACTTTAGGAAGGATGTTAAGGCATTGGAAAGGGTGCAGAGAAGATTTACTAGAATAGTACCAGGAATGAGGGACTTCAGCAATGAGGAAAAGCTAGAGAGACTAGGTTTATTCTCATTGAAACACAGAAGGTTGCGAGGAGACCCAATAGAGGTTTTTAAGATCATGCGGGGATTCGACAGAGTAGATAGGGAAAAACTATTTCCACTGGTGGGCTTATCAGTGACTCGTGGTCACAGATTTAAAATAGTTTCAAAAAGAAACAGAGGGGAGACGAGGAGAAATGATTTCACCCAGCGAGTTGTTTGAATCTGAAATGCATTGCCTGAAAAGGTGGTGGAGGCCGATTTGATAACAACTTTTAAAAGAGAGGTAGACATTTATTTGGGGAGGACGGGTTTGCGAGGTTATGGGGAGAGATCTGGGGAGTGAGATTAAATTGCTCTTTTTAAAGAGTCGGCACAGACTCGATGGGCCGAATGGCCTCCTTTTGTGCTGTAAGATTCTATGATTCCATGAATAGAAGATTGCAGTGATGCAGTATGTATGCTTTTCTTTATCAAGTCTATATCTAACACAACTGCACGCTGTGGTGTTCGATGAAAAACAGCCATTTCCTGGTTTGATTTCTAGAACTCTGAATGAGTTCTCTGAAACAGATGATGGCGGTTGGAGGGTGAAAGTACTTCTTTCTTTAGAAGTGGCTACTGATGTGCCCAAACGTTGGTCTGGAGTTCCTTGCTGTTATCCTGCTGTTATCCTTTACGTTGGAATATTGTGTTTATTGAAGAGTTTGTTCCAACACCTAATTAAATTGCTCTTAGAATAAAAACAGGATGATAAAGTTTGCCATCTAAGTGTGGGCTTCATGATCTGGGGTGATTTCCGCACACTTCTGTCTTCTATATACAGTCAATTTTCCTACTTTCCTTCCCCCAACCATGACCCCTCCCCCACTGCTCTAGTCCCTACCTCTTCTCCCCCCTTTCTTCCCTCGTGTCTTCTCCCTCCCACCCTGCTCCGGTCCCAACCTTGGGATGTTGTTATATTCTGTGAAGCGCTTTGAGACGTTGATAAGACGTCTCTAGTATTAGGTAAGAAGGGTGAGTCCCACCAGGGAGAGAGTGTGCACAGCACTCCAATCATATGTCTCTGGAACTGGGATACAGTATATGGAATTTAGTTTGGATATTCTTAAGCAAGTTTTTTTTTTACATTGAGGGTTGTTCTTGCAATGTGGAATGCTTTCCCACAATTGGTGTTGGGACGTCATCCCAACATGAAAGGCGCTCTATACATGTGATTTTGCTGTTGTTGTTGTTAAAGATGTATCCATAAAAGGGATTAACATTTGGATTGGAGCAGTTCATTGCAGGTGGGGAGCTAGCATGTGCACATATACCACAAGCTGAATATCCTTCTGTACTTTAAACTGTTTATAATTGTATGAACCAGACTGTTGCCGATGTAAAAGTTATCCTATACTTGCCTGAAGTTGGAGCATGCATGTGTTCCTGGAATGCTGTCTGTTGCAGTCCTCTGGCTGGTGATTGACCTTACTGAATGATCAGGGGAGAAAGATGGTGTAAATGGAGATGATTTGCTTTGGTTGTCACGTTTAAGCTTTTGCTGAGGAAGTAAAATAATATTTTTAAGAAGTATTACCACTGTGACCAGAATTTGAGGAAAGTGTGGTGTGATTCAATGGTGCAAGATATGGGTGAAGGAAAGGAAAAGGGGTGTAGATATATAGGATTTGTGTTGGTACTCAGTGTTTTGCTGAAGCTGAGACTATCAAATATGCTTGGCTCAACTCATTGATCAAGAAATAATGCCAGCAACAGTTTTCCTAAATAAATTGCCTGTTTGGGTTTCCACTTTCCTGGCAGGTTTTAAATCTCTCAACACTCGCACGCCTGTCACTAGGATGTTAGCATAACCGCTTGAGGTGACTCATTCTCTGCTTTCATATCTTTCCTTCTCTCCTCTCTCTGGGGTGATATGTCAACTGTCAACTTTTGACCTTTTCTGATTTCATGGACAAGATTGGGAACTTCCTATGTGATTCATAGATTGAGGTCATAGACACCCGTTGTGTTGGATAGTGCTTTAAGACATTAGATAGTCAAGAGCCAATGAAATAGAAGCAGGAAGTATAAAAAGATCCTGGGAAGGGAAACATATTTACGCTAGGTGTTTTTGTATGGCTGGAGTGGAGATTAAAGGAATTACTTAATACACCAGTGTTGCAGATAGAACTAGAACAGGAAAATTATTCATGTTTTTAATCATCTAGTATGCAAGTGCAAGATAAGTGCAGTGCCCAATTTTCAACCATTATTTCTCATGCTAGAGTGCGGTTCCATTGGTGAAACTCTCTTGTACCCAAGTGTCAACTGTTGATGTGTGCAGCTGGACAGCTAATGTTGGTGAAATTTTAGTCATCTTTTCATCCCCACACTTACACTTCTAAAAGTGATACTGAAGCTGCGATCAAGAACAAGAAGCTTGCCTGACCATTCTTTTCCTAGTTTGTGACATTGCTGCCAATTTTGTTGACCAAGATCAAAACTGGCATCTGTGGGCTTGTACACCATGTAGTAAATTTGTTTGCTGAGCTATTGAGTATTAGTTATTGTTACTAATAACTGTTACTTGTAGTAATATTTGCAGCAGGTTATCTGTTCCCTTCATGGAGGGTGACAAAGGCGATTATTCACTTTCCCATGAGAAAACAACAACAACATTATATTTTATGTAGCGCCTTTCACAGTTGGGAGGATGTCCCAAGGCGCTGAAAACAGTACAAGAAAGTGGTGACAGCATGCAGGTAGCAGACTCCCAGCAAAGAAGCAAGAAGATTTTTCACACCAAGGAATCCCGGAGTTGCAGATTTATGATCCATTAAAGTGTGAGAAAATATTATAGACAACTGTAATGGAACTTCAGTACTCAATGGGTTGAACTGCACATCTATGGGGAAATTGTACGTGTGTGTGTATCGAAGCGGGAACATGCTTTTCTCATATGAAATGATAATTTCTATCATTACAGCCAAATAATGTACAACATCTCCAAACTTGAAGGACTTCTCCTCCTCTCTGGGTCATTCTTGCGGTGTGTACTTATCCCGTAATTAACTCATCCGCTGTACTTGCCAAACACAAATAAAGCAGGAGGACATAATTATAAGTAAAGGCAAGTCATTTTGGGTGGACTTGCGAGTGATGCAAATTGGAGCTTTGCCTTTGGTTGACTGCCCTCTGCTGGTTGTGACCATCATTTGTAAATTGTTGCTCAACGAGTTCTGTGTTATGATTCACCAGTATTTCTGACTAAGTTCTGTAACATGTTCTGAGTAAAAAACTTGGTTTGATTCTGTCGACTTTTTGAGAGTAGCTCCTTCAATGTTGACTGCTGATAACCTTTAGTCTACTGGGAAATGACTGGATCTGCCAAGTGGTGAAAGCAAAATTCTTGTGCGCAGTTGAAGCACGGGTACTCTGAGTTAATTAATGTCCTTCACAGTGTAACAGAGGATCATGATTGCCTCTCCCTGTATGGAATATCACTGTCCATTGTTTAACTGTTAATTATGGCTGACACACTAATCCATACAGTGTTCTGACAATCTGGTTTAGTGGCAAACATGATGGTGAGGCTTGCCTATTGAGACTATTCCTATCAAGTGGGCAGGCACCCCAGAGGTCAGGGCAGCAGAGTTGCTTGTCTAGTATTCTCTGTTTGACCATGTGCAACTCCACTTTCCTCAATGCTTCTCCAGTTTTTACTCCACAATCGCATTGATATCACCCCAATGTGTCCTTGTTTAGGGTACATTGCACAAGACTGGCCTGTGCTGTTAATGCTGAATGTGTTCATCCCTTTAATCCAAGGATCTTGTAGTTTTAAGTCTTTTGCTTGCACCTTCCTATAGATGTGTTTCAGGTGGAGTATAATTCGGTGGGGATCAGCATCCTCTGATTTGCCTGAAAGTTAGAAGTCCACATTATCTTTAATCTGACGCCAGTAATCACCCTAGCTTTCTTCAATTGATTTATCACATTTCATCTCTGATCTGCTGGATGTGGGGGAGGTGACGTACAAAGCAGTTCTTTTATTTTCACTCACCAGCAGTAAATTGACAGTGAACCTCAGCCTTGTTTCAGTCAGTTCCACTTAACAGAAATCAGGTGTTGACTTAAATGTAAAGAGAGCCAAAAATGGTTACATGTGTGTGGTGGGTTTCATTATTAATATTTAACCGTTTATTTCACTGGCAACTGAATATAATTATATGTTTTTTATTGTGTCCAAGTTCAGTGTTTGATATTCTTAAACAAGAGTTTTGGTACACTGCTAAAGTGTATGTTGTGGACAGCATTAGAGTGATTTATAGCCTAAACTGGAACAAAATTTAGTGGAATGTAAAACATCTAGGTCGCTGATTTGTGGTGTCATCAGTTGTAAAAGTGGTTCTTAGAAGTGGTGTCATCCCACTCAACACGTCTGTTTTATATATTTAAAGATAGCCCCCTCAGGGTTTCACACCTCCTTTCATAGAGACAATATGAACCGTTGTTGTGTTTGGCTGGGCTGGGAGTGTTGGTGAAATCTGGGTCATCTCGTGCATCTAGTTATTCGCAAGTTGTCATTTTGAGATGTGGACCTCAATTGTAGACTTTTCAACCATGTTGGGGAAGGGGGTGGGGTGGGTGGAAGGGATGCAGCTCAATCCAGTCCTGCCCCCTCGTCTGACATCTCCATGAGAGGATTTTCATTCTCTCCCCTGCCCCTGAGATTCTCAGTACTTGCTGTGGATTGTTCAACACCCTTTCACAAATACTTCCTGAGTTACGCCATCTTGTGTAACTTGCTGCTGAGAACCTAGAGGTTGCCCTCTCAGTTGAACACTTGGAGGAATTCAGGGAAACAGTGTGAGTTTGACAGACAGACATTTTAGTGTTGGCCAGAGAGACTAAATATCCAATGTTGGTAAGATAAATAAAATGAATCAAAATATCACAGGATATGGTTCTAGAGACAGTTATATGTTTGGAAAATATCACTTTGTTATTGTTTCAATTTAGAAAGTTTACACTTTAACCTACAATTTAACTTTCCCGGACGAGTACAGTTCTAATCCTCTGGAGGGTACACAGCCTGGGACAAGTACTGAGCTCACAACACAGAGTTGATGTTCTAGTATTTCTACCTTTTGCAGGTCAGTAATAGTGGAATCATGGAGATCCTGTCCCCCAAGGTACCTGTGTACCTCACACAGAGACCCCTCTCCACCCCCCCACACACAGGAGACCTGTCTCTCTCCACGCATACGCATAGACCCCACTCTCCCCACCTTCTCCAATAGACTTGGATACTTCCACACACAGAGAACCCCTCCATCCTCCCCTGAAGATCTTGGTAAAATGAGGTGCAGGAATTTCCAAGAATAATAATGTCTCCACAATATGCGCAGTTTGTTGTATAAAAACAGGCTAAGTGACAACCCAACATCATTCAGTGGTTTCATTTGTTTAAGCTACAGTGCTATGATGTTTCTTCTCGAATAGCAATGGTGGGGCAATTGCACTTGTTTTCTGATGTGGCATCCTCTTGGGTGTCAGCAGGTTTACTCTGCCAACTGACCAGAAATATGGAAACAATGCTTCCCTTTGAAGGAACTTTTAACAGCCTGAAGAAAGCATCCCAAACAGTTTATTTCCTTGAAGAAGTGGGATGGTGTTTGGTTGATTTTTCCCTTAATTCTTCCTCTCCCCCTGCCACCCCCCCCACCCCCACCTGAGTTGAGGATAGAATTTCTGGAAGTGGGGATGGGGGGGAAAGGAAAAGCTGATGGCGGAGGTTGTCACTTGGATGCATTGAGTGCCTCTTGCAGCAAACCCAATGTTGGTCATTGGAAAAAAAATATCTTAACTGTTTTATTGGTGACGAAATAGGCTGCAGCATTTGCAGTGAAATCCATTGCAAAGGCAGTGCCCCCACCTAGTGGAGAGACAAAAGTTCTGCAAAAGTAGTGCCTTGTGCTGTTAGATGAAACTGCACGCATCTCTCTGCTGCTTTTAATATCTACCATGGTTCTTCTCTGTCTCAAGACCAAGAATCCTTGTATTTGATGCAGTGCCTTATCACTTTGATGAAAGCGCTTCACAGTAAAGTGTAATCACTGTATTTTTGTGGGCAAAACACGGCAGCTAATTGTGCACAACAGTGTGCGGATTGAGTGAGCAAACTATTATTTTTATTGCAACCTCCGGAAAGTGATCCACCAAATGATTAACGACCAGGTTCCTACTTACTGCTAGGTAAACAGGCATGTGAAAGAAGGAAACTTTCCTATGGTTTCGCTTCATCTGGATTCAAACCTGGGTCCTCTTGCTTGTGAGGTGAGCGCGAGAACACCACATTATTTACAACAGTTTGGGGGCATGAGGGGCCATCAAGACGAGGGACCCACAGGAACACAATGTTGCCAGTAAAGGGTGAGGCAGGTTTGAACATACTGCCATGCCAGTATCTCAGCTGCCAGTAGGCTGGTTGATTTAGAGGGTATTAATGTGACTCTTTGTTGGTTAATCCACAGGAATATGGAGGACTTTGTTACCTGGGTTGACTCCTCAAAGATTAGGAAACACATAAAGGAGTACAATGAAGAGGTAAGAATTGCTAATGGTTTGCTTGAGTCTATCATGGTTGCTTTTTCTGATTCACTTGCTCAAGGTTTCGCCCTACCTGGAATCAAATCCAGGTCTCTTGCTTGCAAGGCAAGTGCTCTAACCACTAGTCTATAGGACTAAATGGAGGGAAATCACTGAGCCAATCTACTATATTTTATTTTGTCCACTTCCATCAAGCTATTTTCTGTTGGACTCTATTTTGAGTGTAAACTTTTGAGTGTTTACCCATTCATATTGTGCTTACAGTGGGGTCAGTTCTAAAACGAAGAGGTGGAGTCTTAAAAAAAGTTAATTTTAAAACCATTTGGGAGAAATTGTGGATCAGATTTACTGTTTTACAATGCATTTTATAGCGTTTTATGGCACAGAATTTGCCAAGTCAATTTGGTCAGTTTTCCATGTTTTTACTACTAATAATAAAAATCTTTGCATTTGATATAGTGCAGAATCACGTAGTTGAGACATCTCAAAGCACTTACAACAACACTCTTAAGTGGTTTGACTGTATAATTTGTGGGACACTCTGAAAGACTACATTAATAGACTAAATCTAGATCCAGATGGAATTGCTCATCTATGCAGTAGACAGTTTTTCTTAAGCTTTTAGATATCAGAAACCAGTTTCTTCTAAAAAAATATGGGATATTTAGGGTGTGTGAGCCTGTGAGATCACTCAATGTAAAGGGAAATTTGGTATGGGAGCAGTTATCAGTTATCAGGTTATCATAGAACAGTATGTGACAAATTGGCAAAAAAAAAAGCTAAGTTATATCAAAATGAACACACTCCTGCTCCAGAGCGCAACTTTTAACACAAATGTATGTCCTATTTTTATATCCAGCTCTGATGCATTCCAAATCTGTGTGGCTATTTGTTTAACATTGGTGATTGGTGTAATTGGGAAATGTAAACCATTTTCTCTTTTTTTTCCCTTCACAGAGAGATGACTTTGATCTGGTTGTATAGTTTCAACTCGACACAGCAAGCACCATCTGCGTGGACTTTCTTAAATTGTCTATTTCCCTATTGTTGCCCTACACTGAAAGCAAGCTGCTGAATTACCTTCAGAATATATTGAGGCAATATATTGTCAGTGTCTACAAGGAGCTCATTGGAATTGAGTTTCTCATACTTTGCTCACACAGGCTATTACAGTTCAGGCCTACTACTTAATTGAGTTGTTACCTCTGTTGTATAAAATGTGCTCTCAGTACAAATTAGTTGATAAGGTTCCAGTGTTGGTGATTTACTAGTTTCATGTGAAATGTCTTGTCAATGCAAACTACAGATAGTGGAATGGAATCATGGCAACCTGGTCTCATGGATTGTGATTCAAATTGATCTGCATTCACATCACTTTTGTTCCTTTTCCCCCCCCACTCTCCTCATGTCCCACAACTGCCCCAAATAAGGAGAGGAAATCAATGTAATTTGTTGCACACAGATGCAGTTCTGTTATCTGTATGAATCAGACAGACAAGTAGTTGCTCTTTAACAGAGAGCACAGGTTCTATATTGGTGCAGTCCTTTCATTATTTGTGCCTAAATCTGGCGTTGAAATGTTTACTCCTTCACTAAAGGCATGTGCGGTGTACTAATTGGACATGCTCTGAAAAGACAGGTTAATTGGGAAACTGGGGCATGTGATCTAGTGAGGTTTTAATGTACTTGATAAAAGCACATGAGTAAGATCTTTTCTCTCTCCTCCAAATTCCCAGCTCATCAAAAATTGAGCCAGACACTGCTTCAAAGTATCATGAAACCAGATTTACATAGTCAAAATCTCACGGAGAATTCAGTGCTTTTGCTCAGCATCAGCTTGTGATTCTTGAGTCATGAAGAAATTCAGCTTGCGTGCTTTGTCTTCTACAGTACAGCCAAGCAGAGCAGGTTAGTTTCCCAATAGGTTAGTTTCACCAATTCAGGATCTCACATTTGTGTGTATATTGTCTCAATTCTTGAGTGTTGAAGTTGGCTTTGATGTTCAAAATTAGGATTTTAAAATAACATATAACTTCAGGCGTGCTCTTTATGAGGAGGGAAACAGTCAATGAACACTGCCTCTTCATAATATTATTCCCAACAAATTATTTAATTCATGGAAGAAACTGGCTGATTGTTGTAAAGGGTGTGTGTGAGCTCTGTCATAAGAGGGACCTGCAGAATTGGAGCCTCGAAGACCTGGTTCTCCATAGCTTCCTATTGTTTATCTGAAAGGCAGGATTTGTATTTCTCAACTTCCTTTTCTAAAAAGCAAATAAAGTTTTTTTTACTGTGTGATTTTTTTCTTTTCTTTCAAAATTACCAGTGATATAGCAGTCCAGATCTTTTTGCGGGTTTATACCACAAGTGACACTGAGCAATTTTTTTCTTATAAGAACTAGGGAGCAACAAGCAAGGTTTATACTCAAGTCTAACTGTTTTCAGGAATGGACATTTTCATTGAATACTAACGGAGTAAAGATCAAGCTATCTGATAATTCAAACTGAATTAACATGGAGTTTAAATGTACTGCTTACCTGCAATTCACACTTTTTTCACTCTCAGAATAACTTGGAAATTGCAAATCAAGATCTTTGATGAAACAATAAAAATCTTGTTCATTTCAACTCTTCAGGTAAAACCAGTAAATGAGACTGATAGAGTTGTTCTCAAAAGAGCTAGGACAGACAAGATGGCTTGAATCAATCGTCTTCTCTGCTGTAAATATAAATACGCCGTAAATATATATGGCTCTAAAATAATCAGTAAAAGAGTGAATCAGATTGGAGACGAGTGGAGAGGACGGTGTTGTAGTTGGAACGGAGCCCTGAGGAAGCACTGAATTGATTAAACAAGACTAAAAGAATGAGCCTTTAATGGCTGCACAAATGCATGTGAAGTACGTGTCCACCTGTATTCTCAAATTTCAACCTCGACAGAGACACCAAGGTGATTGGAAAGAGAAAACAACCTTTTTTATTTAAAAAAATTCCTTTAAATACTTAGTATAATTTACTCGGAATCTTGTGAAGCGTTTTGAGGCATCCCCCCGACATGACGTGTTTTATCAAATGCACAGATTACTATTATAGTGCCTTATCATGTGGAAACATCTCAAAGCCAAGCCTTCTCTTGCCTTTTCAAAGAGGGCAATGAGATCTTTCATGTCCACCTGAACAGGAAGATGAGGATTTATTTAAATGCCAGCTTTGTTTAAACATGGCACCAATACCACTGGATAATGCACCAATGTTGAATACTGCATCACTGATCAGTGCTCAACACAGTGCCAATGGATAAAGTAGTACTCAATATTGCACAGTCCTGTCAACTTAGATTAGAAACAAAGTAAGGCACTGTCATCTGTAAATTTGGATTTTACAGCTAAACATTGACATGGGCGTTTTCCATTCAGAGGGCATGTACAGACAAAACTACTACCGCCATTTACTTAGACGTTGCTCCCCCTCTAGGGGACATAATTGTGTGAGATACAAGAATTGGGGAGAATAGTTGCAGCTGCAAGATTATCATTGAGAAGCATGCACATGCTTGCACATTCCTTACGGCAATGTACGACATGGGTAAACAATACAGTGTGGAGAATGAATGAGTGGGAAATGAAACAATTTTACAAGAGGATTACCAGTAGAATGGACAGGAGTGAGTTAAGATCAATCTATTCACTCTGGGACTACCTTGGAAGTAGCGCGTTATATGAATGCAAGTTGTTGTTATTCTTGTGAACCCTGCAAGCCAAAGCCCAAACGGATAGGGTGGTCCTAGCTGGACAAGCAACAGGAAAGCTATCAGACACTGATATCAATTGCAAGTTATGCTGTTTTTGCTGGTTGGACTCCAGTAATATCCCAACACACGCTGGGATCCCCAAGCCTTAGTTCTCGCCAACCTACTCCTTAAACTTTCTGGAATGAGGTAGGCAGGATGCATCCCTCCAGGGAGAGAGTGTGCATATTCTGCAATCTTTCTCTAGAATTTCTATGTGTAGGTGGGATGCATGGAATTCTCAGTTTGGATAGTCTTGAGCATGGTGATGGATTTCTACTTGTGTCAGACACCCGGCTGCCCCCCAAAACGGGCTATCAGTGAGTAATAAACCATGTTGAGTTGGCACTAATGTGAAAAGAACATCTCACAAGTGCATCTGGGGGAACCCCACTGGTGTAGTGCATAGATTTGCAGCTTACTAACTGACTTGAGAACTTGCTGGTTCGAATCCCGCCCAGTTTATGCTGTTTGCTGGTCTCAGCCAAAGCTGGGTAAAGACCACATGGGGTTACTGTTCCTGGTTCCTCTTCAGCACCTTCTACTGAGAGTGCATCTGTTTGACAGCCCAGCGAAGAAAGGTTATGTCCAACTGTTGGTGCTGTCATGTGTAATTCAAGCCTAATGAAGATCAGAACTCTGTAATTTGGCACTGGTGATTCAGTCAGTGCCAGTGTGTGAGTAGCTTTTTGCTTCAAAGATCCACAAATCCATTCAGTACAATTTTGATGTATCCACTGGAGGGGATGTGTGTCACTCTAAGGTGATGGCTGAATGAGCTTTCACTGTGTATAGAACAATTAAACTTTTCATGTTGAAAGAACAGCTGGAGGGGTTTGTTAGAAAACTTGGAGCACCTCAGCATTAGGTGAGGAGTTTCCAGTAGTCCTGTAGCTCAGTGGGCAGAGCACTCGCCTTACAAGCGAGAGACCTGGGTTCAATTGCAGGCAGGGTGAAACCTCAAGCAAGTTTCCTTACACCACGCGCCTGATAATAATTCCTCATAAAAAATTTAAAAATTGCCATTTCAGTCCACAACTGTTTGTGGGTCACTTCTCTGCGCAATTGGCTGCTGCCTTTTGCCCACAAATACATGGTCAATTCACTTTACAGTATATTCTGTGAAGCACTTTGAGATGTTTGGAAGATGTATTAAGGCGCTATATCAGATGCAAGGATTATTATTATTATTATTACTCGTAATCAATCTGATAGATATTTGTGAAAGATTGTTTTTGAAAAACTTGCTGGTAGCCTTACTGTGATGCCTGGCAGGAATGCTTTGGAGCTCTTAATAATAGTAGTAATCCTTACATCAAAGCCTTCGGAAGTCTCCCTGAAGTGAAAAGTGCTCCATAATTCTAATTTGTTGTTGTTGTTGCATTTGATACAGTGCCTTGTTATATGACCAAATTACCTGATCAAATCTAATACACTCTCCCAGCATTGCACTAGAGTGTAAGTGTAGACAATGTCCCAAATGGGCTTACACCTGCAAGCTTCTGACTCAAGCGAGAGTGCTACCAACTGAGCCAAGTTGAAAAATAAGCCCTTTCCGTCTACATTACCCTTCACTGATCACAGTGACATGACATAATGTACTTCACTGAGGTCAAAAATGGGTTGTTTATCGGAGACGGTGCTTCCATACATATTTGGGGATTGGGAAATTGTTAGTCTCCCATATCTGTGCTGCTTTCATGTGAGGGAGGTCCACCTCTACACCCCCCACCAATATACAGTCGGTTTTTCTGCTTTCCTTCCTCCTACCCCGACCCCTCCTCCCCCTGCTCTGGTCCCTACCTCTTTTCCCCCCTTCCCTCTTTTTCTTCTCCCTACCTCGACCCCTCGCCCCCCTGCTCTGGTCCCATCTTGGGACGTTGTTGTATTCTGTGAAGCGCTTTGAGACGTCAATAAGATGTGGAAAGCGCTATATAAATGTAAGTATTATATTATACCGGCCCTGTTCTCTACTGATTAATCAATGAGGTTTACTCAATAGGTTCTTAATTAGTGGAATCCACTCTGTTTGGCACTTGGGCAATTATACCGCTGTTCGCTTTAGGTGGCTGCCTCTGGAGTATAAGTTCTACTTGTTCTTTATCAAGGGATATTTATGCTGCTACTCTCATGGGGTTAGTTGCTGCTGTTAGTTGCTGAATTGATGCTGTTGAGGCGATTCCGTATCGGAGCATTGCACCATCTCACCCCCCATCCAACTTCCCAAAAGATTCCTTTGCATCTCTCCCATCATGTAATAACCTCAAATCCTTTTAATTTCCAGGGACACTTGTCTGTGCTATTTTTGAAACCATTTATTAGTTTCTTGTTCCACCATCTCTGCTAGTAATTTGTTCCATGCTGAGCACCTTTTTACTGAACAAATATCTACTTTCCATTCATTTTGTGCTTGTATTGAACCTGTGAGTTAAGGTATATTTTGTGCAGGCATTTGGGAAATAAATATGCATTCTTCCCGATGTGTAGTCCTGCTGGTAACTGCAAATAATGAAGAATATCTATTATCTATCACTATTATATCCTATTGGCATGCACTGCAAGAAGGAGAAGAAATTACGGCACTCCGGTGATTGAAAGGCCCAGTGTTTATCTACAGTTACCCAGCCACTACAGTTAAATCCTATGAAGTGCTTTGAGATGTCTATGGCATGATAAGGTACAATATCAAGTGTAAGGATTATATAATAATAAATGATGATTAGTGTAAATGGTATTTATGGAGGATTCCAATTGATGAGTTAGCTGTTCAATGGTGTCATAATTTTCTATAAACATGGTTTCAACTTTGCCAATGCCCTCCTGCCACTTTCAGCTGAACTCAAGGTCGTTCCTCTTCAGCCTATATAGTGTGACTTTCAGTGGGTACACATGACAAGCTCAGACTGCCTGGAACAAACAATAGCATAAAAGCTTTTGGTTTCAGAAACCTAACCTCAGATGCCAAAAATATCGATAACCTCTCACAAATTGTTCATTTTCCAATAATAATTGTTTCATCGGCAAATTGCCGAAGAGAAAGCGCTATATCAATAGCACAGCGCGTGAGAGGATTAGGTAAAAGATATCAATAAGAATTGTCAGTAACCAATTTGTAAATCGGAGAGAGCTCTTCCCTTTTGATAAAGGAACATTGGAGCGATTACACATGAGAAGTACTAATAACCACTGAGCTGCCTGGCATCCTGCGGAGCTGTTGGTCATTAGGCAGCTGCTTGCTTCACTAATGTGGGTCAGATGTTCCCGTCTTTGCTGCTACACCTTATACTAAAAAGCCAAAGGGCTTGAAAAAGGAGGGGTTTTCTGTAGTGATCGCTTTCAGCCACTCGGTCACTAATGGGGAAACTTGATGGTAACTGGCAGTACCTCACTTGTGTGAATGCCATGATCTACAGGGTGTCCACAAAGTCCTCTTACCCTCTGGGTCATAAACCAGTGATATGACATTACGAAGGAGCTGAAATAAGTTGTCAGAGATGCACTTTGTCTTGTCAGTCCATCTAAGGAAGATGTGCCACAGATCATTATCTGCCATGAGAATGATGGCACTCCCTCACACCAATCCTCTGGACATTGTAATGCAGGCAAACACTTGTATTGATTACAATAAAGTGCATTTCAATACAATTATCATCATTCTTCCACATGTTTCAGTTGTTGTTCAGGGCACTGTAGTTTTTTTTGAATAAAGGGGGGGGTAACCTGACTTTGTGGACCCAATAGAGAGTATAATTTTATGTGCTCAGGAGTTATTCGTGAATCCCATTGTGAACTGTTGTTATTTTCTTTGCCCCTTTAACTTGATCAAAATGCTTTATATTACTATCATCCAAAATGCATTTTGTATACTGTGCGTATTCCCCGAATGAATCTTACTCAGACCATCTGGAGACCTGTCTTGGAGCAGGTGCCTAGCTAGCGAGTGCTCTGACACCATCACACCTCACTGTAAAACAAAAACAATAGCAAAACACAGAGTACATGAAATTATATGATTCTCTGTAATTAAAGGAATTGATTGGGTGAGCCGGTTGCAATACAAGATGAGTTTTGGGGCTGTGGGAAGGGACAGAGGTGGGGGTTGATTCGGGAGAAAGAGCCAGACTCCTGCTGCTGATCACAGATAGGTGACCCTTGCTGGAGAGTGCGTTATATACTGTATTCACAACTTGTGAAAACTGGATCTCACTCATTCCACCACCTGTATACACTATCGAATGATCGATCAACACTCACATTCATAGAGTTGCCGAAGAAAAATGCCTAGGTGTCAGCCTGGCTCAGTTGGTCGCACTCTTGCCTCTGAGTCAGCAGGTTGTGGGTATAAGTCAGTACCTTTGAGCTCACAGTCTAGGCTGACATTCCAGTCATTGTGTCGCAGTGTTGCATTGTAGGAGGTGCCCCTCCCTTCAGATGAAATGTGTCTGTCTGTTCAGAAACTGTGAACCCTTATAGACTAGGCTGACAGTCCAGCGATGGGGGCAGGCGGGGTGCGCTGCATTGTTTGAGGTGCCGAGTTTTGGATGAGATATTAAACTGATATCCTGGCTGTCTGGTCAAGTGGATATTTAACATCCAAAGACACTATTCCAAAAGAGAAGGGAGTTTCTGATCAACAATCCTCATGGCTTTGAGACACTTTGATGCAATGAAGTGATGTATCAAAAGCAACGATTTAAATTTAGCTTGTTATATACATATGTACATAAGCCATCTGATTGGGACGTAATTCTGCTGTTGTTGTTGACTCCATTAATTAGATTGCAGCTTTCTATAATATACACTATAAACCTCTTCAACCCACGCCTGTTAGATTCCAGACTCCAATTCCCTCCCAGGAAAAGGCCTGAACTAGAACAATCCCCAAAACACATTTACGAACAAATCCATTTTGACTCATCCGGGATACAGGTGGAATCTCCACCTCATCCCTCTGTGACCACATGGGGGCAGACTGTGTCTAGGTACCGGGTGATGAGGCAAGTGTAATGGCCCTTTTAGCCAGTTAGTTATCCATTCAGTTTAAACATTGCATTAATCAATATTAACTTTACTGCATTGATTTTATGAGCAAATTGCAATCTCAGAAGCTGAGTGCACTTGAGCATCTCTCTCATTCTCAATTTTCTTCTGTGAACGTGAAATATCTGTCACAGTTTAATGCTTTCTTTACATGAATCAAACTTTGCACATATTTTTTGCTGAACTTTGCGAGGGAACTATTTAAAAATAGTGAAATAAATGGTGGCTTTTGCTTTAGGTGTCAGCCTGGCACAGTTGGTAGAACCCTCACCTCTGATTTAGTAGATCGTTAGTTCAAGGCACACCTCGGGTCTTTGAGCTCACAGTCTTGGCAGTCTTAACTACCATCACTGTGCTGCAGGTGCATTGCATTGTTGGAGATGCTATCCTTCAAATAAGACATTAAACCAAGTTCCCGACCGGCTGTTCAGGTATTGGGTATTTTCTTTTGAGCTGCGGATATTATGGGATTTCTCAAAGAAAGAAGGAAGTTTCTCCTAGTGTCCTGGCCAACAGTCACTGCACGTTTCAGTAAATCCTGTGAAACTCTTTGTGACAGCCTCCCAATGAGGATAAGATGTCAAATCGAGATCCTGTCTGATTGTTCTGGTCAACATTAAAGATCCTATGGTGCTATTGTGAAAGAGAAGGGATGTCCTCCCATGTGAACGACACTCCACATTTGTAAATTGCATTGTATCCTGCTGATGTGAACAGCATTATATTGAATGCAAGGATTATGTTTGTTTCCTCAATTGCAAAAGAGGATGAAATAAATATATTTGATGTATAGAAATATGAGACATCATGTTTGTCTGAATGAGAGGTTAAAGAAAATATAATTGTGTTCATGTCATGTTTAGTGTTTGAATATACATTATATCTCTTTACTTTTTACTTTTTTTATATAATAACAATATAACTAACAGCAATCTAAACTCAGGAAACACTGGTATGCCGAGCCCTTAATAGCTCTTTGATTTGTGTGACTGTAACACTGTTGTGAGGATTGCAACACTGCTACATAGGAACAAGAGGAGGCCTTTCAGCCCCGCAAACCTTTTCCGCCATTCTATTAGTTCATGGCTGATATCTAATACAGTGAGAAATATGTGCTCTGGAGAAGATTTAACATATTCTCTTGTATGTGCCTACAACATTGGAAAGAAAAGAAGATTTTCATGCTTCTATTCAATTGCAAAACTGCTGTGATGAGAAATACGAGCTCTGAAGAATATTTGTGTTCTATTGCATGCGAGTGCAACAGTTCTGCAGTAAGAACCCATCCCTGAAGAATTCTTGAGTTGGGTTGGGTGGTGGATTTCTGTACCATGTAATTCTGTGTGAAATGTGTGATCTGAAGAGATCTGAATGTGCTCGGTCACTTGATCCTTTTGCAGTGAGAAACACATTTAAATGTTAAAGTTGTGCATGTATCAATTTCAAATACAGTAAAACCTGTCAAAGAAACCACTTCTATTCTTCAACTAAATGTGCTGTGTCTACCTATAATTCATTTTTGGAACTCCATTGCAAGGTCTCTTCGCCTCTCTCCCTTGCCTCTCTCAAGATCCTCCTCTTTGTCTACATCCTGGATCACTCTCCCACTTCTACCCTCTCTGCCAACCATCTCTCCTGATCCCAATTCCCAACTCAGGTCCAAATCCTTGAACGTCCAGTGCCTTGGGACATCCTCCCGATGTGAAAGACGCTGTGTAAATGTAATTTGTTGTTGAGTCAACATATGAACCCGTCAAACATTTTGCACCGAGGAAAGTAAAAAAAATAATAATTCAGACCCAGACAATGAATCAACAAACCTTTATTCAAAGGCCACCCTTACATGAAAGCCACTTTGGTCCAATCCACTGAGTGGTTGCTAAAAACAGGTTTGGCTGTAACTGGTGTGAAACCGTGCTGCTTTATTAAAATTGTATTTTGAAGCATGCCAATAGGATTCAATTTGACATGACAAAATGTAGCCGAATTCTTGCAAAGTCTGTGGTTTTTCCCCTTTTCCCCCCAGACACTGTTTGACACGATGCATCATTCTCGTCTGCAGCTGTCAGGCAGAGATGTCAATTATTATTCAAAAAGGAGAAAAATTCATAAAAACTTTCAAGGACAGCTCCGTTCTGCAAAAAGAAAAGGTAAGCATGTTCAACTGCATAACTACTTCAATTGAGGCACAGACATTGCTGGCATGTTTGCCCACAAAATAGAATCGCAGCACTTTACACTATCATGCTCGTCCCGAAAGAGAGAGAACCTGGGTTTGATTACTCACTCGCAAACAAGGTTAGAACACTCGCCTCACAAGCAAGAGTACCTGGGTTTGATTTCTGGGCAGGGAGAAACCTTTGTCAAGTTTCCTTACTCCACATGCAGCTATTGGGATGTCTTCCTGTCTTGAAAGCCGCTATACAGGTGTAATTTGTTGTTGTTTACCTAGCAGTATGCAGGAACCTGGTTGTTAGTCGATTGCTGAATTACTTTCTGTGGGTAATAATCCCTAAAAAAAAATTTGGCACTCAATACAACAGTTTTTGGGACACTGCTGTGCGCAATTGACTACTGCGTTTCACTCACAAAATACACATTTAATGCACTTTAAGATATAGTCTATTCTGAAACACATTGAGATGTCTTAACAACATGATACAGCACTATGCCAAGTGCAAGGATGAGATCTACAAAACATCAATGCAATGCTCCCCAGTGCTGAGTTGGTGTGATTGTTGATAATGATCTTAAAGTCCTGATGTGGGACTTGCTTTCTGACTCAACTGAGTGAATTACCACCTGAACCATGTTGACATCTCTTAATTGTTCAAACGATCTTCAAACTATGTGAAAGAATGTGAATGGCCAGAAACACTGACTGATGTTATCTTCTGCAGTTGGCCTGTATCTGTGACCTAATACCCCAATCAAGTTATGTATCAATGGATCCCAAACCATTTTCAAAACAAGTGCTAAAGTGGCTGAGAGTTGCTCTCAGTACCAGAGGGGAATCGGCTGTAACTATGACCTGGTCCTCCACTCTGCTGGGAAGTGAAGTCTGCTGTGCTAAAAGGTATGTCGATTTTTTTTTACTTCCATTACCTCCCCTCAATCTCATTTACTGGCCACCTGAAGATGTCGGTCTCCTTTGTTTTCTGCTGTTGGGGTAACATTCCATACACTCCATCGGCCCCTGGTACCTCAATCAGTGGCCATTCTCCACGTGTGAGCGTTGACGGTGGATGTTGTTAGGCTGTTGACTGTGAAGACATCATTCTGTTCTCAATGTTAGCGGAATCTGCTTAATGATCAAGAGCAGGATTTTCCCCTCTCTCATTCAACAGCATCCAGGCCAATGTTGGCTCCATTCTGCTCTCCTAGTTGAGATCTCCACAGAGATCCATGGCTTTATCAACCAGACAACAAGAGAAGCTAAACATGATGAGGTGATGTGGATATGGCAAGGCTGGACTGGTGGGTTTGTAGGTAAAGCCACCAACCATTGCCACTGTACATGTGCTAGGATTGGAAGATCTGAATTTCAATCACTGATCTCCACTGAACTTATTAGTTTAATTATTAATATTATTTTGCCCACAAACTACACAGTCAATCATCCCAGCTAGGACCTCTGTATTGGATTGCTGTCCAAGACATTGGGAAGCTGTTTTTAAAAAATTGTATCATGGGGTTTTTAACATCTCATCTGAAGGACAACACCTCCACCGCCTCCCCACCCATCCCCACCTCTACCATATTATTGGGCCATCTACACCAATATTTTCCAGGTAAATGCCTTTTCAACCACATTGTATGGAATTAAAAGGTTCAGAATCCACTTACAATATGGAAACACCTGTGGTGGGTTCCCAGTGACTTCTGTTTTTATTCCACTTTACAATTTATTCTGCGAAACGCTTTGAGATGTCTCAACGACATGATAAGGTGCTATATCAAATGTAAGGATTATTATTAATTATTAACTTCCTGGCCTGAGTTGGGGTGGCATTTGGGGCCACAGTTGGTCTCAGTGTGCTTGAGTCACTGAGGAGTAAAATCAACATAAACACCCACTCATGATAGTAATTTGGTGACCCCTGCTGGTAAATTCACGTGTACGGCTGGATGAAGAACAGGATTAAGCAGTTGTGGTTTTCACCCCGCCCCCGTCACCTTCACAATTGAATAGGCTGCCAACGCTCTCAGCGTCTGGATATCACACGTGAAGATTGGACACGTAGTTGAGGTGCTGGACAGATGCCAGTGCCTGGGAAACTTACCCCGGTAAGAGTCACCAACTGAGTGGAGAAGAGGAGAGTAAAGTGCCATGTGAAAAATATTCCACTTGTTGAAAGAGACCTGTATCTCTCAGAGCTCGTCACTGTGGCTTATGTAATAATACTTGCATTTGATATAGAGTCTTATTTCAGCGCCTTGGGATGTCCTTCTGACGTGAAAAGCGCTCTATAAATGTAAAAATAAATGTCATTTTGTTGTTTTATCACATTGTTGAGGTATCTCGAAGTGCTTCACAGAATTCGCATGTTAGTGTATCTTCTGGTTTATGGTTAATTTCAGTTTATGTAAGATGGTATATGACCATACCTTTGCACTCATTTTAGCTTGAAATGGTCTGTGCAGGAATTGTTTAATTTTCTGCAACATCATTTGCACTTCTTTTACCACGGAGCGAATAATGCAATGTTTCTGATGGTTTGGATGTATTAATGATCATGCAGAATCTGTTATGCAGTGTCATAGTTTTCACCTCTGTCTGTCTGTTTGGTGGATGTGCTCCAGATTTATTTCTATTCTTTAGCATGTGTAAAAATACTTTGTGGTAAACATATTTAAAATCATTCGTACAAACGCATTAGGTCAAAATCAGAGACCATGCAAAAAAAATGCACTGTAGCGGTACATTTACTCACACCTGATGGATTCTATGGTATTCAGTGACTATTGGCCCCAATGTTTATTGAGTATACAGTAAATCTCAGGTGTGTAAGCCTCATTCAGTCTCGCCTGTGAGTCAGAAAATTGTGGGTTCTGGTTGTGACATGGAATCCATACAGTCTGGGTTGACACTCAAGGGTTCATTGCATTGTTTGAGGTGTGTCCTTTGGATGAGATGTTAAACCGTGGTCCCGTCTGCCTGCATCCTGGCCAGCAAACAAAATTCATTTTATTTAATGGCCGTTTGTGGGACATTGCTGTGTACATTGCTGCTGTGATTGCTTGCAAAATATACAGTGTCTGTATTGTAAATCCTGTGAAGTGCTATGTCACATAGACTTACAGAATGTTACATTGAGAAAGAGGCCATTCAGCTTATCGTGTCTGTGCCAGCTCTTTGTAAGAGTTATCCAACTAGTCTCTCTCACCTCTCTTAGCCATTTCCCTGCAATTTTTTCATTTTCAAGTACCTGTCCGATTCCCTTTTGACAGCTGCTATCAAATCTTCCTCAGTGCAAAGAATTATTATGTAAGAATTATTATTATCCAGCATGTTGAATCTGAAAGATTTTTTTTCATTAACCTGCCCCTAACAGTATCACAATTGTCCATTTGCCTTCCCTGCATGATCCTTTGACATTCACACCCAAGCAAACTGAACACTGAATACCACAAGTTCATAAAATTATGCAAGAGATTGCAAAGCAGGAGCTTATTCTTTGGGTTCAGAGCTAACTGATATAAACAGCTCAAGTTAGCTTATACTGTTCATGATGTTCTCTAAACCGCTTGATGCATGTTGATACATGCAGACTCTTACTCCCTTCAGGGCGTCCATTATTCTATATATAAACTACCACAATAGAGGCTCTGATGAAGAAAGCCCTTTCACCTCCATTTGATCTTATGCTGCCAGATACCAACCCACAACATCACAAGTTATGTCATCAACACTGTGCGTGGGCGAGAGATTTAATTCAGGGGAAACTGCATTGATTGTTATAAAATAATTAGAAAGGTTCAATTACCTTTAACAACAGCAGAATTGAGAGATTTTGTACAGTCGCTGACAGCTGATTGATGTGCTGTGTCGGAGTGGCACAGAGACGCCCAGACCAGGAATGTCTCCCCCAATCTGTCATGGAGTTAGCTTCTCTCAGTTGGGATGATTAGCCTTCATCTAGGCTACCATGATGCTTGGACTCCTGCAGTGTATTAGTTAGAGCACTCGCCTCCACAAGCTAGAATCCTTAGCCAAGTTTCCTTAGTCCACATGCCTCTGTTTACTTAGCAATGGCAAGCTGTGCAGTTTTACCTGGTTAAACTCCAATATTAAGTCCCATATTTGTTGGGATCCTCAAGCCTTGGCTATTGCCAATCTGCGCCTAATACTCTCTGGAATTTGGTAAACAGCAATGCTCTGAGGCAGATATTAGGATGTATCAAGAGAACAATAGCAAGCCAAAATATTGGGGGTAATCCTGCCACTGTATAAATCATTGGTGAGTTCTTACTGTGTACAGTTCTGGTCACCACAGTACGAAAAGGATATTGGAAAAATCGAGAAGATGCAGAGGAGCGCTACCAAAATGATTGAGGGAATGGAAGGACTGGAATATGAGGAGTGACTAAGTAAATTGGGCATGTTCATGCTGGAAAAGAGAAGATTGAGAAGCGACATGATTGTAGTATTTAAGATTCTAAAGGGGCAAGACAATATAGATCAAGACAGGCGTTTCAACTTGCCCAGAATAGTGGAACCAGAGGACATGGCCTGTGAATGAAGGGGAGTAAATTAAGAATGAATCTACACAAACACTATTAGTGAGCGAATAGTGAATCTGTGGAACAGGCTCCCCCAGGAGGCAGCTGAAACAGGATGTGTTGATTCTTTCAAACACAGGCAAGATAATTTTCTTTTAGGAAATAACATTATGAGATACATAAGTATTTTGGGACATATGTGCATTTCACCGCCAGGAAGGTGGAAGGCAAACTAGATGGACCTTGTTTTTTTTTCCATCTAGCATGCCTTATGTTCTTATGTTCTAACAGGGTACATCCCTTAGGGAGATGGTGTGTACTCCATGTATTCCATTCCAGACATGGGAATTCCCATGTGTATGTTGCAGACATGGATCTCTCAGTCTTGTTTGGATACTGCTAAGCTCTGGGATGTGCCAGATACTCGGCTGACCAAAAAGCAAAGTGTCCATTGGTTTGCATAAACCCATCCAAAACCCTCTGTTCCTGAACAAGTTTCCCATCAGTCACAATTATCAATACAGGTACTATCTTATTCGCTCACAAAATACCGAGTCAGTGAATTCACTTTACAATATATTCTATGAAGTGCTTTGAGATGTCTCAACGACCTGATAAGGAACTATATCAAATGGAAAGATTATTATTCTGCAAACAACCAATCAGTATTTTTTTTATTAAAAATGTTTCCAAACTGGAAATGCAAATGCAATGATATAGGCCAGTAAAACGATATTCCGCAAAAATCCTGTTTACCCGAAAAGCGTGTTAATAATTAAAATTACAAGAAAAACAGGAATGTATTTAAACGCCAGATTTAACCTGAGTTTAAAGTGAAGGAATGTCCCCTGTGCTGTCACTGAATGCTGGTCCCGTGGTTATGTTTAGTTACACAGAGAGAGCTTTCTCTTTAACCCAGTCACGCCATCATCCAACGCTAGGTTAATGTGAGGGGAATACAGTGGAGATTAATTTATATAAATACCATATTATTTTGTGAAACAGTAATGCAATGATTCCTGACCACATCAGGAGGTTTGTTTTTAAGGTGTGTGTGTGTGTGTTAATTGCAGTGCTGGCTTGCTGGTGTGAAGTGTGTTTAAGAGAGAGAGAGAAAGAGTGTATGTGTGCTCCAGTTATAACCGTCACACAGTCGACAGTGTCAGGCAGACAGACTAAGGAGTGTCACAGGCAAGCCTGGGGAAAGAAAGTGGGGGTGGGTGGGGGGAGGAGGGGGAGGAGTGTGTGTGTGTGTGTGTGTGTGACAGATAGAGGAATAGAGTACAGTGTAAGAGCAAAACATCTGCAAAACAAATGCAGGTACAGTACTGTTCAGAGCCGACCTTTCCCAGCACAGATGGGGTTGTGCTTTTTCTTGAGTGCAACCGAATTGAATGCGTTTTTCCTCGGTGTCTGTGTGGAGACTGTGGGCTGGGGTGGGGGGCTGTGGGCTGGGGTGGGGGGCTGTGGGCTGGGGTGGGGGGCTGTGGGCTGGGGTGGGGGGGCTGTGGGCTGGGGTGGGGGGGCTGTGGGCTGGGGTGGGGGGGCTGTGGGCTGGGGTGGGGGGGCTGTGGGCTGGGGTGGGGGGGCTGTGGGCTGGGGTGGGGGGGCTGTGGGCTGGGGTGGGGGGGCTGTGGGCTGGGGTGGGGGGGCTGTGGGCTGGGGTGGGGGGGCTGTGGGCTGGGGTGGGGGGGCTGTGGGCTGGGGTGTGGGGGCTGTGGGCTGGGGTGGGGGGGCTGTGGGCTGGGGTGGGGGGCTGTGGGCTGGGGTGGGGGGCTGTGGGCTGGGGTGGGGGGGCTGTGGGCTGGGGTGGGGGGGCTGTGGGCTGGGGTGGGGGCTGGGGTGAGGGGCTGGAGTGAGGGGCTGGAGTGAGGGGCTGGAGTGAGGGGTGAGGGGCTGGGGTGAGGGGCTGGGGTGAGGGGCTGGAGTGGGGGGCTGGGGTGAGGGGTGAGGGGCTGGGGTGAGGGGCTGGAGTGGGGGGCTGGGGTGAGGGGTGAGGGGCTGGGGTGGGGGGTGAGGGGCTGGGGTGAGGGGTGAGGGGCTGGAGTGGGGGGCTGGGGTGAGGGGTGAGGGGCTGGGGGCTGGGGTGAGGGGCTGGGGGCTGGGGTGAGGGGCTGGAGTGGGGGGCTGGGGTGAGGGGTGAGGGGCTGGGGGCTGGGGTGAGGGGCTGGGGGCTGGGGTGAGGGGCTGGAGTGGGGGGCTGGGGTGATGGGCTGGAGTGGGGGGCTGGGGTGGGGGGTGAGGGGCTGGGGGCTGGGGTGAGGGGCTGGAGTGGGGGGCTGGGGTGAGGGGCTGGAGTGGGGGGCTGGGGTGAGGGGTGAGGGGCTGAACTGTTTGGTAACTGGAGTTCCTTGCGCCTGGTTTAGGATACAGCCGTACATTTCATGTGTTGCCCACTAAGCTGTGCCCTGATGAGGCGGTTGAGATGTGGTGGGTCGCCCGCCCGCTTGGCTGGTGGGACAGACTGGAGCTGAAGGTTGTAAAGTCAGAGCCATATAATGTAAATCTAACATCATAAAACCTTGATCAAATGTCCCATTGGGGGCGCGTATATTCCCGGCCTCCCGTTTGCCTGATTGACGCATTAGGAAAAGCATGGATTATTTGGCATAGCATTCATTCAACGGCAATGCAACCCAATTTACCTACAAAATACACAGTCACTACACTTTACTGGAGCCCTGTTTTTTTTTTTTTTTGGGGGGGGGGGGGGGGGTGGAGGGGTTGAGGGGTGCACGGCGCTGTGTATTTGGTAAATACAAGATTAATTTTTTAAAAATCATTTAAAATCTAGCCTTGTTTGCAGTCCCCTTTCTGAATGTCTCCCTGGGGTGTGATTGTAACTTTAATTCCCCCCCTCATTAATTTATGGTTTTTCGCATTTCTGCATTCAATTGATTTTTAAACCGTTAAATGCTGCCGTCAACATACATTTCGATTCAATATATTTTATATAATTTTTTTTAGCCAAGTCGTAAGCAGTAGCTACATGATCACAGAGATCTGTGTTAGTTGTGCTTCTCTGACACCGTTTATTTTGTTTGGCTTGTGAGGAGGTGACTGTCTGGGAAGGTCGATGAGGAAATATTTATTTTGCAAAAATGCACTTTCCCCAGAACTGGATCTTAGATTTCCTTCCTATTCATATATATATATATATATACTTTATATTTTCCTCTCTCTCTATATATATATAGATATACCACACACATCCCCTATCCCTTCTCTCCCTATTCCCGCTCTTTTCCACCAGTTTCACTATTTTTCTCTCTCTCTCTCTTCCATCCTCTCCCGTTACCCCCTTTCTCTCCTCTATATCTTTACCCCTTCTCTCTTTCCCCCTCTCTCTTTTCTCTCTCTCTCTCCTTATACCCCCACCCCATCTCTCTCCCTCTTTCCCCTTCTCTCTCTTTCCCTCTCTCTTCCTTCATCTATCTCTCCCACTCACGCTTACCTTTCGCCCCCTTTATTTCCCTCTGTTTCTCTCTCCTCCCTCCCTCTCTCTCTCTTTTCCTTCTTACCTTCTCTTTCTCTCTTCCCCCCCCCCCCCCCTCTCACCATCTCTGCCCATCGCCCGTTTCTCCCATTCACTAAGTCAACCGATGACTTTCGACGTTTAATTGGCTACAATCCGTGTAGTTTAGATATTGTTTACAACTGCTAATGTGAGTGAGGAAGAGAGACAGTAGAAGTTCACTACACACTAAGATGACAGCTCTGTGTGTGTGAGTGTGTGTGTATATGTATCCTTCTCAGATTGATATGAAGCCAATTCGAAACCAACTCCTCGATACTGTGCAAAGAACGCTTTTTTTTTGCACAACTTTACCATGTGTACCCAGTTTGCCAAAACCTGCCTCATTAAAGGGGACGAGTTGGTTACTATCCGTACAGTTAGATATTGTTTGAAAAGAACATTGCAACCGTGAATGTGGGCGAGGAAGAGAGGCGGTGGCGGTGTTAACCTATATGATGATTGCACTCGCCGAAGTATAATAAATATCCAGTCTGTGTGTGTATATATAGAGTATATATATGCACACACACATATACACATATATATATATATATATATATGGTGACCAAAAGGTCATGATACCATTACAATGTCGAATACGTCTTAAAGAAATGATGGTGTTTTGTTTTAGATACCAGGGTAGATTTCACGACATTCTGTATTTGTGCGAGTGTGAATTCAGCCGCTTTGTACACAGATGTGCTACATTCCCGGATAGGGAATTTAATTTAAAATCACAGAAACTGACACATTCGCCTTGTGCGACTGCAAGTCTGCATTCATAAACATCATTCTCTCCCCTTTGTCCACTTGGATTAGTTTGAAAAATCCCCAAATCGAACTGATATTTCTCGCTGGTAACGAATTATCCCCGACTCGTTTGCCCAGTTGTGCTTTTCGATTGTGATGTCCTCTTTTTGGAGGGGAGATAGTTTGAAGCCTGGAAGCTGGTTCCCTCGCTTCTCTCTTTCTTTCTCTGCCTCTGCTGTATATCTATCTATCTGTGAGCGTGTGTGTGTGTGTGTAAGTGTCTGCTTCTGTGTGTGTGTGTGTGAGGGTGTGTGTGTGTGTGTGAGGGTGTGTGTGTGTGTGTGTGTGAGGGTGTGTGTGTGTGTGTGAGTGTGTGTGTGTGTGTGTATGTGTGTGAGGGTGTGTGTGTGTGTGTGAGGGTGTGTGTGTGTGTGTGTGAGGGTGTGTGTGTGAAAGTGTGTCTGTTTGTGGACAGACTCAAACCCTCAATAACAGCCATCAGTGAGTGAGATTTGCAATAAAACCTGCCTTCCAGCAAAGCCGGCGCTAATGAGCTCTTATCACATTATTGTCTAAGCAGCCGCTGATGCCTCCAAGATAACAAGAAAGATAATTATATTCAAAAGCCAAAAAAAATCGATAAGAAAATATTAATCTCCGTGTGCGTGGCTGTTCTGGCGCTAATGGTTCTAACCAGCCAGGCCGTCAGGTCACTGTTTGCTGGAATCCAATGTGACGGGATTAGAGTAGTGTGAGACTTTACTCAATGTGCTTTACTCCTTTAACATACATGGGGGAAGTAAATTTCACATCCCCATTCCCTCCCTCCTCCCTCCCTCCCTCCCTCCCTCGTTAAACTATGTTATATTATAATCCAAATCACAGCTTCCTTGCATGACGTAAAGGTCGGAGCACTCGATCCACACTATTTCCGTGTAATATCTGATCTATAATCGAACGGGTATCTCCCTCTTTGGTGTGAAATATCGATTCAATATTAATAAACCTCGTCCATATCCAGGATTATGATTCAGAATAAAATCGAATATAACGATAGTTCTCTATATAATAGAGATATATCTAGATACAAAATAGGAGAATGATGATATATATAATATATACTCTCCTCTATTATCCCCAGGTATATGACATCTCCAATTGCCTCTATACACATGACATATATTGTATTCTCTGTGTGTATTACATCCCTCTCTGTTCATATAAACATATGAAATTACCAGTTTCATCTGTGTATATCCCAGCGCACATCAGAGAACCCCATTTACATAAACGGCATCTCACACATATTACTTTCCCTCTATAAACAGATTACATTCCTTATATTTATATAAATCCACATAAAACACTCTCATCACATATACCTATTTCATTCTCAATCGCCCAGTATATAGATAAATCTATTCCCTATATTATTACACATATATTACATCCATATACACACATATATATCTAGAGAGAGAATGTATCACGTTGTTATTGTATAACCACCCGTCTGAAACGATTCCACAATGTCACTGTGTGGAGACACACACAGTAATAGTGAAATTGTCAGTGATAATGTGCAATCATTTCACACACAGTGTAATATCGCCTGTGTGTCAGCACAGGCTGTTTGCAAGATACGGGTCAGCGTCTGAGTGAGGCTAATACAGAGTTAGCCACTCTGACATGTATATGGTTTGTATTTTGTGTCCCCGCTGCTGGCTGCTTGCTAGTTGCTGTGTGAAAGTGCTGTTACTTATTTTTCGCGGCTGACCTGAGGCAGGGAGGAATGGAGGGGGGGAGGTGAGAGGGGGAGTCTGTGGGGGTGCAGAGGGTGTGAGCTGCCTTGTCTCCACAACGATTCCCCAACCGCAGCCCCCACGCATCCCTCAAACACAACAGCCCCAGACCCCAACTCAAACCCCAGCCCCAACCCCCTGCCTCAACCCCTACTCCACAGCCCCCATCATAGAGCCCAGCCTTCAGCCCCCATGCCTCATCCCCAACTCCCATCCCCAACCCCCAGCTCCCAACCACTACCCCCCCCCCCCCCCCCCCCCCCCCCCACCCCCTCCCAGACTCGAACCTCACTCCACCTGGCTCTTGTGCGAGCAGAGACTCACCTAACGCGGCTGTTGAGTGAATAGAACTGCAATACCCCCAAAACAACAACAAAGTTTTTTTAAATTGTCGATTTTTTGTATGATTATCTGCTTCTCGCCCGCGCCGACTTTTAAATATATATTAAAATGTGTCGGGGATGGAGGTGGGGGGTGGGAATGGGTCTGAGTTACAGGGGGGGTATTTCTCTGAGGGGATAAGGCGCTATGGACAAATCCAGTATTTTGGATAAAAATTCAGGAGAGAAACTGCCTCTCTTCCAATGTCAAGAGTTTAGTGAAAACTGGCAGGAAATTGGAGAGAAAGATGTAAAAGTTAAACATTCTGGGGGAATCAGTGGCTGTTGGGTGTTGCATTGGTTGGATCAAATATATAATAATAATCCTTGCATTTCATATAGCGCTTTTCACATCTTCTAGACGTCTCAAAGCGCTTCACAGAATATTCTCTTCACAGAGAATTAACTGTATATTTGTGGGCGAATATAGACCTTTTTTGTCTGGATTTCCAACTGTTATTGCCTGACAGCCACGTATTCGGCCTGTGTTGGCCGGATTCAGGCAGAGAACAAGCAGAGAGGGGGTTTGGGGAGCCTGGCTGGACCCGGCACAGTACCCGGGTCTGTGTGTGTGTGTGTGTGTAGTGAGCCAGTGCCTGTTGGAGCCAATGACACAGGTGATAACCAGGGTCTGAACTCTGAGAGTCACAAACTCACCGTGTGGGGTGGGGGGTGTCTTGTGGAGGGGACTAACTTGCTGCTAAGAGCTAAAGCTGCAAAGGGGATTTCAAATTCCCCATTGAACTTAGCCTGACAGTAAAATAGAAGGCCTGTGGGGGACATCGATTGAAAGAAGGGTTAGAGGGAGAGGGAAGGAGAGATGGAGAGGTTAGAAACGGAGGGGGAGGGGGGAGTTTAAAAAGAGTGGGAGAGAGAGTAAAGGGGTAGAACGAAAGGCAGAGATAGGGAAGTTACAACGAGAGGCAGAGATGAGGGATACAGCGACTGTGAGAGATACAGTCAGAGACAGAGAAAACCTGGGGAGTCAGAGACATAGATACAGAGCCCGAGAGAGATAGGGTGTGGGGGATATAGATATATATATATATAGTGAGGGAAAATAAAAAGATACAGAGCTAGACAGAAGGATGACTTATCAGAAAGATTGTGGGGACAAGAGTGCGAGGGAGGGCTGTGAGATCGATGGTGAGAGGGTGCTGGAGTCAGGAGCAATGTCCAAGGGAAATCGCTGAAGGGCAAGGAAGGAGGGAAGGAGGGAAAGAGAGAGAGAGGAAGGAGGCAAAGGGAGAATATGGTCGGAGATATAATCATTCCAACGAAAACATGTTGGAAGAAGAGGCAGCAAAAGAGGGTAATTTGGGGTTCAGAAGAAAGAGCAGTAATGGGTGTGAGGGAGTGTGAATGAAGCCAGTCACAGTGCTTGAGACCCTTCTGCACACTGCTTAACTACTTTTCCGTTAGGTTTGGAGTGTTTGAAAGTGACCTGACAAACGCTGATATGAAATAATAATTATTATAATCCTCGCGTTTGATAAAGAGCGTCATCGCGCCGTTGAGACGACTTCAAAGTGTTTCACAGAATATACTGTAAAGTGATGGACTGTGTATTTTGTGGGCGAAACGCGGCAGCCAATTGCGCACAGCAGCGGCCCCCAAAACAGTGGTGGATTGAGTGACCGCATCGAGTAGTGCTAGATTAGGGGGAGAAAACGATGAACAAATAAATTGTGGTGGAAGGCTTGAAATCGCTTAACACATTACAAACATCTAAACAGTCTGCGTTACAATCTACCAATGATATATCACTCAGAGCCTCCGAGCTGCAAATACCTGGCGTCAATTTGAGCTGCTTGTTACTGTAATCTCATCCTGGAACTGAGTGAGCAATGAGTTTCCCTGTCTCCCTCTGATTTCTGTACAGACTCAATGTTTGTGTGTGTGTGTGTGTTTGTGTGTGTCTGTTTGGTTTGGGTCCCTGGGACTATTTTACACCAGCTGACAGCCAGCTGTTCCTCCGCCCAGTGCTTCTGCCCAGTGAGCGACGCGGAGCAATCCCAACAGCATTAACTTCCCTGATGGCAGAGGCAGAAGGTGTGTGATTCCTGTTTGTGTGTGTGTGTGTGTGTGTGCGTTTGGGAAGGGAAGGGGGGGGGGGGGGGGGAGGGGGGGGGGGGAGTTTGGCTGCTGGGAGGGGACAATCTGAACAAAAAAAACACACCAGGATTAGGCAGACTGGGATTCGGGATCAGACTGTGACTTGCCAGAGAGAGAGGGTATTAGAGACCCAGAGTCTCTGCAGGCACTAATACAGGGAGTCTGGAGGGGTATTGGAGTCATCAGATGTGACCTACTCTACTTGGATTTAAAATATATATGTGTATATATACCCACCCACCTCCCTAACAAAAAAGATAGAGTGAGTCTATCTACCAGCCTGCGACTGGCAGAGAGAACCCGGGAATCGACTCTGGAGAGATGTACCTGCACTGGGATTGATCTGAGAGAGAGAGGGAGAGAGAGAAGGTGAAGCCCAGGGTGGTGTGATCGGTTTGCAGACAGATATGAAGCTAAATCTGTCCACTCACTGAGCGCCGGGAGTCACTGATATCCAGGGTGAGTTGCGGTGTGTCCATCAATTGTAGACATAACACATTGAACAACTGTCTGTCTGTCTGTCTGTCTGTCTGTGTGTGTGTGTGTCTGTCTGTCTGTCTGTCTGTCTGTCTGTCTGCCTGTCTGTCTGTCTGTGTCTCTGTTGATATCATACTTTTCAGTGTAATTGGGGAAGGGGGAAAAAAAAACGAAAGTTACCTCATCTAGACTTTGTGCCAGACAGTTTTCTGATTTGGGTAGATTTTGTTCCTTCTCTGTTCTTGCGCCTAAACACCAAGATTATATTTTCCTTGGAAATGACTTTCAAATAAACCTCTTTCATTGGCATGTTTTCTGTCAGCTCACACACTTAACTCTTGTCCCAGTCCTGCTGAAACTCCAAGTGTTATTTAATAATAATCA